>JAKELK010000286.1:0-77636 GCA_021525775.1 Lactarius deliciosus
GCCCATATAACGGCCCTCTGTCACATAGCTTGAACATGACTGACATGACGTTATTGGCGCAGAATGGAGGCTCCCCCTTCGGGGTCGCAGTAGTTTCCTCTGTTCCGTTCAGTTGACCCCCACAGAATTCCCACTCAAGGTCGCGCTTCGCGCTCCCCGTGGTTGGTTTTAAACTCCCCTTGAAAAGGTACCCTGATGAGCATAAAGCGAAAGGGTCAGTGCTGGGTAGCCCCCACCACTCTTGGTACCTTTCGCTGCCCACCAGACTCAATCGCGCTATCGCGCGATTTCGATTCCACCCACCCTAAACCCTAAACCCTAGGCCTCCCAGGGGCACTAGAGTAATAGCGGGAGTTAGGGCTCAAGCATAGAAGCGAGCGAAGACGTAGACTCAAGCGCAAGGGCGAGTCAAGCAGGATTCGTGAGGCAAAGACAATGTGGTATTACACAAGAAGTCAAGTCTACCGTACAAGCTAGGTAGGGCGGGACTTATATACTGATACAGGGTGTTTGTAGACTACAAACACATGGCGCGATCCTAGGATGCGGGCCCTAGCGAGCTAATCGAGTAATATGAAAAGAGAGTCTGTAAATGGAACAAGCGAATTCCGCGGGGGCACGCGGAGGTCAGATGGCATCTGTGGACTCTAAGAGTCGTAAGATCGATATTGTAACGGTCAGGCGGTGGGTGCGAGATAGAAGCCGAAGACAGAAAAGAAGCGGGTCATGGGTAAAAGTACACGCGAACACGAGGCAACATAGTGGAGGAAAAGATAAGCAATAGTCCGAGTTCGTAACATGAGGTGAGCTTACTTTACCACTCGTTTACTTTCCAGCACGCTTACACCCGGATAGACTTCCGTTCTATCTAGGTAAATACATTATAGACATCACCTGTACCGCGCGATCCTGAGACTTCCGTTCTATCTAGTTCACCTCGCGCGCTGTTTCCGAGCTCCCGAAACTATCCATAACTTACACTCTTTGTCTGCTATTCTCTTTCGGTTTCTCGTGTCCACGCCCATCTCCCTTTGTATCGCCTTGCCCATTAGTACCTTACGGCTTCAATCCTGCGTCTCAATTGTCCCCGCGTTCCGTTCCGTCTCGTCCCCCTATGCCACCTATTTCCCTGCACTCTTACCCTACTTACTGGTCTGGGTAGCTACAGTCTTGTTTGTATTTAAGCTTGCGTTCTTGGCTCGTGAATAGGATTTTGGTTTTCTCCCTCTTCCTCTTGCTACGCGTTCATCCTGGAAGTCAGGCCCTACTGCGGGCACTCGAAAGACCTCGCCTCGTCTCCCCGCCTCGGACGGCATTGCCACTCGTCTCGTTCTCGTCTCACCCAACCACGCTCGTTCCCTTCCTTGTCCGTTCGCATTCGCACCAGCTGTCGCCATCGTGAACGCTTCGGACTCGGCCCTTCCTCCTCCGTCCCTCTGTAACCCCTGCGGGATCCCCCTCCGCCTACGAACTCACACGGACTCGGCTCCATACATTGGCTCCACACATCACGCAAGTTCTGGAGCAAAGAAGACCTCAGCTGTTACGCCACCACTGGCGTTAGTCTGACTTAGACGGCGAAAGGGCGTTCACGACTTAGCAGATATTCTGATTTACAAGTCACGTGACTTGGATACGTATACACGGCGTCTAGTAGAAGCACGTGACACGGGAGATACCGGCACTAGGACGTTCAAGTCACTAGGCAATCGATGATGAAGACGACTTGCTCCCAAGAGACAAGCGAAGGCACACGTGAGAGATAAAGAAGGGGAAAGTGGTGATTGAAGAAGACCAAGATGGCGTATCTTGGTCTTATCGAGCCACTATTTATACATGTATGAGGCCGCTTTAAAGCTCCTCTCGAATCCGTATGACTAGTAGCGTAAGTAGCTCGAACCCTACTACAGCTGTCCTAGGAATGAGTCATGCCACATCGGCATGTGATATCGTACTTCTACACTGACTGATACTACTGTCCATGACACATTACTGCCTACTAACGAGGTCATCACCGTAAGTAAGCGTCCACTTCGCATACCGTGACATCACCCCCTTTTCAGCCGCGACGACCCCGGCGTCGAATAGGTCCGATCCCTCCGAGCCAACCTGCCTGAACCGACTCAACTCGGTTATGAATATCCGCCATCTCTAACCGGAACTTGCTGCGAGCGAGCTCCCCTTGAACGCCTCCCAACGCTTGGGCTAGGGCGTGAAGGCGCTGTTCGAGTCGCTCAGCTTCGTGTCTGTAGGCGCGGTAACGGTGTAACTCAGCTTTAAGCCCTCTGTCGTGCAGGGCGTTGACTGCCGTATCGAGCCGGTGTTGGTTGGTGTGACCCCGAACGAGGGCGGACGTCTCTTCGGGGGAGTAGTGGGGTTTGCCTACTTCCCTGACCTGGGGTTCAGCGTAGAGTGGCTTGGAAAACGTCTTGTCGCTGTCCGAAGCGAGGGCGAGGACGATGGGGTCGGGGTTCATGATGACTTGAACGTAGGGAGCCTGAGTGGTGACTCCCTGGGAATCGGTGATGGGGAAGTGGATAAACTTCTCCCCGCGGTTGTGTTCGTAACCGTGCGGGGCGAAGCGTGAGTCGGTGAGTCGGCGGTTAAGCACGGCGAGGTGATGGGATGTGGGTGTGTCGTCATGAACGATATCACCCCGGTACAGGGGGCGACCCACGGTGTCAAGTGTGTAGGGGGTCTCTCTCGGATGATCAGAATCGGTAGTGGTAATGATGGACGGGTGCTCAGCTGGGTACCACGCTTTCAACTCTCGTTCCGGTTGTTCTTGAATTGCGCACGCATCGTCAAGTCGAAGAGTCTCCTCTTCTCGAGGATCCTCATTCTCCTTGTCGCTGCCGTCGACAGCTGCTCGAGCCTCCACCTCTCCGCCTCGAACCTCCATTCCTCCCATCGATGCGTTGCCGCGTTCTTCTTCCACTTCGACCCGGTACTCGACTCGTACCGGGAGAGGTCCAGGAGAGGCAGACTCACTGTCTCTGAGAGCTGCACGAAGCCGACGCACTTGGGCCTCGGTGTAGGGGATCGAATTGAGCCGCTGGCCGTCGGCAGTGAGTAACCAGTAAGTCTCGGGGGTGTTGGGGTTGTCGACATCTTCAACGGGGGCGATGTTAGCGAGGGCGGCGTTGAGTTCTTGGTAGGTGAGGGATTCCCCGAGGAAGGGAGCGACGATGGTGGAAGCGGGGGAAGTGGGAAGAGACATTTCTGGTTGAGAGAGGAATCCAGTGTGAAGAGATGGGAGTAACTTAGCGTCTTTGCCCTCGCTTATATGGGCTTTGTTGGCTGTTGAACTCCGCTCGTACTCTGCTATGGCTTCATCAGCAAAGACGTCATCTTTGTTGACCCACTGATTCTCCGAGTCTGGGTAACCCTTCCACTTCACCAGGTACTGAAGTTTCTTGCTTCTGCCGAATCGCCGTGTTGATAAGTGACCCGCGCGCACTTAGCGGCTCGTATGGACACGCAGATAACGGACTGCTTTAGATTAGATATACAGGACTTGTAGATTAGATCATTATGATCATTACAATCTCGGACTAATTGTATTCTCTTATCTATGACATCACTGTACAATGACATCATGGACTCCTCTGGACTCCTATTGTATTTCGTCCTTGTACTCATTCCTTTTGTTCTATCTTTATTGTGATGTCACTATGATATCATAGTCTAGGCTTTCTATTGTTCTTTACGCTTTTGTTCTCCTTCTGCACACTCCTTTGTGTCCCTCTGTAGAACAACGCCCCTTGTATTGTGTGACTCTCCGTTACTTCTGTTGTACTAAGCGTCACCCCCTGTAGCAGTATAAGTAGAGTACTTTGTACGCTCTGGCACCACACCAGTTCTCATCTGTTGTGTGCCAGGTATGTCTCCTACTCTGTAAAAACACCAGTTCTCATCTGTTGTGTGCCAGACTCAACTTCTGCTTCACTTGCAAGACTTACTCTGTTGCTGCTTCCAGTCACCCTCTATATCTCACCACAGTCTCCTTTGTCACTGTGAGTATAGTCCCTTATGTGCACTGTTCATCAGGTTATGGGCCCTGGTGCCCAAGCCACTCCACTTGGCTGGTCACTGTGTTCTTAGGATCACACACCAGGTCAAGGTCTGTCTGGGGCCTCACCAGCCTTGCCCAAGGCAGTGGACACTGAGGCGTCAGTTGTCACTGCTGAGGAACCTCCTGTACATATACTGCCCAGTAGTCCTACTTTCATCCCCACTGTTTTCCTAGCCCCTGCGCTATGCGCAAGGAGATTGGATCTGGTAGCCCCTTAATCCATATCCAGGTGTGCATGGCCCACTGGGCTGTGTATTGTGGAGCTTAGCGCCAGCTGTCTCTGGTGCTCCACACTGGGCGCAGGATCTCCTCACCATGGGAGTGTAAAACCTGGTTCAGACTCTGGGGGGTGTTCACCTTATGGTGTTCTGCAACCAGACTCCTGCCTTGTAGCGGCAATGGGAAAGGATTCAGTGAAGCCACTTGTGGCGATGAGGCAACCAACAGGCCGAGAAGGCTGAGGTAGACAGCCTTGGGCTCTGAAAGACACCATTCCATATTCCCCCTGACGCAAACTAGTGAGCCGTGTCCTAGACACACCCTGGCTGGCAGCTGGCTCCTAGTATGGCAAAGGGATCTTCCAACCTGGGCCTAGCCCTTGTATCACTGGCATACCACAGGAGGCAGGACGCGTCAGCGTTCTGGCCCTACAGATTCACAGACAGGAGTGACTACCCCATCACATCTTGCAACTGTTATGAAGCACTGTCGCTGACTGCTCCTCGGCGATAGATAAATCATCCCTATGTCTGGCCAATCATCTCGTGCTGCCTCGCCCACTGGTGCCACCGGTGCGGCTGCAGGCGCCACAGCAGGGGGCTCACTCCCCCCTTTTCCCACTGGGTCCACACCCTCCTCACGCATCGCCAATGCCTATGGCAACTCTTTTGGCATGCCCTCAGGCATCCACCTCAGCAGGTTTGACGGGTCAAACTGGAACGAGTGGTCTGGGACCCTGGAGGCCATCCTCACGCTGCACGAAGCTGAGGATGTGTTCTACCTTCAGGTCCCTCCCTCTGAAGTCACCTCTGATGAATGGGACTCTGTCCAGCGTCGGGCAAAGGCGTACCTCCGCCTCTACCTGAAACCCGACGTCTACTCCCTCGTTGCCGACCCTCTATCCTATCCCACCTTTAAGTCAAAGTGGGACAAGCTGAAGGATGTCTATGCTGGTGCTAGCGGCAGCACCACCATATTTAATTTGTGGATTCAACTCACCCAAGCCCGCCTCGACGACTCCGCGCCCATGGCCTCACAGTTGGCCAAGCTCAATGAGCTGCGGGTCGGCCTTACCAACGCACAGATGGGTGTCACTGACACCCAATTCTGTCTTATTCTTCTCCACGCCCTGCCAGCCTCCTACGAGGTTCTGGCATCCACCATCCTCGCCAGTGGCGCCCCCTCGAAGCTCAAGCACGCTGAAATAATTGCGCGCATTGTTTCCGAAGAGGCGCGTCGTACTGGCCCCTCTGGCTCCTCCCTCAACAAGGCTGCCCCCATCAGGCCCACCAGCAGTGGCCCACGTAAGAAGAGAGACCACTCTCAACTTACCTGCCACTACTGTAACAAAAAGGGGCATATTAAGCCTGACTGCAGGCAGAGGAAGAAGGACGAAGCTGCGGGGAAATTGAAGGACACTAGCAACAAGGCTGCCAATAGTCATGTATTAGTACCAACCACCGCCTCCATTAAGGAGGTCGATGATGAGCCCGCCATTAACTGGGCGGACAATGCAGTTGGAGTTGCCTTGTATGCTGCCTCGCGTGTGCGTTGGATGATGGACAGTGGTGCCACACACCACATCACACCACATCGGTCCGATTTCAAGGACTACACCCCGTGCAAAGGTGCTGTGCGCCTTGGGGACAAGTCCACCATCGACCAAGTTGGTGTAGGCTCCGTCATCTTCACTACGAGCCAGGGCCTTCCCATCACCCTCAGTAATGTACTACACCTTCCACAGGTGAAGACACGCTTCTTGTCGACGCGTGCCTTAGCACAAAAGGGTGCGGAAGTGGCCTTTGACAGTGGCTCATTTAAAATATCTGTCAAAAAGCAATGTGTAGCTATTGGCTACTTGGAGGACAACCTCTACTGGTTGGACGCTTCAAGCATTGGCATCAATGCTCACGTCAAAAGTGCTGCTACCACTCTTGATATCTGGCATCAGCGCATGGGACACATCTCCTCTGCTGCTCTCAAGTCGTACGGTCCCTCTGCCACTACTGGCATGGACATTGACAGCTCTACCACGCATACTGCTGTGTGTCGTGGGTGCGAGTTGGGTAAATCCACTCGCCAACCTTTCTCTGCGTCCTCCACCAAAAGGACAACCCGTATCTTTGAGATTGTACACAGTGACCTCGCCGGTCCAATGCAAACTCAGTCCCTACAAGGCTCCGCGTACACCGCCACCTTCATAGACGACCACTCCAAGCATGCAGTGGTGTACTTCATTAAGTCGAAGGATCAGTTTGTGAAGGCGCTGCAGATGTATTTGGCCTGGGGTGAAACCCAGACGTCCCATAAACTGCGCGCACTCCACTCTGATCGCGGAGGCGAGTACATGGCGAGCCAAGTACAGGACATTCTCAAGCAGAGAGGGATAGAGCATCACCTTACGATGCCAGGTTCACCACAGTCGAACGGGAAAGCCGAGCGGTTTAACCGCACCATTACGGATAAGGCAATGGCCATGCTACACACAGCTGGCATGTCTAAAGGCTTCTGGGAGCATGCAATGAGCACCGCGGTACACATCTATAACCGCTCTCCCACCCGTACGCTTAAGTGGCGCACACCCTATGAGCTCTGGTACTCTGGCAAAGTACCAAATGTCTCACACTTGCGCATCTTCGGATGCAAGGGGTACATGCACGTACCCGCTGATAAGCGTCGCAAATTGGATGTGAAGGCTATTGAAGTCACGCTTATTGGGTTTGAGCCCGAATCTAAGGGCTATAAGCTCTGGGACCGCCAAACCCGCTCTGTCCGATTGTCCAGGGATGTGACATTTGACGAGAGCAGCTTCCCGTCCCTTCAGGGTGCTGAGACACACCCACCACCTTCTCAAGTGGCCTCACCACCACTACCTACACCAGTAATTGCCGTACCTAGCACGTCGGCGTTACCACCACAGCGAGCACCCTCCCCTACACACTCTGACAGTAGTGAGGAGGATGTCGAAGACATTTTAGACCCCACACAAGAGCGCCCACACACGCCACCACCACCTGCCCCACCCACTCTTCCTGTCACACCTAAGCGTGAACAGCCCCCTCTGACTTCTCCACCACCGCGTCAAAGTGCAACGCGCATTATGCGCAATATCCCTCCTCCCTCACCAGATATGCCTGGTGGCTTTGAGGACCGCGCACAGCGTAGTCAGCTGTTGCGTGAGATGGACAATGCACCTAGACGCTCTGCCCGTGCACCAGTGCCCAATCCCCGCTACTTCACAGCGGATAATGTGACCACACGCGGTAGACGGTTAGGGTTTGCAGAGCTGTTGGCTGCAGCTTATGTCGGAAGAGATCCTGCATCCTATGCAGAAGCCATGCGGTCTGTGGATGCAGGTGAATGGACAACGGCGTGTCAGTATGAAATGGATGCGCTCGCCAAAAATGGCACATGGGAGTTAGTAGATCTCCCGCCTAATCGCAAGGCAGTAAAATCCAAATGGGTCTTCAAGCTCAAAGCGGATGGCCGCTACAGAGCTCGCTTGGTGGCTAAGGGGTTTACGCAAATCCCTGGCATAGATTTTGATGAAACCTTCTCTCCCGTTGCACGATTCGAGTCGCTGAGATTACTTCTGGCGTTGGCCGCGCTGGAGGACTGGCACATCCATCAGATGGATGTCAAGTCTGCGTTCCTCAATGGCGTGCTTGACGAGGAGATTTATATGGAGCAACCACAAGGGTTCATCACCACTGGTGCAGAGACGAAGGTGTGTCGCCTAGTCAAGGCGATATATGGTCTCAAACAAGCCTCCCGTGCATGGAACTTGCAATTCCATGGAGTGCTACTTGCACTCGGCTTTAAACGGACGTTTGCCGATGCCGGCGTATATGTGTTGCCTCAACGAGAGGGGGATGGACCACTCTTTGTTATCGTTTACGTTGACGACATCACTATCCTGGGTGCTTCTCTGGAGAGAATCAAGCGTCTTAAGTCAGATCTTTCTGAGCGCTATGAGATGACAGATCTCGGGGAGATAGAGTCTTATCTTGGTATGCGCATTGTGCGTGACCGCTCCCTCAGACGCATCGAAATAGACCAGTCTGGCTACATCAAGGATGTCCTTGAACGCTTTGGCATGTCTGATGCCACACCACACTCCACACCCTTGCCCGCTGGTGCTGACGAGCACCTTCATAAATATACGAGTCAGGCTACTGCCTCTGACATTACGCACTACCAGTCACTCATTGGTAGTCTGCTGTACGTTCAGATTGGCACTAGACCAGACATCTCATTCGCTGTGTCACGTCTGGCGCAGTATGCAGCGAATCCTTCCCCCCAACATCTGCGACTTGCGCAATATGTCCTGGCCTACCTAGTAGGCACTGTGGATATGCGGATAGTCTATGATGGCGCCAGTGGAGACGGCCTTGTTGGCTACTCTGATTCTTCCCTGGGTGACCAGGTTGACGACAGACACTCCACTTCGGGTTATGTGTTCCTCTTAGCCAATGGTGCAATAAGCTGGTCCTCGCGAAAGCAAAAGACAGTGGCCCAAAACACTACAGAGGCGGAATACATGGCCATGACCGATGCGGCCAACCAAGCCGCTTGGTATCAGAGCTTCCTTTTGGAACTCGGGTACGAGGTCGACGACCCCATCCCACTACATGGTGACAATAAGGGTGCCATTGACTTGGCCTTGAACCCTGTCACTGGGAGGCGATCGAAGCACATTGCCATTAGGCATCATGTCATTAGGGAGTACATCGAAAAGAGGACCATCACTCTTATTAGAACCCCTACTCTGGAAATGGTTGCAGACGGCTTTACCAAGTCACTCGCACGCACCCTGCTCCAACAACACAACATAGACATGGGCTTGTGCTAATCCTAGATTGCTGATCACGGGGAGATGTTGATAAGTGACCCGCGCGCACTTAGCGGCTCGTATGGACACGCAGATAACGGACTGCTTTAGATTAGATATACAGGACTTGTAGATTAGATCATTATGATCATTACAATCTCGGACTAATTGTATTCTCTTATCTATGACATCACTGTACAATGACATCATGGACTCCTCTGGACTCCTATTGTATTTCGTCCTTGTACTCATTCCTTTTGTTCTATCTTTATTGTGATGTCACTATGATATCATAGTCTAGGCTTTCTATTGTTCTTTACGCTTTTGTTCTCCTTCTGCACACTCCTTTGTGTCCCTCTGTAGAACAACGCCCCTTGTATTGTGTGACTCTCCGTTACTTCTGTTGTACTAAGCGTCACCCCCTGTAGCAGTATAAGTAGAGTACTTTGTACGCTCTGGCACCACACCAGTTCTCATCTGTTGTGTGCCAGGTATGTCTCCTACTCTGTAAAAACACCAGTTCTCATCTGTTGTGTGCCAGACTCAACTTCTGCTTCACTTGCAAGACTTACTCTGTTGCTGCTTCCAGTCACCCTCTATATCTCACCACAGTCTCCTTTGTCACTGTGAGTATAGTCCCTTATGTGCACTGTTCATCACGCCGAGAGTCCAGAACACATTCAATTTCGTATTCCTCCTCGCCGTCTACCAGATCTGGTGGTGGGCGTTGGAAATTCTCCCCGTGCAGGGGCGTTTCACGATAAGGTGTGAGTAAATCGATGTGAAACACGGGGTGAATACTCCACTGCGTGGGAAGCTTGAGTTGATAGTTGACAGGTGACAACACCCGCGTGATATCGAAGGGTCCATGCCGGCGCGCCGCGAGTTTTGCCGTTGGTTGATTGGTTCTGAGGTGGCGTCCTTCTAGCCACACTTGATCCCCTACCCAATACTTGGGCGTATCTCGGTGTTTGATCCACAGTGATTGGGCTTTCTTGATAAGGTCGTGGGCTTCTCTCCGTGCTTCTCGGAACTGTTGGAGTCGCGTGAGTACCTGGGGAATAGGGGACGGCTTATCGATCCAATCAGCGCGTGGGTCATATCCCATCATGAGCGAAAACGGAGACTTCCTTGTTGCCTCGTGTGGCCAGCTGTTGTGAGCGAACTCCGCCATTGGTAGAAATCGCGCCCAGTTATCTTGACGCTCGTTGGTCCAGAACCTCAGATACTGTTCTAGCCATTGATTGGTGCGTTCCGATTGTCCGTCCGTTCGCGGGTGATAAGCGGTAGAGATGTTCTGATAGATTCCTAGGATTCGGCATAATTCGTGGGTGAACTTGGATGCGAAGCGCGGGTCTCGATCGCTGATGATTTTTGCTGGTAGTCCGAACCGTTTAAACACATGGGTGACGTACAGAGCAGCGGTTTCTTCTGCGGTTATTTCTTCTACGCAAGGGATAAAGATGGACGCTTTGGTGCAGTCGTGGTCGGTTACTGTGAGGATTGAATCATGTCCTTGGGATACGGGTAGTTTAGTGATGAAGTCGAGGGCTATGACTTCAAAGGGCTTAGCGTCGGTTACGGGTGTGATAGGAACTAAGGGCACTCTCGTGGGTCGGTTATTGACTTTGTGGCGTTGGCATTCTGCACATCCTTGGACGTATTCGGTAATGTGCTTCAACATGTGTGGCCACCAGTGACTTCGCTCGATGATTCGAGTGGTGCGTTTGATTCCCGGGTGGCCGTACACGGGGGGGTTGTGATGGTTGGCGATAATGGTGCGTATGGCGTCTTGTTTCCTGGTGATTACTCGTGCGCCTTGCCGATACCAGATTCCTTCGACTTTCTTGAGTTTGTAGGGGTCTACCCATGGCCTTAGGGTGTCTTCGTCTTGTTCGAGCGTTTCCGGGGTTTGCGTGGTTAGGTTCCGAACGAAGACCTTTTCTGGGAGTACGGTGACCCCTTCGTTGTCGTTCTCTCCTCGGTCGTAGTCTGGTCGTCTGGATAGGGCATCCGCGCGGCCGTTGTTGGTTCCCTTGATGTGGTGGATCTCGAAGTCGTATTCCATAAGTTCCAGGACTTCGCGGGCTACACGGCGACTTATCTTTTGGGGAGATTTCCAGTGCATCAGGTTAAGGTGGTCCGAGAATATCTTGATTTTGTGTGGGGAACCCGCCAAGAACGGTCTCCAGTGTCGTAGCGCTTTGACGATGGCGAGGAGCTCTAGATCATATATGTCGTAGTTGCGTTCTGCTTCATTCAGTGTGGCCGAGAAGTATCCGATGGGGTGTCGCTTCCCATCTTTCTTCTTCTGTAGGAGGACTGCTCCTACTGCATATCCGGACGCGTCCACTTCGAGTTCAAATTGGTCTGTCAGGCTGGGATGTGCGAGTACTGGTTCACTAGTGACGAGGTTTTTGAGAGTTTGAAAGGCCTTCTCTTCGTCTTTGCCCCACGACCATTCGGCTTCTTTGCGCGTGAGTTTGTTGAGGGCTCGTGCGTGCGTTGCGAAACCGCGAATGAAGAGTCGGTAAAAATTGCAGAAGCCTAGGAAGGAGCGTACGTCGCGTACCTTCGTGGGGCGGGGCCAGTCTCTTATGCCCGAAATTTTTACGGGGTCCATGCGAGTTACCCCCTTTTCAAGGATTACCCCCAGGTAATCCATTTGCGGTTGGTGGAAGAGGCACTTCTCGGGTTTGAAGTAAAGGTCGTGGTCGAGTGCGACTTGAAGTACTGCGCTAACCGCTTCGATGTGGGCTTGTAGACCAGCTCCTTCGGTTGTGGCGATGCCGATATCGTCCATGTATACTCGGATGATGGTTCCCCGCGTTTGGTAGTGGAGAATGACGTCTCCCAGAATGTCGTTCATCATGTTCTGGAAGGTTGCTGGTGAATTGGTGAGTCCGAAGTACATGACGAGGGGTTCGTAGAGTCCGTATTTGGTTTTAAATGCGGCTTTAGGTTCGTTGCCTTCCTTGACTCGTATGTTGTTATATCCCCATCGTACATCGAGTTTGGTGTAAATGTGTCCGTTTCCCAGGTCGTTAATGAGCTCGGCCATGAGCGGTAGTGGGTACTGGTTACGTACAGTGCACGCGTTAATCTTTCGATAGTCTTGTACGGGTCGCAGTTTGCCATCCTTCTTTTTGATGAAGAAGAAGGATGACGCGTAGGGTGACTTCGAGGGTCGTATGTATCCCATATTGAGTTGTTCGTCCAGCCATTTGCGGAGTTGTCCATCTTCGTCTTGTGACATGGGGTAGACTTTACAATTGATACTAGCCGGCGTTCCTGGTTTGAAGTCGATTGCGTGATCCCATGGTCGCGAGGGTGGGAACCGGTGGGACGCTTCTTCGCTAAAGATTTTGGCGAATCGACGATATGGCTCAGGTATGACTGCTGCGGCCGTGTTTTGGTGAGCGGCGATGGCTAGTTCCGTAGCAGTGGTACGTATCTGGCACTCCTCCTCGAGTTCCTGTACGATATTTTCCGCCTCTTCTTGGGTGACTGCGTTGGCGATAGTGGTCTGTGGTTCGGCTGGATTGATTGATCGGAGCACCACTGGTAGTGCGTCTTCGTGGATGGTGGCGTGAGCCCAGCTGATGGTCGGCTCGTAGGTAGCGAGCCACGGGTATCCGAGTACCAGTTCTTCGTTTCCGATGTCCGTAACAAGGAATCTCATGACTTTGTTAATTCTGTGTGTTTGGACGTCTAAGTCGACGAAGTGAGTTATGGACCCAGCTTTATTTTCGGTGTTATCTATGTTCCATATTTTCTTTGGTCGCTCGAGGGCTTGCAGCCCGAGGCCCATACGTTTAGCGAACGCTGGTCTTATAAAATTGTCGGTGGCGCCCGAGTCAACGAGCCCTTTAATGTCGGCCATGGAGTAACTGGTGCGAATCGAGACTGGAATTCGAAGCGAACGATAGCGAGTCATGATTACAGAGTTACAATTAACTGCCCTCACCCAGGCCGATGGGTTTAGGCGTCCTGAAAACCCTCTTGGGTCCATAGGTCTTTGAATATGAGGTCCTTGACCTCGTCGCTAGCCCCCCGTATGGTGTCCATCCAACCCTTTGCTTGTTCTTCCGGCGTGACCTCCGCGCGTCTAGCGGTTGCGGGTTCTTGACTGTAGTAGTCCGTTTCCGCTCCGCGACTTGTGCTTGCACGTGGTTGGTAGGGTTGTCTTTGCTTTCTAGGACGCGTGCAGTCTCGTGAGAAGTGGCCGGGGTTGTTACAATTGTAGCAGATGACTTCCCTCATGTCTCTGTGTTGTCCGCTTCCTCTTGGTTGTCCTGGCCCTCCGCGTGGTGGGAACGGTGGTTTGGGGTCTCCCACCATGGCGAGTCTAGCGCGGGTTCGATCCGCGGAGGTATCCATTGCGTTTGGGTCGTAGCGTGGTGGTGGGTAGCGGGGCGGTCCCCAGGTTGGTGCGTATCCTCGTGGTTGGTTCTGACGCGCTGGCGGACCTCGGGGTGGTGCGCTGGTGAGATTGAGTCGAGCACGTAGGTGGATGTATTGCTTCTGCCTGCGCATGGCCGCCTCTTTCCACTCGTTGAAGGTTTGCGGGTCGTCCAGTTCGTAGATTTTGGTGAAGAGAGCTTTGGGTAATCCCGCCGTAAAGCGGTCCAAGGTTTGGCGATCGTTGAGGCGATAATCAGCCCTCCATGCTAGTTGTTCGAAGTTGGTGACGTACGAGTCGATGTCATCTCCGATCATTTTGAAGCCTTTGGCGAGGGTGGCTTGTGCCTCTTCTTGTTCGAGGACGTTTGAGAAACGATCCGTAAATCCGGCGGTTAACGTATCCCATAGGTAGTCGTCATATCTGCTTCGCCCGTGGCGAAGTTCGTTGTTGAGCCACTGGAGGAATCCGAGTGTCCAGTTTGCTACCTGCGGCCCTTTGATGAAGCCTAGAAAAAGTAGGCATCGTCGATAGACGTTGGTCATAATTGGCGCTTCTGCATTCTGCCCCCAGTAAATGTGCCATTGAGTAAGGAATGATTCGTACTCTTTACGGTTGCCGTCGAAAACGTTTGGAGTTTCTCCAGCCAACCTTTCTGCTCCGTGGGGTGGGCCCGCTAGAGGTCCTCCGGGTGGTGGTCCTCCTGGTGGGGGTGGTGGTCCTCCTCCGAATGGGTTGCCTCCTCCCCCTCCGCCAAAGTGTGGTGGTCCTCCTCCTCCGCCTCTTGGTGGGTTTGGTGGGCCTTGGCCGAAGTTGCCTCCGGGCCTCCTAGGTGGGGCGACTTCGCCGGCTCCTGGTGGCGGGTCCGGGAGGTCTGGACCTACCGCGCGGAATATGGCCGCGTCGTCCGCTGTCATACGATGTCCCGTAGCGCGGTTGATGGGTCGGAGGTAAGCTTCCGCTTCTTCGGCAATACGTCGTACTTCTTCTGCTGCGAGTTCTTCTTGGGTTACTGTAGCGGTAGCCATGTCTGCAGGGGCGTGTACGTGGATTGTTTCTGGTTCGTCGATATGAAGTGACTCAGCTGTTTGAACTACTTCTTCAATTTCGGATTCGTTATCCGCGTTAGAGGTCTCTTCGTCTCCGCTAGTCTCTGATGGTGCGGGAGTTCTGGGTTCGGATGTGCTAGGTTCTTCTTCCGGTTGCCCGTCGATTCGCCCCCACTGCTCTCTGGTGGGTAATCCTCTTGCGTCGATGTCGCAATTGAAGTTTCTTCCTGCTGGTCGTACTACGTCGAATCGGTTGTCTATGGGGTTCCACGTAATCTCTACCCAACAGAGATTATCGAAGTTGAACTCAACTGGTCGATATCGGGTGGGTCCCGATGCGAAGTCTACGAAGTATCCAGTTTCTCCTCGATATTCTCTCCACCTAGCTGCTCCTAGAAATTGTATGGGTACGTTGCGGTCTCCCCTTCGTTCAAGGGAGTAGGTTTGAAAGTTTCTCCACTGGTCTCGAGTTGTGAACGCCACGGTGAGGGATCTTGGTCTTAATGTTACGCCACCACTGGCGTTAGTCTGACTTAGACGGCGAAAGGGCGTTCACGACTTAGCAGATATTCTGATTTACAAGTCACGTGACTTGGATACGTATACACGGCGTCTAGTAGAAGCACGTGACACGGGAGATACCGGCACTAGGACGTTCAAGTCACTAGGCAATCGATGATGAAGACGACTTGCTCCCAAGAGACAAGCGAAGGCACACGTGAGAGATAAAGAAGGGGAAAGTGGTGATTGAAGAAGACCAAGATGGCGTATCTTGGTCTTATCGAGCCACTATTTATACATGTATGAGGCCGCTTTAAAGCTCCTCTCGAATCCGTATGACTAGTAGCGTAAGTAGCTCGAACCCTACTACAGCTGTCCTAGGAATGAGTCATGCCACATCGGCATGTGATATCGTACTTCTACACTGACTGATACTACTGTCCATGACACATTACTGCCTACTAACGAGGTCATCACCGTAAGTAAGCGTCCACTTCGCGTACCGTGACATCAGCAGTGATCAGAACGGTACCTCAGGCTTCAAGGCATGCATCAGCAAAACGACAAAAGATTAACCCAACTTATTTCGTCGCTTAAATTCGATTTTTCAGTCACTAAGCCTCAAGTCACACTAAGCGACACTAAGCGACTGGTAACTATTTCAATCAAATTTAAGGCCTTTCAGAGCCCAATTCTTACTCTCAAGCCAAGTCTCAAGCATGCAGCGGAAATTCGTAAGAGTGCTAAGACCGTAAGAAATCGTAAGTCCGAAGTACAACGAACGTTGGAAGTGAAACGATGATGTCGAGCTGGGCAGGTCCCGAAATCAGCAGCTCGGAACGAAGTGTGGATCGGCAGCTTGAACGTTGAAGACGATGGCGGCAAGACTTCTAAGGCGTCGTGTTCGGCTTCTTAATTGGTGCTGAAGTTTGAAGGCAGACAGAGGGACAAGGGGAACAATAACAGTGACATTCACAGACGGTTTATATACATACAAACCCGTAGTCAACACGTTCCGAGACTAAGTTGAACGTATAGCAAAGGGGTAGGGGAATGTACGAGGTTCGAGGTGGACCGAGCGGAGTATGACAAGAGGGAAAGCGACACAAGTAAGTGAGAAAAGGGTATATGGGCACGAACACAAGGAATGAGGTAACAAACATCTATGGAAAAGGAAGCAATAAAGAGGTGGGAACCCACAATGGTCCCACATACAGCTGAGTGGTGGCGACGGCGTGCCGATGCCCGACGTGTCGCTGGCGGTCCGGCGCGTGGTGCATCTCTTGGGCGCGATCGAGCTCTTGGGTGTGTCGGCGCCACGTAGGGAGGGCTTGAGCGCGGGCGCGAGGCTGGGCTCGATCTCGCGTCACCGTGGTTGGCGGTGCACGCAGCGTTGTCGTAGTGCTACATTTGAATGTATTCCGGTGTGCGCAGAGGTGATGAACGAGTTCCGCGAAGTACGACCACATCAGCCAAGCAGGCGTCGAGAGTGACCAGGGCTGTCTAGAGGACAGTTGAACACATCCAGACGACAGCGAGGGGAGATGGGCCCAGGACGGCAGCGACACTTGGCTCGCAATGTAGCGAGTCGACTTCGGAATGTGGGTACGATGTTCGACCAAACAAACGCAAATACCCCAACAAGGAGCCGATCCAATCACACCAGTGTATTTGAGACGGAGTTCAAAACTTCGACGACGCGTTTCGTTCATCTCAGCTTCATCTGTTGTCGCTCTTGTCCCAACTATGTTGCTGCCCACTTTCTGCTTGTATTCGTTGCATCGTTTCAGTCCCAAAACCTGACCAGCCTGTGCCTATGCATCCAACCTTTGACTGCATGTATGTTATTTTTTTTTACACTCATCTCCACATTTGACGACTGACTGCCTCTGCAATCCAGCAACATACCATCCTCCCCATGACACAAGGCCGTGATGTTGTTGCCAAGTTCAGTCTGACATCGGTAAAACTGCTACGTCTCCACCACCATCAAGCCCACATCATCATCGACGAGACTGGGTACTTGTATTTATTTTTATTTTGGTTTTCTATCACAGGCTGATGAGACTCTAGCCTGTCTGTGTCGTTGCTGCCACGTCGTACGTCTTTATATTATTGTTTCTTTTTTCTGCGCTTCCTACTAACCTCTCCCCTACTCTAGTCTCTCACAATCTCCACCAGTCACACTGTCAGATCAACCAGAAGTCAAGCTCGCCGTGTGACCTCATGTGAGACAAAGTCCTTTTCTTTTTAGCTTTTTAACTTGCGTTTTGTGAACCCGTCACCCCCGCAGATACGTTGGGACACAGCTGCAATGTATTTGGAGGTGTGTTTTTGTTGTGCCCCCCGTTATGTTGCTGATTCTGCGACTGAGCAGCGTCCCTTCAATGTGATGGTGACGACACCACCCCTGCCGTCAAGACAACGATGGCGATTACCAGTTCTTCAAAGCAACGATGACGGCCAGCCTCATGGCTTCGAGCTGCCATGACCCAGCACGGCAACTGATACCCATCCACAACACCTCGACACTGTTCGCTGGCCCATGGAAGGGGAGGGAGAGGTCTGCCCTGTGCACAAGGTACACTCTCTCTGCGCCTCAGTTTACTGAAGTACTCGGGCGTTGCGGAGGGATAAATACTGTGTATTGTAGTAGTTCCGAATACAGATAATAGACCTGATCTTTTTCTTTCTGCTTGAAAAATAAGCCAGGTGTTTAATAAATAAGGACGGATTCAGCTGTGAATAAGCGGGGAATAAGCCCAGTTTAAGGAATTGAATCTACTTATTTGCTTAACTGACTTAAATGTCGGCTATTCTGAAATCCGTTTAATGCCCGCTTAATCCTGCTTAGGGGTGATTAAGTTGCTTATTACTTGAATAAGCAAAAAATTAAGCGAGTGTCGCTTTGCTGATGTGTGACACCCTGACATTGGCTATAGCTTGGACAGTACACGCCCCGTGCCTCACGGTTCGTTTTCGACCCTGGAGGCTCAGTTTCTACACCAGACACAAGTCAAAGGCACGCAACGCCTTCATCGCACACACGTCGCCACCTCCATCACCCTCATTCTAGCCGAAAATCTCATCGTTTTCGACCCCGGAGGTGTAGGATTCGCGTTAGAACCAGCTCACCAGTGCAAGTCACAGAGGCAGTGACTTCATGTCCACAAGACAAGCGGACGGAAAAAAATATGCAAAGTCTGTAGGGGTATAAGTAGGTAGGGCAGCTGTGGTCGTTTCCGACCCCAGCTAGCTCGGAGTTGCTCAACGCTTACTCAGCGTGTGTCGCACTGGATTCCAACATCGGCGTCAGGATATTCGACCCCGTGAATAGAGACAAAGGCCGCCCTGCCGATACTATCGACGTCTTCCAGGAGATCACGTTGATATCTTTACTTATCACAAACATTTTGGGAACGGGAATAATATCGTTAAAAGCATGGTACGCCTGGGGTTTCTGGCTATGTAAAACGTCACTGAACCTCGAACTGGCTGTAGGAGGTATCGGAGATGGACTGTAGCGGATCTGAAACGTGTAGTGAACAAGAGGACAAAAGCGGAAAGGGTGATGGGCCTTCTAGTAGAATCCGGTATACCTTATGTTTTTTCTGGCGTGCGTATCCCCTCTAAAAATCAATATTTGCTAATTCTTCGTTGATCCAGGTGATGTTGGTCGCATCATCCCTCATACGTCTGCCTGGATCCCATTTCATACTCGGGAGTTTATACACGCAAGCCGCTGTTCACCTAGCAGTGAGTGTTACGTCCGACTCTAGGACCGGAACTGACAAGAGATCAGGGAATGTACCCAGTGATTGTCGTCATACTCGTCAACCACACGCTGTTCAATTCGACGCTCCCCGTAATCATCACCGACTTACAACAAGCCTCCTCCCAGTTCAGAGCCGGTCAGACCGCTGCTCGCCAGGTCAAGTCGACTGACCCGCCCATGGAAAGCCTCCAACTTACGGCTGCACAGGGGCCGCGTCCTACGCGAGATTCTCTCGACTCGTCGTCATCACTGGGCTCCCTGTCATTCAGTTCAAGTTCTGTGCTCCGGGCCGATGTTGACCCAGAGGTCCCATCAGAGAACGGCACCGGCGTAGCTTAGGTTTACTCTTAGTTTGGTCAGTACAGTACGCGGCGAACGCGAGACGAACGTCGACAATACCGACCGACTGAGCATACCGTTAGGGGACCCGAGATGTCAAGGGTCCCACCCTTACTTCATCGTTGACTTCTGGATCTCCGAAGAAGTGGTAGTTGTTTGTAGGAATAGCTGTGACGATTTTACGGTGTAAGCTAGTAGTACCTGGACGTGTACATGGTTTGTATTTATTTATTGTGAATCAGATGCGTTTATTGGACGTTGAGCTTCAAGTTTCTGCAGAATATCCGAGAGATTTCTTTGGTGGGCGATGGTGCCTTTGACGCGAGGCGATGTTATTCAGATATCAGGACCTTGTTCTGCCTCACCCATATTGACGCTGAGGGTGGGGTAATCGACGTCGGTGGGCCAAGTGTAGTTCTTCGTTCCCAGTACAGCGTTGAGGTTGTCGTTCATGCGATCGCAGATCACAATATTTGCACCAAGCCTGAGCGCGTTACCGGGCACGGCCATCAACTCCCTGCCGTGACTCTCCTGCACCCTCCGGCCAGGCAACGGGGATGACCTGTGTGAAAGGCAGTTGGTGTAGCGCTGACCGCCATAAGAGTAACTATAGGTTATCGAGTGCATGATGATGGCAAGCAAGGGGTGCATCTCCTTCGCCCATGCAACCAGGTCGAGTAAGACACGGTCCCATAAAAACATCGCCTTGACCCTGGGTTCGGTAACAACATCTCCGTTTCAGGTCATGGGTCTCGCCCGTGGCAGGGTTAACGCCGCGGCCTATGCCAGACACAGGAAATCCGAGCGCGAAAATACGCATCTCTGTATTGATCATCGACGTAAACCAGGCCTTGCCTAAATCGGAAGTTAACATGTTGAGTAGAAGTATTGACCAGCGAGAGCCATCACCTACCTGCGGTGTACAGTGCAGTATAGTCGAGCGAGTTGCTTCCGAACGCCCGCGAGAGCGGGCAACATGTCCGGGTTCAATACAGGTGTAACCGAAACAGTTCTCTTCCAGTCGGCGGCCGGATTTAACTCACCAACCCTATCTACGAATTCGACGCCGTTCCGGAAGGTGTAGGGGTAGCAGTGGCATTGAACCAAGGCATTGTTGTGATATGCGGGGTGATTACTGACTAAGGCGACCAATTTTGCCGCGTCGTCATTGCAGCCGTCAAGAAAGATGGTCACTGCCGAGTTGGACAAGAGGAGTTCCCACATGCAATCAAGGAGCGGTGCGAAAGGATCATTTGCGAGAATGTATTTTTCGGTAAATTCGGCGCCTTCCACGTCCCGTTGAATATACTTGGGCGTGTGCTGACCCGGGGCCCACCGTGACCAAGGCCCCTCAGAGAGTGTCTGCCGATCCCCTGTGAGGTCGTGCATAATATAGGGGTTTCCGGTAATCCAGAGAGGGTCCAACTCTACCGCATTCCCACCTTCTCCTTTCTTGCCGACGATGACGCGCTGAAGGGCCTCTATGGAGCCGTCGGGGATGGCCTTGGTGTATTCAGGGATGCCTCGATGAGGCACAAATTGGATTGGTGTGGTGTTGGCATCGAAATCGCAAAGAAGGTTGGGCATGGAGTGTATGTCCCAAGCTCGGGCCGCCGTCATTTCAGCTGGCAAGATCAATGTAGATTGTTGAATGTCAGACCAGACGGTAGAAATTGGAAAAGTAGGTTTAGGAGGCATGCTATCGCGCAATGTCCGAGGGGGGGCCGGGCCGTGGTTCCGTGACCCGGGGCTGGTCGGCCGAAAGTCCTTACTGTAAAAAAATTTACTTTTCTGTCTTTTTGGGCGTCTGGAGGCCGGCCCGATAATCTGGTTCGAACTTCGAAACTCTCACTAGATCTCACTCATCGGATGCTGCCCTTTGTCGCGCTGCTTCTCTTAGCTCCCACACCTGCCGCCACCATTGCAATACCCATCGGGAAGAGGCAGCTGACGACGAGCTGGGCTTCACAAGATAAGTTTCTTTTTTTGATTTCATTCTGTTTCTCACTGTCCCTCGCCTCTGTAGTACCTGGGCTACCTCCCTCTCACGGAAGCCCACCGCCGCCGCTCCATCATGGCGCACAAGACCTGTCACGCCTCACGATGCGCTCGCCGTACCGTCTCACCAGCACTTGCAAGAGGTGCTCTCCGCGCCACCCTCCTCAAGCCCCCCTCCGTCTGACCATACGCAAGCCCGTGGTCGCCGCATACACCTTTTGCCATGGGAATCCACTACCACCGTTACCCCATCACAGCGCGCAAGACCCGTCATGACGTCGTGCTGCAACACCATCACAATGCCACGCCATGACGCCATCACAACACAGTGTGCAGGCCCACAATGCCACAACGCAGTGTCGACGCTGCACAAGATCCCGCCACAACGTCGATATAACACGGTGCGCAAGTCCCGCCTTAACGCAAGCCGCGAACGACGACGATGGGCCGATGGCCAGGCCATTACAGCGACGTCAGTAAGGCGGCGACGACAACGATGCGGCGACGACAACGATGCGGCGACGATGACCGCGACCACGATGGAGCAATAGGACTGCGACCATGGCGCAAAGTGACGAAGCCGAAAACAGTTCCGACAACCACACGCCGACAATGAGTCGACGACCATGACAACGGAAGGTGATGCGACGTCGCTCTCGAACGATACAATCACGCTCTGAGTCATCATCCCTGCACAGCAGTCCTAGCTCCCCCTAATTCGCCTCACGCACTCGCCCTGCTGCCTCATTCTCTTACCTCTCATCGACCGCCACCGCCCTCTCAATCCTTCACCACTGCTGTGGTGGTTCAAGTAGAGCAGTGACGAGGCCGAGAAGCAGAGAGAGAAGCAGCAGGTGAGTAAGACCTCTGTCCTGGTTTCTGTTTCTCACTACGTCCTCGTATCCTTCCAACGCACATCAACCCTTCCATTTTACGTGACCTTGAGAGTCGCGTTCACCCGACTTCGCCGGTCCAGGGCCATACCCCACGGTTGTTCTCCCACGAACTACCGCTGCGCTATTTGCACCCGGTGCGAATCTTAGTAGCCAACAGATCTTGGGAGTGTCTTCGCACTCGAGTTCGTTGTCCTCTGAGAGGTCATATGCCCTATTGCGGAGCTTCCTGGAGTGCGTTCTGGACTAACGGGTAGAGCCCGTGCGCAGGAACCTCTATGCGGCACTCGTCAATTACTTTCATCTCGCGACAGACGACCCCAGAAAAGCCTTGTCAGAGGCACTTGATGCGTTTCAACGCGAGACGAGTCGTTGTGTGGCAGTCTGGCACTCGCGCCTCCGCGGCCTGGCTCGTCAACAAGCACGGCCTCGACAGGGAGCCTAGCAGTCCTCGAGCCGGTTGCAGAAAGACTGGTTACTACTATCTCGCGCGATGCAACAGATGGAACGGAGGTGTGGAAGACCATCACCTACATGCTCCTCGACTCTCTCGTCGACCTTTCGCGTGGCGACAAACAAGGAACCAATTCTAACAACGCTTGTCCGGCACGGCCTTCTCGGAGTCTTTGTCCGGGACATCAAGTACTCCGATCGGAGGCTACAGGCGGTTCTCAAACCAGAGCCCGGTACGCACTCTCGTCCACTCAACTTCCTCCGGCTGAGAGTAATTAGTCAACATTCTTTAATCAAACGACCTCAATTCACTTTATGTCTACGAAGCGAAGATGTCCCTTCTCACCTGCATTACACAAACACGTCAACGGGCCGAACGATTGATAGAAGCTACGGTGCTCCCCGCACTAGCGATCTGCGATTTTCTAGACACTTACCCCGATGTTGATTCATTGATGCGCCTCTTCCCAGGTTCCGTTGGCTCATCCTGATTTGACACGTTGACCAGATCAGGGTCATTTCCTTCCCTCCGCCATTCAGCGGTATCACTAGTCCTGCCCGCTTTACGACTCGTCGATGCGATCCTGGTGCGAATCTTAGTACGTCCCGACTCCCGCGTCCCTCTTCTGTGTGACGCTCCTGTCATTCTCAGCCTACCGATCATATGCCCTTCCTCGCCCCTCGATAATCGATACTCCGGGGGTCTTTACCTCACCCGCGTCGTTGGTGTCTGTAGATGCCTCCCGATGCACTCGGGCCTGGACTTGTCGAGGACACTTCGGCAGAATCAAGCCTCGTTGAGGCTCCAGTTATCTCCCACAGCCAGTGCGAACCCTAGTAGGTGCGTCCCCTTCTTCACCGCCCGTGTCTCTCTTCCGAAGGTCGTTCCCGTCTTTCCCAGCCCACCAATCGCTTACTCTTTCGCCGCCTGACACGTGGCCTCTCATTCAGCCTCTACCTCGCCGGCGTTGTCTGTCTCCCCTCAGACGCCTCCCGATGCTGTGGCCCCCTTGGCCGTTCTCCTTCCCAGACTAAAGGCCACTCACGGTCAATTCGCGTACGTTACACGCTGTCTGACAATCACGTCGTACTTTTAATTATCTTTTCTTTCTCTTTTGCAGCGTCTTTCGTCGCTTGACACCCCTTCAATCCAAGACCGCTCACGGTCAATTTGCGTACGTGACACGCTGTCTGGTAATCACATTGTACTTTTTAATTATCTTATTTTCTTTGCGAACTCGTGGGACTTGGCGTACTATTGTTTATTCACGCTCGTTCTTTTTCTTTTCTTTGTGAACTCAGACTTGGCGTACTATTGTTTATTCATGGGGAGCAGGGTCGTGTACAAGTACCTTACGTGTTGTACGGCGTGCGCCATGTTATGAGTCAAGTAATTCTACTGTAACCGGGGTATATTTGTGACTAAAAAGAAGTCGGAGAATATGCGGCGATGTGCTTTATTACCAAAATGAGCCCATGTGTTGTGTATCAGGTGTCGCGATCACAGCATCGACGTGGTCGATAGAAGAGTGCATTCGTTGTTGCCCTTTCCCATGTCAACGGGGAGGCAGCTCGACTCGAATTTGAACGTCTTTCCCGACTAAGACAGTTTTGCGCGAGCTTGAGGAATCCAGCATCCTCCCTTTCCAACATCCTCAAAAACCGTGGGTCTTGAACTGGACTTGGAATTCGAGGCCGTCGCAGAAATCTCGGATGATGTATATGTAATTTTCCATTTCTTCTTTGACCGTTTTTTTCTCGTTGTTGCGTCCAGTATCAATATAGTACTAGCTTTTCTGAATTTTGGCCTATCGATATGAAAACTGCTGTAAGCATCGTTGATACTGCGTGTCGCGACTGTTCGGCATATTTTCGGCAATCCCTCCTTTTCTTGCACGTGTAAATGTAACGCTGCGAAGTTGACGAACAGGAACTCGGTGATTGCCTCAGGTTTTCGGCTCGGGTTACCCTCAGCTACCAAGGCGCGCTCAAATGGATTCGAAACAAAAACCCTGGACAGTGCTACCAGGGTTTATGAGTCTAGATCTCCCTGCTCATTTTCAATACACAACTTCCCCGCTCGGGTTCCCAGGAGTCACATCGGGAGAGGAGAGGTATAGGATGGAGTGCGTCGTGCACCGAGGCGAGACTTTGAGGCCGAATGTATTCGGTTGCCGGTTTCGAGTCTTTCGACCTTAATTTTGCGTGGACGAGTGGGGAAGTGGCCTTTCACAGCACCTGTATGTATGGTGCTATCTCCCCAAGCAATTGGCTGGTTGCGTTTGGAAACATAAACTCTACTATCTCAAAATAACTGTTCCAGCATTTTGCGGAACCTAGGCGTTCCAAGACCCGTGACCTGCGCAGCCCAGAGTCATCCAACGTCGAATGTGAAGAAGTATCAAGTATGGAACGCACAGGGTCCCATCCAGCGATGGCGGAGAATCCATCCAAATTGCAGCCCGGATTCGAGCCCTCTGTGATATCGGTGAAACCCTGGGAGCCCCTTCCGTACAGCCAGGGGTTGAGGAAGCCGAGTGGGCCCTGACCCGTCAAAATCAGCCAGTCATTAAGCAGCGAGATTATGCCCGCCACAATCTGGTATTGGCAGTCAGCTGGGTGCTCAAGGACGTACGACACGAATAGGAGGAGGGAGGAAACAGACGCACGGGCGTCGCTGCACTTGTGCCGGACACCTTTCTCTCGTTGCCGTTGAGAAAGATCGGTAATCCGATGGCCTGCGCGGCGATGTCAGGAATGCCGCGGCTAGAAGCGCTGCACCAAGTACAAATTACGAATGGGTTAGATCAGGTCACAGAAGCGAACACACTTGTAAAGGCCTTGATACCGGTTCCCGAGGTCTTGGAGGAAGGTAGACACGGCCTCCTCCTGGTACGTCGGCCGCTTAAAGTAGTCCGAGAAGCCGCCGCCGGAGAAACTCGCTGCGACCTCCGGCTCGAAGTCTGTTGTTCCGCCGACGACGGTAACATAGGGACCTGCAAAGGCGTGGCGATGTTGTGAGCGTCCTGGACCCGCACTCGTGTACTGCGTCCAATCCGAGAGAAATCGCCACACGTACAGGTTCCAGGAAACCCGGGTGCAAACCGGACAGTGCCGTCGTCTCTCATGCAGGTCCCGCCGCCGATACCCTTGTTACCACTCGACGTGAGGACGCTGACGCCACGTACACCGAGCATCGCGAACTTGTTGCACACATTGATTGCCCATTCCCTCGAGAGGAGATGTTCTACAATGCTGTACGATATGCTGATGGTCTGAGGGATGCTCTCCTGGTCGAGGATGTATTCCAGCCAGGACATCCATATGTCATCCGTGCGCGGCGGCCCTCCGCCGGTGCTGTAGAAGATGTGAGGGGTCGGATACGCCATGGCCTCAGCGTATTGGATGTCCGCGTTTGCCTCTTCGTGTGGGTGGGTTGGATCGTACTCCTCGCCGTTGACCTCTACGACGGTGAACGTCGCGTCATATGCTTCGGAGCGGTATTCGCGCATGAACGCCCCCAGGTCGGTCGGGCTCGGATAATGCCCTAAGAATCCTACGATCCCGAGCACATTCTCGCCGTGAGTATTCGGTGTATATGCTTCTGAGTCGTACAGCCAGCGCAGAAACGACGGTGTGACGGGATCGACTTTTGCGCGGTTCGATAGCATCATCGCAGGCTCTGCCACAGTCGACTTCACCGCCCTGTCAGAGCGATTCTGCGGTGTCTGCCATTGCGTGCGCGGGGAGACGAAGGACGTCGTAGGCGCCACAGTCAACACGTGCCAGTGCAGCGCCACGGGAAGCGAATAACCGACAGTGCGGACAATGGTCTCTCCCCTCTCGACGTGTCTGTAGAGCTGGTACGATGCGCCGAGGAGGGTGTTGGCTTGGGTCACGGACACGGCTTTGAGCATCAGTGTATTGCCGCCGTGCGTCATCGAAATGGACGAGGAGGATATGCCGTGGTATTCGAGCCAGGAATTCACGAGCTCGAGGGTCTCTGGACGCGGTGCGACGAGGTCGGCCACCTGGTCCTTAGTCAGATATGCACGATATCTACATCGGAGCAGTGGCACTCGTGAGAACATACGTTAGCGGAGGAGTGGTTGAGGAGGTACTACCTTGGATGCCCGGGTTCACTGACCTCGTAGAGCGCGTCGACCACGGCGTTCTCACGTTGAGGCTTGAGGGCAATGTAAAGGTCGATTGTGGTGCCAGAAGGCGGATGGCCTAGGCTCTCCCAGTTCTTCGGGACGGCGTTCCAGGAGTGTTTGATGTGCACTGGCATGTCGTCCCAAGGTGGTGAGAGGTGCTTCGTGAAACCGCCAAGGAGACCAGTGGTAAGGACGGAGAGCACAAAGATACAACGGTAGTAGCGCATGATTACGGGAGGTCGGTGAGGTGGCGTCTGCGACACAATGAGTTTGTGAGGTTAAGAATAACCCTAGATCTGCAAGGGTGAGTAAAAGCGATTACGACCGAGGTCCGAGGCTTGGGTTGCTTTGGACTGACGAATTCAGTGATACAGATACCATGGTTCTCCGTTGAGAATGAACCATTTTTGTTTTACTCTGCTCAAGCCTATCATAGACACAATAATCTAAAAATCCACGCACTGTGTCATCTTGAATCCAAATATCATGATAATTTGCATACTCTCTGCC
The DNA here is from genome assembly GCA_021525775.1 of Lactarius deliciosus. Taxonomy (NCBI): domain Eukaryota; kingdom Fungi; phylum Basidiomycota; class Agaricomycetes; order Russulales; family Russulaceae; genus Lactarius; species Lactarius deliciosus. Next base: position 27,203 of record JAKELK010000286.1, read on the forward strand.
ACCTTCATTCGGATGTGACTGTGCGGGCAGAATCATGATTTCATCACAGCCATGACCTTTATAGTAAACTGTCTCTATTTGGTGCGCGCGCCCAGCTACTTCGAGTAAGTTACAGAACAATCCAAGTTGCTGCTCTAGTAAATCCCATATTAGAACTGCTGCCTGTCACGACTACAGCTCATCCCGGATGGGTCCAGTGGGCACTTCGCCCTTGCCCTCGCTTTCCTCCTCGCCCGCAACACGCCTCTGCATTTTTTCTTCTGCCGGAACGGGGACAGGGATGGCCCCGGCCTTGGCGAGCTCGTTCACGTCCGCAGCGGCGGCGCTGGCGTGTATGCGACCCTCGTCCGCCAGCCTCCGTGTGAAGCGTGCAATCTCGGCGTCGTACTGCTCCCATTCGGGGATCTGACGGGCGCGCGCGAGCTTTGGTTCTTTCTATGGGTTTAGGAACGGGATGAATAGTTGAACAGGTTCTTTGGAGAGGAAGGGAGGTACGAACCGTCAGCGGGTTTTGGCAGAGATCGATGGTCTTGGCACGATCTAGTCTGTCCTTGCTACCTAAGCGATCGTTAGCATAGGTCTCTAACTCGCCGCGACTTTGCTTCCGACTCACACCACGTTTCGCACTAAAGGAAAGTTTTATGTAGCAGCAGCATCATACTAGAAACACGGGATAGAACCTACCCATAGCCAGTCTTCATGTAGAGAGAACTTTAATAAACGTATAAGCAACCCCGACGGTAGCCAAAAGTTTCTGGGCTCACTATAGGAACGTGTCCTTGCAGGTTGTTCGGAAGGTCTGTGACGCCGTTAACGTCATCGCGAATTTACGTTGTCCAAAGAATGAGAGCGCACCTTGGTCAAGGTTAGCAAGAGAATTGGGGTCGGCCGAAAGTTGTTGATAATGACTGCGCAATATATCCTAGAGAGCGAAATGTAGTGTTCGTAAGGCGAAGACTAGGAGAAAGGGATTCACGTACCCCGGCAGCCATCTGGCGGAACCGAACCAAGTCCACGACGTACAGTGCACTGCGGGGTCAATCGATCAACAGTCAGTACCAACCAGGCAGAGGTACAACTCCCCGCCTCCTGAAAAAGAGCATCACCTAATGTGATAGGGACGCCCTCGCAGAAACTGTTCCCAATATCCCGTTTTCCAGAACCGGAAGCCCTCCATCTCCTCGTTATCGTCGCCCATGGGGGTGTAGCCGTAAGGTGCTCCGTGCAAGTCGAGGTCAATCAGCTCCTTCAGGTCTGCGCGCACAATCTGGTCCGCGTCGACAAAGATGACCTTGTCGAGGTCCATGGGGAACAGGACGTCGAGAAACAGGATCTTGTATGCCCAGATAATCCGTTGCTTTTCGCGCTGTTGTCTCAACCACGTCGGCCACTTGTACGTAACGAGTTCATATTGGAAACCGTATTCCTCAGCGAATTGAGGAATAAATTCCTGCGCATGATGGTTAGGCTGCTCCCCACAAGACAGTGGATGGGGATCGTACTAGGAAGGACGGCGATAGGAAGTTCTCAATAAACCAGAACTTCACCGTGTGCTTTGTGTTGCGCAGAACACTCAGGATCATGATCGACGCGAATCTCTGGAAAATACGTGAGCTGCGGGCTTGGTCATTGCGTCGACCTTACCTCGTACAACAAACCCGACGCCACCGTGAAAATGTTAATCTCGGCGTGTCTTTGCGTCGACACCCCTGTCTCCGCCTTGCTTCCCGATGACTTGAATACCGACGAAATGCTAAGCCAGATATCAGTTCGACTCACTTGATGGGACGAAACAAGGTGGCGGCTCACCGCGAAACGATATTATCGACGATTCCGGTGGGCTGCCGTTCCTCCTGTTCGGGGTCCTCGAGTACATCGACGAACTCCTGGCCCGGAAGACGCGCCAGGCGCGGATACAGCGTCAGGCCCTCGAAGCTCGTGACCGTGACTTCGTTGCCCGCTTCCTCAACAGGGGGGCTGAGCCATCCCTCATTGCCAGCGCTTTCTAGCCAGAAGACCTCACGCCCGCGTCCCTCGCGTATCTCGAGATGGAAAACGCCAGGTGTTGCCTTGAACTGCAGGTAGCCTAGGTTCTCAACGACGAGGGTGTCATCGATCGGCCTGCCTTGATGACCTGCGAGTTGTAGCTGCACGCCCCGCGGGGGGGAATTCGTGCCCATCTCGCGAGCGTGTCCGCCGACGATGATGTAGTCGAGCTCGAAGACTGCCTCCACGCCGCGCTGTCGCTCGTCACCGGACAAAACATCAAGCTGGACATTATCCAGGTCGTAGAGTGCTTCACGAGGGCGCACGACCCACGAAGACGGCTCATCGAGGCCGAGAGTATAGATCGGCTCAATTGGAAGGTCACGGAAGGACACTTGTGCGGGAACCTCGTATCTGCGGGTAGTTGAAGAGAAGAACAGAGACTCAGAATTAATGCAGTCTTACCCATTATCATCGAATGTGAGAGAAGGGGCGAGATTGTAGCGGTAGAAACGTTTCAACGGAAGCTAGAACACGACGATGAGGTAGGCTCGAAACACAGGTCAGGTGACATACTTCTGAGTACTCGGGCGGCTGGAGATGGAACTCCACGGTGACCGTCGGAATATTCGAGAGCCACTATATGCAGAGCGTTATGAGCAAGCGAAAATATACCATCGACTCAAAAGCACCTCAAAGAGACTTGTATATTTTTGTGCCTGTTCGCTCAGAGGATCCAAAATGACGACGAAGCGATGCAATGCGGTCGTATTATCGCCGATGGTAAATGCGCTAATCGTAGACGGGGACCATCAAAATGTTAGCCAGTCGACCCTGCGATGGGGCGATGTATCACAAACGTGTATTGGCTATCCATAAGCTTGTAATTCTGATTGCGCGACACCGGGCCTTTGTTGAAGACCCCCGATCGGTTCGGATCCTCGGCTTGCAACGTGGACATAACGAAAGAAACCATTGACACAACGTCAGCAGCGGTCGCTCTGTGACCAACAGTTTCAGTGTGTATGTAATTCGAAACTTGGAATCGGGGCTCACCGGTCGTAGTCCGCAAAAGTGGGGACAATATCCCTGAGAGCGCTCAACACAGGCTGGACGCGCTTCGCCATTTCGTAGTCCTCAAGAATTCGGTAATCATCTGCGGTGAACTCCCCTGCTGCAATCGGCCCGACGATCTGCAAGCGCGGTGTGGGCACGTTATGTTAGGAGATGTAAGTAGACAGATATGCGGATGGACATCACCCGGCCGTTTATGATCAGTCCCGATGCGCCGGGTGCGAGGCCTGCCATCTTTGCGACCAATTTACCCGTCTGAACGTACCGCTGGTAATCGTCCTGGTCGATGTCCGCGAGGGCGACGCCACCGGTGATCTCGTCGAGCGGGGAAGCCACGCTCAGAACAGTCTGCCCGTCCTGCCTAGATCCCGAGTCGCCATGCGGGCCGAGGGCCTGAAGCAGCTGTGACGCGGTAGTCTTCGAAAGTAGATCCTTATATACAAGGTGAGAGAATAGCGAGGAGACATGTGTGTGCCGTCCCGGGTCGCTGTTCGGCGAGGCAGGGTTGTGAAGGAAGGTGAAACGTGAGCGCGCAGAGCCGGTGTCCTTTTTGGAAGGTCTATCAAAATAGGCTCGAAAACGGACCATATTCAGAGACGTACGGCGAATGCGAGTGCGTCTCGCAAGGAGCTCAGGCCGTCTTCGGTATCAAGATCAGCGACCACGTAGATGGACAGCGGCACCTGCTCAGAAGCTGCAGCACATCGTCAGCAGTCAAGGAAGCTGAGGTTGGAGGCCAACTCACCGGAGTAGATAAATGCGGTTGGAGAGACGCGAAGTCCAGTGTGCTTGTGCAAGTCAGGGAGGCCAATCACGCGCATGCCACCACTCAGTGGGACGATGTAACGATTACGCCTCTTCATGGTGGTGGGCAAATCGTAAAAATGATACTCGATGTCGTCCGCCTGATTATCCGTAATTGCACCCGCATAGACCTAAACCAAAAAAATCGTTTGTCAGATGACAACAGCGCGCAGTGACAGAACAGTGACCTTCTCTTGGAAATACTGAAGTGCCTGTCCGACACTGGACTGCAGCGAGTTAAGGAAGTTCTGCCCCCACAGGCGATAAGTTAGAACACGGTCGACAAGGTAGTAGGGGCCGGGGGGCGGACGTACGTCATCAAGGGCGTAATACTTTCCATTGATAAATGTGTGGCCGTTGGGTGACGACGCTGCATCTGTCCCCAGCCGTTGGGCATACGCGCGAGCCTTGTTGATCCTCGCTTCGAAGACTTCGGAAGTGCCACCGGCCAGAACATCAAATGACAATGCCTCTTCTCCCCCTTTGATTTCCTCGCTCCCTGCGAACGCTTCGAATTGCGCCTTCACGTGGGACCAGTCCAACTCTGGTTCTCCCCTGTCGTGCAGATCCAGAACCTGACGTAGAATAAATGAGTGAGGGTAAACGTCGTAAGCATGGTTCACGCACAGCGCTGAAGAATTGCATCGTTGCACCACGGCCGTAGTTCTCCGTCAAGTAGTAGAACACCCTAGCCATCCTTTCGCCATCCTCGGTCTCGACGACGGGAACAATACCGAGGCGGATCGGGTAGGAGCGGTCAATAAGCATCGAGATCGTGTTGGTAATGAAGTGCAGGCTTGCTGGTCGAGACAGGTCGAAGATGAGGACGACGTTGAACATGTTGCGACGGACGGTCGGCGCTTGGCCTGGGTATGTCGGGTGCAAGAGCTTGGTTTGGTTAGTGGCGCGCAAAAACGAACGCAGAAGTTGAACTTACTGCGTATAGGGATGGCTGCCAACGTGCGTAGCTGTGCGCAAGTGAGAATGCCAGGCACGGTAAGAACTGGTGCACTCACCGGCTATCCTTCTCTATGTCGTTCCACCAGAAGATAATATTCCCACCTTCTGCACGGTCGCTGGAATCAAAAAGACCATCTGTAGCATCGCCTCTCGGCGAAGCAGTGCTAAAAGAGGGATGGATAACAAGTTCAAACGCTTCTCCGGGTAGGAGGCCAAGGGACGTCAAGGAGAGCATAAGGTCTCTTTCCTTGCGTACTAGACGAAGAAGGCTTCGGGGATGTAAGGAACAGCGAAAAGAGAGGAATGATAGGACATTACCTGTACGGGTTCATCTCGTCAGGGGAAACCGGCGCCCCGTTCAACCAGACCGCGCTCACGCCGGGGCGAATTTTGTAAGAATTCGAGGTGATTTCCTCTAGCAGGCCGGACTGTGGGACAATGCGCCGGGCGAGAGAAGTCGCGTATTTGGGGAAGTCATGCACGAGGTGTTTTAATGTCTGGAGCGGGGTCGGTGATTCGGAGACCAGCTGAGTGGCAAGAATACCAATCTCTTGCAAGAAAAGGTCAGCAGGACACGAGGGGTTGCGACGGGGAAGATAGCGGGATGCTTACGAGCTATTTCGTCTTTTGTTAAAGGCTCACCGACGTCCAAGGTCATGTTGAGGGGGTGCTGCTCTAGAAGAGGGAGGACGCTATCTAAGTCGGCTTCGGCGTCATCGGCATGTACTGTCTGGGCGTCTTCCGATGTGAGGTCTAGTGCCGCCTAGCGTAAGAAGAAAGTCGCAAAGGAAAACGGCACTGAAAGTACTTCTGCTATGGGAACGTCTATCGTCGAGAGCGAGATAATCCATCTTTTTTAAGTCCAGCGTCACGCCATAGCCAGAGAGGTAGCCTCTTTCCCTTATTATTCCATCGGGGGGAATGGGTCTCAAGATGTATTGCACTCTCGGCGTGGGACCACTGGACAACCGCAGGAGGTGTGAGTGGAGCTGTCGGAAATTGGTGGATTGGAAAGAAGCATAGAGGACGGCAGTGCGTTGTGGACTACTCAGGGCCTGACCGGGTGTGGGATATATGTGATCGAAAGCGAGCGTGTGTGGCTTCGGAAACGGTTCACTGACATGACACTGCAGCGTGAGCATCGCAAGAGCGGAAACCGAGAGAGGTCGACAACTCACAAAAACAAGGAGGAAGTCCCCGCAGGATCGAGGGTTTCCGGGCCCGTAAGGTGTACGAGCCTTTCCACGTTGCAGACGACCTCTCCGTACCAGTCCACCCACGAGCCACACGACTCCGCATCCGCAACGGCGTCGTTCTGAGTCTGCTTTGCATTGTCCGAATAGTGTTCGTAAAAGGCAACGATTTTTGGATTTGCAGCGTGAAGGGCAAGTTGGGCTTGAACAACTTCTACAGCGCCTGGTTTGGACAAGTAGCCGGCGGAGAGCGCGGTTTCCAATGCGAGTTGCTGCTGTGCCTCGGGTGAGAGCTTGTCCTTGGCCGGAAACGCGTCAGGGCTCGTCAAGGCGTCCAAGAGTGGGAAGAATGCATTGGGTTCTTCCAGCGAAATTGTTTCTCTGAAAAAGGAGATGTGGGATTAGTCGCGCAAGGTAATCGTTGTGAGGAGCCGTACATGAGTTCGAGGAGAAATGGCGGGGAAGGCCAAGAGGTGCGGAGGGAGACCTTGACTGGTGGAGAAGAGCTACTACAAAGAATGGCAGAGGAAAGCAGGGACAAGACAAGACCAGCCCGTACTGAGACGGAACTCGTCCTCATTTCGGTGCCAGTGGAATGTGAGCTCACCGGTCTAGCGTGTCACTGTGAGACAAACGTGTCGTGTAGTAGTAGATCACGTGATGTCGTGTAGCGGTGTTCGGGGGTTTGAGCCAATTTCTCGGATGAGTATTCACCAATATTCACCGTCTCTTCTCTTTCGACCAACAACTCACTAAATCGCCACTCACGTATAATACATGTGAAATTGTTCCAAAAAATGAGCGGACCGTAAATGACCCTTTCCAAAGGGACCGAACCAAGAAGTATGTATCGCTGCGCCAATGCCAGAGAGGGGGGAGGTGAGTGACAGAAGAAATGTGTGGATTGGGTGGATATAGTGGTAACGTGGATCATGCAGATCGGAAGGGCCTATTAGATCGTACATCTTTGCTATGGAATGTATGCGGGCAGTGCAGTGCTGAGAGTAAAAGAAAGTGAGAGAAAAGCGGATGGGAAACGAACGCTCGAATCCAATGGGGCTCAGACTCATCGCCTCGAGACCAGCGACGTCTGTCTCTACCTTAGGGATGCCTTCGACGGTTTTGCGCTCACCCCACCGCCATTTTCGCTGCTGCCCCCGCTGCCTGCGCTGGCGCTCGCATTGCGGATCGACAAAAGCACCTCCTTGCAGTACCTCAGCTTATCCAGCAGCCGCTGCGCGAACTTCGCTTGCTCCGCGTCCGACGACGGTGGAACCAGCGCCTGCGCCATCACTTGGCTCAGCGTCCACCGCGTTAGCACGTAGTTCTTATCGATATGCGCAATTGCGAGGCCTTGCGCCGACAGAATGATCTTCGAGTGGTCGTAAAAATTGAACTGATAGTTGCGTTAGTTGCGTGTCCCGTACGGCTGGTAGTGAGGGAGGCACGCACCTGGAGGACGTCGTGGCTTAGCTTGAAGACAATCACATGCTTCATCCGAAGATACTTCTGCACAAAGTGCATGCACTTGGTACGTTGCAGATCCGAAAACGTGTACTCGTAATCGCCGTATAATTTACCCATGATGTACCCCTCAAAATGTTTCAGGAGGTAGACTTTGCTCTTCAACTCCTCTGGGTAGTCCGCGACGGTGTAGTTCTTGCGCACATACACCGTTCCTTGACGGCGCGACGAAATGTAATCGAAGTGCCTGCCGGGATGGATCAACACGCCGTACAAAAGAGCAAACGAGAGATAGAGATGACGCACTGCTTGTCGGCGGCGAGAACAAGCGTCGTGCTGTCATTGAAGTGGACGCCGACCGAACCATCCGTAAGTGCATAGCCCATCCCATACTTGTTACAGTAGTCGACCCAGGATGCGATGAATACCCGCTCCTCCGGCATGTCTACATCGTCGGTTGGGTCACGGAAAAGCAGGCCCTGTGAGAAAGCATCGAATGCGGCACAGAGGGTCTCCGCCGCAGCGTCGAAACCGTTCACCTTGGGAGCGGCCGGTGTTGCGACGACAGCGCCACATGACGATCCTGACATTTAAAGACAGCCCATCAGCCCCTATTCAGCAACGCGTAAGTAGGCAGCCTCACCGAGAACGGCCTGGGTCTCCTTCGTACGCACACGAACACGTCGCTCGCCTTGTGCGGTCTCTAGCACCGGTGCGGGTACATTCTCCGCATCCTCGAATGGAGACTCGGTGGCGGAACGCGGAACCTGCGCAGGCACCATCTGCGCGACGATCCTGGCCTTCTGACTCTGCAGCTCTTTCGTCCGCGCTTCCTCCCCCTGTATTTCGTACGCAGCACCGCCCTCCTCCGTGATCCCCTGCAGTCTTGTGGCCTTCTGGGTCTTGGCAGGCGACTTGACTGCTTCTTTCTTTGCGGCTTGCAACTTGCGAAGGAGTGTCGGTTCCCCGCGCACAACACCAACACCGCCGGGCGCAACCATGAGCGGCTGACGTGCAGAGCTGAGCAGCGCGGAGATCGGGCTACCGGGCTGCACCGCCTTTTGGAATTCACGTTCCTGCTGAGCAAGACTGCTCGCGCTACTTGCACTTGGGGCGGGGGGTTCGATGTCACGCGCCGCGGCCGGCTCGATCTCCCCGTCGAGTTGACACGCCTGTCGCAAGCGAGAGAGATTCGCTTGTGAGACGAGGGGAGATAGGTGTCGGAAGTCGGGGGGCATGTCCCGTGCGGAGACGGGTATGTATCCAGGAACGATGCCGTGAGTAAAGAACGCATGGTCGACGATGTCATGCAATGAGGGTCGTTCTTGCGGGTTGGGCGTGAGTATCTGTTGCACGAGCTCACGGGCATCGAGTGAGACGTCTCTGTGTGACGGGAACTCGTATTGGTTGTCGCGGATACGCCTGCGTACAGTTGAGGTTAAGTTGCTAGTAAGAATACCTGCGAACTTACTGATAAACCTCTTTTACGTCTTTAGTTTGGAAGGGCGGACGGCCGACGACAAATGTGTAGAGGATGACACCGATCGACCAGATGTCAACTTCAAAACTGTGTCCGTTCGCAGTGTCGAACAATACCTCCGGCGCAATATAGTTGGGCGTGCCGCAGATGGTCTTCTTCCGCTCGCCGGGGCTCTCGATCAGCGCTGCCAGACCAAAGTCGCCAACTTTGATGTTCATGTCCGCGTCAAGGAAAAGGTTGCCTAGCTTAAGGTCACGGTGGATGACTTGGTGGGTGTGCATATAGTGGCAGGCACCAATGAGTTGCACCATGAAAAACCGTGCCTCTGGCTCTGTGAAGACGCGACGACGATGGAGCATGTTCATGAGAGAGCCGCTGGGACAAAGCTCGAGGGTCATGTATACGTTCTCGTCATCCTCGAAGCAATCTATGAACCGGACGATGTTGGGGTGATCTAACGCCTTGTGGATTTTGATCTCTGCGTAAAGCTAAAACCTGTTTAGTGTCGAGGAACAATCTGGACACGGTGAGCACGCACCTTGGTTTTAGCTTTCTTGGTCTTGAGCGAGCTCTTCGTGACGACCTTACAGGCAAGGTGGTTATTGCGGGAATCTCTAACTTGATACACTCTAGCGAAACCGCCCTGTGAGGTTAGGGTAGGTAAGGACCAGAGAAGGCAGAGATAGGTAGGTGCCGACCTCTCCGAGGAAAGACATTCTTTGATATCGCAGGGAACCTGTCTTGTCTTGAATGACTTGGGGTGGCGAAGGGGGCTGAACTTTGGCATTCTGGCGAGGCAAGGGGGGCGATGGTTTCTTTTCATAGGACGCTGGCTTTGGTGGGATCTCAGGAGGAACGTGGTTGTTGATAGCGTTAGATAAGGGGTTGCGCCGATGGGTGGTAGTCGAGGTAGCCGGCGGAGGGATTGGAGCGAGACGAGGATGATGGAGATGAGCGTTCATTTGTCACAGAGGCCTAACACCAGAGACAACTAGAAAGAAGAATCGCGACTTGCTGGTCGACGCCTTGCGTGCTGTTGAGCAAGTTCAAGTTAAAGTAAAACTCGAACAAGTCCAACACGCTGCCACGGCGTGTTTATTAGATAAGCACCACCACCCGCGTCACAATTCATCACGTGATCGCGTTCTCAGCCCTCTGGAACGAGACAGCACATCTCCCCACTAGACTACATTCGTCGTGCGCATGTAGCTTTAATGTAATTTGTGCGCCATGATCGTGCTTTTGATTTCCCACCGATTAGCCTCGTGTCTGCTCCAGGTGAAACACGCACATCACTAGGAAGCCTGCGCCACGGCGGTTCCTTCCGGCAAGTCAGGAACATCTTCCTCACTGTGGGTCTCGCTGATCAACTCCAAGCACGCTCGTCGATGCTCTGAACGGTACAACAGTATTCAAGTGGTCTCTATGTCAAAGGAAGTCCTGGTGGTCAGCTAGTGGCTTTGTACAAGCTTTGTGCGTACCCCGTTCTCTTTCGCATCAGAGATCCGGTCAAACGGAACACCATCTCATACACGGGTCACTATGAACAAGAAAAATTGGATCTGCGATCTGCATGTATCATTCTAGTGCTTCTTGTGGCCGCTCCCTTGCCGCTCCCCGATCGCACCCGCGAACAAGAACAAAGAGTTGGAGACAAGCGACGGCTGCCCGAAGATAGAGGATCCGAACGCGAATCTTCCGAATGATGTTTAACACTGGTGATGTCCACGATAAGCGCACGATAGCAATGGCTTTTGGCGTGGGTTTATGTCCATCTGACCGTAAAACACAACCCAATATTGGATGGCCATTACGCTTGCGCACACTGCTCTTGACAAAATCAGTTTCATTGCCTCGGATAAAAGTGCGCTCTCAGACATTCTTACTCGCCCAGCTCGTGTCATGAGCTGTGCTTTGCGCCAGTATCGTACTCAACCCGTACTGTAACTTAATTGCAAGCGATTCCTTCGGTACATTCAACTCTTGACAAGATACGTCCGTTGATGTCATCCACAACCCTTCCCACAAGGATCGAGACTCAGAGCGGGGGCGTGTTCACGTAGACTGTCTCCGACCACCCGGCAGGGTAGCGATCTCCCAGGACTGAGTCTGCACGCTCGGCAATATTGCGCACCTCTTGCACCTCCTCCGGACTGAGCTTGACATTCAGCGAGCCAAGATTCTCGTTCAAATACTAGTGAAGCCGTGTCAGTGCTACTTTTTTTCTTCTTTTTTTTTTTTTTTTTTTTTTTTTCAGTTTTTCGTACCTTGACATTACGCGTACCAGGGATGGGGATGATGTCCGGTCCCTGTGCGAGGAGCCAAGCGAGCGTAACCTGTCCCGGAGACGCATTGTGCTTCACTCCAATCTGCTTGATTTCTTCCACGACCTTTAGCACGTTCGGGAAGTTCTCCTTCGAATACCGCGGAATAATACGCCGGAGATCGCTTTCTTCGAAGTCGTCAGGACTCGTCTGTGAAACGACGGCACGATTCCTCAGGTCTTCACTTTGCTCAAGAACAAGCATATTGTACGCACGTATTTGCCGGTCAGGAGTCCTCTCCCAAGCGGCGAATATGCGAACACGGTTACGCCGAGTTCGCGCGCGGCTTGCAGAGCCCCAATCTTCGGATCCTCACCATCCAGAGTGAAAGGTGAGTATTCGACCTGGATCGCTGAGATCGGGTGGACCTTGTTCGCGCGTCTCAGGGTCTCGCCATTACATTCGCAGATGCCGATGAACTTGATCTTGCCTTCCCTGTCGTAAATGAGTCGTGACACAAGGGAAACGTGAAGGGGTTCTCTTACTTTACAAGCTCCGCCAACGCTCCCACAGTGTGTTCAATGGGGACAGTAGGATCCGCCCTCATCAATGGCCGCGTCAGATCTCCACGCGGTCCACGGGAAATAAGCCTCACCTATGTGCGTAATACAGGTCAATGTAGTCGACGCCGAGTTTCTCGAGAGACTTGTTCAGGGCCTCCCTGACATAGGCAGGCGAACAGTCGACCACCTTCCCAGACGGTGAACCGGCGCCAAACTTGGTCGCTAAAAATATCTCGCTGCGCTTCCCGGTGCGCTGGAACCTGTGCGTTCGCGCGTCAGCGGACAAGTGTGCGAACAACGCGACGATGAGAGCGTTTACCATTTACCAATGAGCTCTTCAGAATCACCGTACGCATCTGCGGTGTCCCAGTTTGTGCAACCGGCCTCATAGACGGCATCGAGCAGCTAAGAGAAGTAAGGAAACATTATTCTACGACGTATGGCTGAAGCGGAAGTTACCTTGAATCGCTCCTCGTCGGGCTGGGCGGCGCCGTAGAAGCTAGATATGCCCATGGCACCATATCCGATCGCCGAAACTTGCGCCGTGCCTACTCTGCGGGTGGGGAGTTTACTAGCCATGGTAAAGCGTAGTGAGGAGTTACTCTGCGAGTATCGAACGAATGGCCATTCACATTGACCTCTTATAGTATCCAATAGGTCAGGAGGCTCCGGGCAGTCAAGGGGACTGTGAGAACAAACGAAGGGTGTGAGACGAGACGAGTAGCTAGGTCAGGAGGTGCTGCTCCGGGCAGTCAAGGGGATTGTGAGAACAAACGAAGGGACGAGTAGCTAGCTTGAGTAAAAATGGGACGTGAATAGTAAGTCTGTGATAAGAGCCCCGTGGGTGGCTGCTTGCGCCGGTCTGAACGGACCCAGAGGCGGCCGAATACAATAACAGAACCTTGACAATATACTGTAGTAAGTATAGAAGAAGCTCGACCCTCTTGCGCCTTACGGATACGGAGTATAGAGTGTTAAGATATCAGCGCGCGCTGATTGATTGGGTTACTGAACTAGACTACTGTACTTACCCGTCTCGGTCTACATCACAGTACTGTATATTGATACCGGTACCCATGCAAATACGTTACAGACGGCTATCCGTCTTTCTCGCTTGCTTTCTCGACTCTTACTTATACTCGCGTAATTTACTGTGTATGCCCTCAGTCATCGCTCGTACGCGATCCCTGAGGTAAGAATAACCTTACTATAGTTCCCTTACAGCTCGCTTACGCCTGGATAGCCTTTCGTGTCTATCTAGTCTCTTTCCAGCGCCTTCAAGTTCGCACACCGTTCGCGTCGCGCGTGAGCCACGTTCCCTGTCGGGGACTCCGTAACCTGCTATATAAAGTTATATACGGCAACACGAGAACAGCCCAGGGCCCCAGTTAGCTCTGCCAGACCCGCACCTTGGATGTTAGAGCCCGTGTGAACGTAAGTCCGGTTTGGACAGGTATGCGCGTATGAAAAAAGAAAATCGGATGGTAGATGGTAGATGATCACAGGAAAAATTACACGCCAAAAACGGTTACAACAATAGATCGCACACCTCGGATTAGACCACGGCATTGGTACGGTCATGCCAGTGGTGCTACTCGTCCAACAGCCCATCCACCTCATTAGTCTCCTCCCCTTCCGTTTCAGAACCCAGAATTGAGTCGGCTGGCTCTGATGCATCGTCACCATCATCATCGTCATCGTCATTTTGCTCGTCCTCTTGTCGACTAGACCGCGACTTCATGCCGTTTCTAACAGGTTCACTGATAAAATGGGAAGGAACGTAGGATAAGGATATTGTAGCTCCAAAAAGTAAGCAGCAATAAGGGGACACGCACGCAGCAACACGGCGCTTGGAACGAGGAACGGGCGTGGACTCGTCGTCCTCATCGTCGTTGTGTTGGTCGACATCGTTTTCCCCATCTTCATCGTCATCGCCCTCGAGCCTGATCGGCGTCATATCAACCTTCTTGGTCCTGCGGCAAAGATCAATACCTCTTTCATTGACGAGTTGGCATCTACTTACGCGGCTCTACGCGGCATGGTGCGGGTGGGAACCACGGAAGGAGGTGGGGAGGCCTCCTCGTCGTGCTCGTCATCCTCATCGGATTGCGATGTGCGACGTCGTCTGTACTATATATAAGCGTATTCCTCGATAGAGTGCGGTGCCGTACTTAGACCGCGCCTTGCCGCCCTTGCCCCGCGGAGGCGTCCGCGCTTCTTCGTCCGCACTAGTAGCGTTCGTCGTGACGCTCTCCGACCTGCGCTTCCTCGCACCGCGCTTCTTCGTCGACGGCGCCTCATCTTCCTCGTCCTCGTCTTCATCCAGCGGCACGATGTCATCCAGAAATTCGAAGAGCTCCCGAAGCGACTCAAGCTGGCGGTACTCGGCCTCATCAAAGTCCTCCAGCTGCTTCTCGAATCGCTTCGAGAGCGAGTTATCAAACTTGGAGAGTGCGGCTAGCGCCGAGGCTTCCCGCGGCGGGCGGCGCGTGCGCAGGTTGTCCACGAGGAGCTTGAGGGTGCGCACCTTGTCGTCGTCGGCCGTCTCGGGTGGGAGGTAGAGCTTGGCGAGGGCTTGGCAGAGCACTTTCTTATCGTCTCCTGGGTGCGCGCAAGCTCATAAGAGGGACGTATTCATAAATTCGGGGGCGAGGGCATGGCTCACTAGGGATATCCTTGCTGAAGAGCGCGCGGAGGATTGCGGCGGCCATATCCATATGGACCATCTGGTCTGCAGTCTGACCAAGGGCTTCTCTGGGAGGTGGGGTTAAGCCGAGCGCACACATAGCAGAACTGCTTGCTCACATGCATACGGCTTTTTGCGGATCTGTCCAATCCACAAACATTGCGCAGACCTGCGCCGACGATACCATCTCTTGACCTTCATCTAACCCCCTACGTCCCTTGCTTAGTTGATCGAACACAGGCAGGAATATCTAGTGAGTGGGCATCAAGGTTTTGGTAAGTGATACGCCAACGGTCTGCGCACCTCCTGCATAAGGCGTTGGTGCGTGGGAGACGAATAGCTGAAGGCTGGGAAAAAGTAAGACAAGCATTGACGCAGCTCTTGATTTTCCGCTGTATCAGGCGAGAGGTATATCAACGCTAGGCTGGAAAGAACCTAGGGACCGGTCGGAATACCTGGTCAGCGGGGGCGATTGTAGCTCGAGTGAAAGCATACCCGCTCGTCTGAAATCATTCCCGATAGCATGAGCTTCGCAAATCCGGTGCAAATAAGCGCCTGGACCTTGTCCGATTCTTCATTTCCGAGCACCTGCAGCAAGAACTCGATCACTCGCCCACCCTGTCACCGTTATCGTGGACTTAGCACATAACAAGGTGTGGAAAGAAGTAGGGATGGACGCACGCCGACACTCGCGTTGGCAAGGAAGTCCCCCTCGTGTACCATAAGCACGTCGAACACGACTTGCAACACGCGCAACTTGAGTACTTCTGGAGCGGTCTGGACTTGGCTCAGGAATAGCTGGAACGAGTTGAGGGCCATGCGCCGTGTGATGAGGCAACACAGGCCGAGACACACGAGCCCCTTCTCACGCAGCACGAGTTCTTTGCGTTTCACCGCTGGCACGATCAGCTCGCCGAGAATACCTTCCAGTGTCGAGTTTTCCTCAAATGTCTGCGTGGTCGAACTGATCGGTTAATAGACAGTGGGAATTGGGTGGAGGCCTACCCCGTTGACCCGTTCAAGCATCCCGATGCAGAGATCGAGACAGCGCACGTCCATCGCATCCGCGCGTTCCCGTTCCACGACTGTCATCTCTGCGTGAGACTTGGGACCTCGTGGGGCACGCGGTGCGGCAGTCGTCGGGCCGTCGATCGTTGTGTCATCGTCATCGTTGATGAGCTCGTTCTGCGTAAACGCCGATGCGTGCATTTAGTTAGATAGGCGGAAGGATCGGGGGAAGTGCGCAGACGGACGATGACTTCATCGTCATCGTTTGCATCGCGCAGTTCATGCACAACTTCGACGACGATGCGTATAAGATCTCGCTCGCTCGAAGACAGAGTGCGTAGAACGTCGAGGCACCGTGTGACGAGCCCCGAAGGAAGAGCTTCCTGCGATATCATATGTCCTGCGAATCACCTGTTGAGTCGTTTTCCACACATGAATAACTGTTATACATACGGACAAATTGCTCCAGTCGCCGTCGCCCAATTTCATCGGCATAGTCGAGGTTCAACGCAAGGCGCAGAAGTTCCGCGAGTATGAACTCGTGTTCATCAATTGCTTCGTCATCCCCACCGGTCCCCTCTGCTCCGTCCAGAACGTCGAGAAGGGTGTTGTACGCTTCCTGGATACGGAACGCATGGGCAGTAACGACAGGAAGTACCTTTTCGAGGCGAGTGGTCTCCTTTGTCGATACGCAGTGGTCAACAAACACGCGCACGAGAAACGCTTTCTCTGGCGTCAACCCGCGCCAAAAATCCTCTGTGTTACACAGTACTCAGAGCTGCACGGCGAAAACCAAAGCGGAATGAACGCACCATCGAACTCAAGGGAATCGAATACATCCACGCGTGTGACGAACACGCTAAGCAGTGCATCCTCCACTACCGCGCTTTCGCGGAGGTCAAAGGTACCTAGGAAGGCAAGAACATCTTCAAGAACTGCGCCTTTCTTCGTCCCTACGCCCACTGCGTCGACCCAAGCGCCGACGAGCTTTCCGGCCGCAGCACGCACAGCAGGTTCACGATCGCCAAGTCCGTTGCGCACAATCAGCTCGCGCTGCGCAATCGTTAGCGCGCGAGGGTGTGCTGCGCCGGGTAGAGCGCCATCCGGGGGTTCCGCATGTGCGAGGAGGATGTTGCCATAGACCAATCTGCGTACTGTCGTATCGATGTCACGCGTGCGAGCGAGGACAGCAGGGAGTGTGTCCACGGTGATAGGGATGTTAAGGAGTGCGGCGCGGCGTACATCGCTAAGTAGAGATCGTCAGGATGGACTGAGAAAGGTGTGTAGCGCTAAAGGGACACACGCGGAAGGGTCGTGGGCGAGGAGGTCCTCAAGCACCTCTGTAGCGGTTTGTTCGTCCTCGGCAAGCTCCCCCAGGTCCTCGGAACCACAAATTTTGGCAAGTGCTGCAACTGCCTGGACGCGAATGAATGGTTCTTTATCACGTACACGCTCCAAGAGTGCGGTTCGGAGGGTGTTGTATATGTCCTCGCTGACGAAAGATGAGGTGAAAACGCGACGAAAGAGGAAGAACACGTACTCGAGTTCACCAAGATGCGAAATTACCTCCGCAACGAAGCATACAACGCGGTAGCGCACGTTTTTGTCTTTTGCCTCGAAGCCTTTGAGAAAGTGTTTGAGCAAACGATAAGTAAAGCGCGTCGCAGTAGTTTCATCATCATTGTCCTCTCCTTCCTCTTGTTTCAATCTTTCTTCCGCGGCTTGAGGGCATCAGATGAGATGTGGGGGCGCGTTAATGAGAGATCAACACGCACCCTTCGCGTTGAGGAATTTGATGTAACCTGCCACAAACTTGACAGCCCTGTCCGCGACCCCCGTCCCCTTCTTTACTACAAGGACGCGATTCACCATGTCGACGAAGCAATCTTCAAATGCGCGTTCCCCTACGAGTTTGACGCCATCACCCCCGCGAACCGTCTCTGTCTTTGCAGCTGCCTCAAAGTGAAGCTTGTGGAGGGCGACAAAGTTCTTCTGGTGGTTCGCAGATGAGTTTTGTGCCTGTTCAAATGCCTTTGGTATGGCAGAAGTGATTGTTTCTAGTACTGGCGCGGGTGTTCGAGCAGGCATTGTCGCAGTCGCGGTCACGGTCGCGCCGGTTGTAGTTGCCAGCCCCGCATCGATCACGTGGATGACAATGTGAGAACCACGTGACGAGACACCCCCTATCTATGGGGCGTCCACGCTTTTCATGCGTTGCTTTCATTTGTGCCAGCTGATCACCCACAGATGAGGGTTGCCTGGAAAAGGAAGCCGGTATCATCTGAGCCTCGTTGTGAGGGCATGGGCACCAGCGTTTCCTCCCGACTTTCACCACCATGCAGGTCTCTACCCGCTCGCCCACAGATCAACGCATCACGGACGCAGCGCGCCTTGCGCCGTATCTTACTCACGTCATTCGCCAGCACGGCCAGCTAGCTCTCATGCCTCAAGAAACCACTAGCCGCTCCAGAAAACCCAGACGTGAGAAGCGCCCCAGACAAGAGAGACAGCAAAGACCTCCAGAAGAGCCTCATTTCAATGTCGGCGCTCCCAGAACACCACGAAGGATCCAACCCGGCTCTCCTGGTGCCCGCTCCCGCCCCAACAGGCGGCCAGACGTATCAGATGCAGGTACCCGCCTCTCCGAGTCTTTAGTCAGGGGCAGCCATTGATTCTTTATTCTTTTTTTAGGCTCCATCCCTGACTATCCGCCTCCGTCCTTCGACGAAGCCGTTGCCGCTGCTGCAGCTGCGGCTAGGAATGCCCCACCACTTTCACCGACTGAATCTACCACTACTCACTCGTCCTTTGCGGATAGCTACCAGTCAGCTCCCATCCTCATACCCCCCTTACCCCGTTCCCTGAATCAACCCGTGGTTGCCCACACACATCCCGATCCCGAGTCATCCGAGTCACTGCGATACAGTACACAGGCTGAGTACGACGACTCAGGCTCAGATGAAGACCTAGAGGTTATATCTACCAGCGAAGCAACTTCATCCGTAGGCACATGGGAGCAAGACAGCCATATACGGGTTTTTCCTGAAAGGGCACACCTTGAGGTCGGGACAGCGCCGACATCTGCGCGCACCGTGCGCTCGTCGCCATCTCAGTTGACATTAACGCCACACCTTAGCGAATCACCTCAGGACGATAGGGATGACATAACTGCTTACAGTCCTTCAACCGATTCCCAGGGCGATGATCACACGGTTGAACCACACAATTCGATTCCATCCCCTGTACCACCCAGACGGCGTCTTCATCTTCTTTCAAACCTCCTTAAGTCAAGGGATCATCCTGCTTCTGCGCCTTCTACTCCTACGCACGCTGCTGCATCCCAGCTATCGCTCCCAATCCATTTCCTTAATCGCCCGGGAAGCCCCAGCAAATCTCATCGTGGGGAAGGTCTCATCTCACGCAAGCTATTCGGGCATAAAGGAAAGGATAGAAACACCGAACCCCAGATCGGGGGGCCACCTGAGCCTCTCGACACATGGGATATGCTTAGCGATGTTGAGCGCGAAACTCCTCCTGCTTCTGGTTCCGGCTACCCCGTGCCTCCTGTCTCCCCGGCTTCCGAGCATTTTCCCAGCACGCCTAGGCAGTCCGAATCACCTGGTCTGCGTCGTGAAGGTACACGCCCCAAACACCACTCTATGCTAAATCACCCGGTCCTGCCTCCGACGTCACCGCTTACTCCGACAGCAACTCAGCGTTCGAACACGCATATGGACCTCCGCGCGGCCGCCGTCTTCGCGTCCCTCCAACGACAGCCGACGATGTTTGCAGTCTCAGCTACTGCCTCGGCTAGTGCGGCGGTGCCTCCACCTTCCTCGCCTTCCCAGAGGCTGCCGGTGCAGTCGACGCAGGTGCCTCTACAGCCCCATACGGCCATCGACAGCCCCACACGAGGTCGTTCCTTGCGGGCCACTGCCTCGATGATTTGGAGCCCTCGTAAACATTATTCGCCTGTTCCGTCACCCACTCGTTCTACTACAACACCCACTTCCCCATCTTCGGCCTCGCTACAGTCGGGCGTCACCAATGTCGACTACGATGCGGTTACTCCTGCAACTCTGGTCGGTCGTGACCAGGAAGCCGTCCTTGGCGCTTTGCCCCCGTCGCTCGTGCAGGAAGAAGAGGAGGAGAATTTCGTGACACCACCGGGCAGCCCCGTTCGCAGCCTCTTGACACTTCCGATCCCTACCATCAGCAGCAGTAGGCACACGTCCCCGGTGCGTCACGAAGGTCGGATCGGGGTCACCCTCCGCGACGATGGCCCCGTGCCCTCGGTGAGTCCCGCGCGTTCAGAGGCACATGCACGAACCGTGCGTACGCCGACGATAACACCCCGGCCCTCTGTCAACGCGCTGCACGCGTTCGCACCGCCGAACCCTAGCCCACTTGCGAATCAGTCGTTCGAAAGGCAGGCCTTGATCCCACCCGCCCCGCCCTCTCCCACACTCCCGAGACGAGACACGGTCATGTCGGTCGGCGACACGGAGTCTCTCATCGACCTTTACGTGCAATCTGCCGGGCCAACCTCCACCCCTCCGATAGCCGACTCTGTATCACCTACCGCTTCCACCGACAGCGAGTTTGACGAGTGGATGCCGGCGAGCAGCGGAGACCCCAAGCCGTATCATTACCCCGGCCGTCCGCTTCCTCACCCTCCGGGTGCTTCGCAGTCTGGCCCAGTGCGACCGGTTTTACTCGACACGTTCCTTGCGGGCAACATCCCTGGCGGCCTGCCCCCGTACGAAGAGGTGGAACTCGAGAGGCAGGGACTTTGGCATACCATGCCGTCCTCGCAGACCAAGCCGGTTTCTAACGCCCCCTGTCTCCCACCTTCTCCGCTCGTAAACCAGCCCGGCCCACGCACTCCACCGCGCTGCGCACCGCCCGAACTGTTCACCGTCTTTGACGAGGACGCACCGGAGCCCTCCTCGCCAGGCAGTACGTACGAGACGCCGTCCACGCCCTCCCCGACGCTGCGCGATTTTGCAGGCGGCCCCAACGAAGACGACGGGAACGATGCGACTACCACGATGGGCAGACACTACCGCGAGGCGCGCCACCTCTCCGTTACTCTGCCGCAGTACCGCGTCGCTGACCGCCGCTCCCCCGCCCCCGCAGAACGTGTTTCTCGCGCAGGGAGCCAAGTTCGCCGCACGCGTGGTGCCGACAACGCCCCCCAGGACTACAGCTACGACGATGGCTGTGACGACCAGTACGACCAGCATGATGGGGACGACGGCGCCGGTGGCGGGTGCGCAGTACAGCGTGAATGGAGCGCAGCTGGGACGCGTCGAGGTGGTGCGGCGACGGGTGACGCGCAGTGGGCGCGTGAAACTCAAGCTAGTACTGCTTGGCGCGACCGTGGACCGGTGCGTGATCTGCGCGACGCAGTTCCGCGACCGTGAGAGCGCCGCGTTGGGCCCGCGCTGCCAGCACGCGTGAGTCTTTCCCGTTCCGTCCGTCCATGTGTGTCACCTGCTAACGGGAAACTTTGACGGCGCAGTTTTCATGAGCGGTGCGCAGGTAGCTGGCTTGACCGTGGGAATCGCACATGCCCGACTTGCGGGGTACCATTTGACTAGTTC
Source organism: Lactarius deliciosus (assembly GCA_021525775.1). NCBI lineage: Eukaryota > Fungi > Basidiomycota > Agaricomycetes > Russulales > Russulaceae > Lactarius > Lactarius deliciosus. Next base: position 48,291 of record JAKELK010000286.1, read on the forward strand.
ACTCCCTTCATTCGCACTCTCTTTCTTCCACGCCTTCGTTATCCAAATTTGGTTTCACTCATCTCTTTTCGCGTTCTTTTTCTTTTTCTTTTGTTGCGATAGGGAAAGATAGGGAGGGGGGAGGAGAGGGGCAGAACGGCATCGAAGGGCACGAACGTGCGCTTCCCCCGCCCTCTCTGCCTCGAATCAACCGACTATACAAGCGACGAGACCTTTTTTTCTGATACAAGTTCTTTTCTTTTTTTGGCACTTATGGTCGAAGCATTGCTTGAATGCATGCGCGGACGACGGCGTGTACACTTCCCATGATGTAGAATCGCCGCGCGGTCAGCGGTCACGATGATCAGATGATTTCTTTCGGGTCAGCTCAGCGTTCTCGGAAAGCCTGCCCGAACGTCACGGCGCACGTTTGGTGGGGCGAGGCCGCTCAGGGGGCTCTAGACCGCTGGGCACGGGATGGATCCAGGGGTGAAGGCAGGAGACAAAGAGATGATTGTAATACTGTAGTGCTCGGATATAGAAAAAATGTGATCTGGAGCGGGCTCATGGATCACGACCTGTACTCAGGTGAATCAAGTCTGTTCTCGATCTCCGAATCTCCGTCTCCGAATGTGTATCGGAACGCTTATGTTTCCGTGTGCGCGTATCATGTATGTCTGTCGACCGCCTCGGGTGTTCTTACTGTAGAATAACACCGTATTTGCGTCCTTTACGAAGTAGACGAGTAGTATAAAAGGAGCTCTAATGTGAGCGCTGTGAGCCCCTATATTATCCTTTTATCCTTTCATTTCACATGCATCCCCTTTCGTCGCTCAACGTGCTGCGTGTGCGCGCGTGCGCTCGAATAACAATCTTTTCGCTACTCTATTACATTCCCGCGGTCACCAGAAACTAGGTGCGATGGCCAGCGATCCTTCGGGTGATCGATATCTCGGAGCGCATCTTCGGCAGATTTAATCCACGCTTGTAGGTTCTTCCCCGAGTAGGGCTGGAGCGACAGCCGAGGAGGTCCCGGTCGGACTCCGACTGGGGACGGCGGGGATCCGTCTCTCTCCCCTCTTGTCGCAGCGACAGGACATCCCACCGCGGAAGCCCTGCACGCAATCCACGAGCGCGTGTCGGTGGCCGAGAACCATACGACAACGATATTTCAGAACCACGGTAACAACGTGGCACCCCCAGCGCAACCGCCGGCACCAGTACCTGCATCCCCAGTCCGACCGAGACCTCCTCGGCTGTCGCTCCGGAGAATGGTGGTGAGGATCTACAGCCAAAGATGCGCTCCGAGACGTCAATCACCCGAAGGGACCTAGTTTCCGCGAGCACGCCATAATCTGGTATCCGGCTGTCCGCGCCGACCGTTCTACACAGCAGACAAAGAGAGAGACCAGTGCTGCACATGCCGGCAGTGTTTCAGGCTCGTATCGGCAGAACAGGTGGCGCTTACACGGGGGATACAGTGGGCAACGATTATGTTCCAACGGATCTAGAAGGGCGCACCATACTCCGCTGCGGTGGGCTCGTCAGGCCAGCTGTGTCGTCAGTCACGCCCATACTCAAGCTATCATAAAACTCGCGCTTGACTCTTCTTAGTCAAAACCCCATCTTGCTGCTCCCCTGACTCCAATGCGAACTAGAAGCCTGAGAACATGGTGGCTTGACCTCCGCAAAGGGACGATGATCCTTGGTTACGATATCTCCCTCAAAATTGCGGGCTTTCTTTTGGGGGCACATGCTTAGGCTCCAGAAGTTGAGGCACCATGGTGAAGTGGTTGAGAACTTGGGATAAAATAAAAGATCTCCCTCTTACCAATCTGGGGTACCAAAACGTGACTAGCTTAAGGGGGCCTACGTTGGGAGCTGTACCAGTCTAAATTCTACACAGGACCTTGCACAGGACGGACCAACAAACCAACAACACAGTATGAAGAAAAAGAAAAGAAGAATCAACGAACGTGCACTTTGGGGTGCAGAACCCCTAGATGCGTCGGCTGTGGGACATTAAATCGCTCGGGCTTAGCACGGCGATTCCGGTTTTTGCCTCGGATGCGTCGGGTGACGTAGCTTTATAATTTACAAATGGCTCCGGAGCTTGCATGCCCTGGAACTGGGGTTGCAGCTACCCGAGACCCAAGTTCGACGTGTGGGGTGGCGCTTGGTACATAGTTGGCATCCGCACACATCGCCCCTCATGGTGGGGGCCAAAAAAGTACGGTAGCGCATGTATTAGTGATCAAACCTCGGTTATATAGATACATCATGGTGACGCGGTCTTCTCTCAATACACACGTGGTGCGCGGAACAACGAGAGGACGTAACGTCCTGCGTACGGCGGTTGTTGCCCTGGATTCCAGACGGGACGCCCCGCTTGAATGTCTGCACGTAGTGTTACTCGGCCAGTTTACACCTTGATCTCGAAAAACCAATGGGTGATTCGCTTCGCGCCTTAAGGGTCGGACCAGTCAGCCACGCCCAAGTCGTAAAGAACGAGGGTGTGTTTGCGAAGCGAACGGAAATACGACACGCGCGCTCGGGATATTGGGACGCCGGTGAGATGCAGCCGTCCTCTGCCAATGTGATTGGGCGACGCTTGCCAAATCTTATTTGAAAATTACTATGAAAATTCGGAAGCCAGACGTTGACAAATCTGTCGGGGGTTTACCTCTCCCAACCTCGAGAAAGACACGGTGTGAGAAAGTCCCGAGGTCAGATGAGAAGTAGGGAGTAAATTCCGAGAGTCCAGGGCAACATATAGGACCGGGCGCTCGACCTAAGTTAGAAGAAAATAGTGCTTTATATTTTAGAGAAGGTAACCTTGTGGAGAGGCGATTGGAGATTGGGTCGTAGCGAGGGAGAGACAACTGCGCCAAGCTTGAAGGGAAGTGGAGGTAAAACGCGATTTTTGGGGCTGAAGTTCGCGGGGCCTGCATTGAGAACAAGGTATCTAGAAGCGAGGATAGAATGGAGAGTACAAAGCCTCACGGGCGGTAGCGTGACGAGCATAGTGAAGTTACACGAAGGCAGTGTAAGTGGCGCATTGATCACTGGGGAGGAGTGTGAGTATGATAAGTGTCCGAGATGTCTTGTTCGTCCCCTGCGCTGGTTAAATGTTGCAGTGTAAGCCCCTTGATAAGACGACATGCGGTGGAGAACCGTGGGAAACAGTAAGAGGGAGCTTCTCGCCCAATCACTGTCTGTCGCTTGTCTATTGCCAAGTTTCTAAGATACCTCGGGCCTCCAATCGCGGGGTCAGTGACATTGAATGTGTACTATGGTGTCACCAGACCAGCGACCAATCGGGAGAATGTCGAATGGAAAAATTAAGATTAAAAAAAAGGCAGAAGCGACGGGGTTCGGGGATAGTGTCAGGTCGAGTCGAGTATTACTGTATAGAGGACGTTCACTCGATGAATGGAACGCTAGGGCGCCTCGGTCAGAATATTGCCACGCTTGTCGCCATGTGTGATTATTGGGGCACGTGGTGATCTAATGAAACGATACAGAGTTGTTCGACTGATTTCCGCGGACATTTGGATAGAAAGATCGACCTGTAAGCTGAATAGAGAGAGTACGAGGATGAGTGCAGCGAAGAACTGGAGTACGAAAAAGGGGGGCATTGTTCTGATGGAAGGACAAGAGGCCGTACAAAGGAACGCCAGCTATGGACAGCTGGACAAACTAACGGCCAAATGAGGAAACTGGAAAAGGCACAACGGGATTTCCGGACTGGTGAGCATTCCCTGTGTGCAGGTTCTGGGAGACATCGCACATGGAGGATTTGGGGAGATAGGACAGATAATTGGAGAGAGGTTGAAAAGGAAGAGGAGACGGACGAGGGAGGAGGAAGAGGGAGGGAGAGGGGATGGCTGAGAGGGAAAGGAAGACGCCTAGCGATCGGGGGAAAAGGTACGTAAAGGTGGGAGCGTTGTACGGGCAATATAAGGAAGGAGAACAATAGGGATATTGTTTCCGGTATCCCCTCCCTTCCCCTTCGCCTCTCACCCAACACTGTCCTCGTCTGCCTTTTTGTTTCGCTCAATCCGGTATCATTCACGACACCTCATGCCTGCTCTTCGTACATCATCCCGTCGCAGGCGGTCCTCTCTCGCCCTCCGTGAGCTATTCTTATCTGATCGATCGATATCGCTCTGTTAACCAATTATTTCAGTTTCTATGAACACTCTCAAGCATGGTAATCACGGTATCGGCCAGGCGTCGCCCAAAGGCGTTACCTTTGCTCCCAACGTCACCCCAGTTACGTTCGTTGAACCAGAAAATGACTCTCTCGATTCCGATCCAGACTCTCCAACATCTGCTCTCTTTCCTCCCGTCGCCACACCTGCTCCTCCCTCTCGCAAACGCTGCCCACCAGGAAAGCGTCGCTCTCAGGGCTACATCCCACGACCCCCAAATGCGTTCATGCTCTTCCGTGCTGATTTCGTCCGCCAAAAGCACGTTCCCGGTTCCATCGAAACGAATCACGGCTCCCTCTCAAAGATCATTGGTCAGTTCCTCATCCATCAGATCTTCTGTTTCACCGTTCTCACATCTACATCACTCCATCTAGGCAACTGCTGGCGCGCTCTACCTCTGGAGGAGAAGCGTGTCTGGGAGGTCAAGGCAAAGCACGCCAAAGCGGAGCATAAGCAAATGTACCCCGACTATCGCTTCCGCCCCGTGCACAACAAGAACAAGGAGAGGAAGCCAAAGGCGCTCATCCCTGCCGAAGACGAGAAGCGCTGTGAAGATGTTGCTCAACTTCTTCTCGAGGGAATGAAGGGTGAAGAGCTTGCCGCCGCCGTCAAGCGTCTCGACCGAATCCGTTCCGACACCCCTCTTCATCTTCCTCGTCGTCCCTCATCAGTTCCCCTTCCTCACGCCTTTCCCATTTCTATCCCTGCTTTGCCTTTCGTGGAGCCTTCGCGGCCGTCGTCCCCTCAGTACATGATCCCCCCACGTTATACCCTCCCTCGCCGTCCCTCCAGCGCTGCTCCCTCGCTATACCGCTCCTGGAACGAGCCCTTTAGCATCCCTCGCGAGCCATCACCGATGCCTGAGATCAATGCGTCCCTGTTCAATGGCTCATACCTTGACAATGCATTCCCAGGCTCCGGAACGCAGCTGGATGCGTCCTTCGTGAGTTTTTGGCCCTCTGATCGCGTATCTGTACATCGACAACTAACGTTGACCCGACACAGGACTTTGGTTCGATGTTCAGTTCGCTTCCTGGAGGTGTCAATTCGCAACAGGAGTTGTTTATCTCGCCGCTGGACAGCATGTCCAACTCGTGCGACTCGCAGAATTCAGCTGCCGCAGCGTTCCTGCACGCGTTCACGCACCTACACAGCGCGACGCCGCCCGTGCCCCCGTCGACATACTCTGGCTCCCCGGCCCCTTCGGACTTCTCGCTGCCCGTCCAAGCGCCGAAGCCGCAGCGCGCCTTTGACGCGTCCCATTCGCAAAGCGCGCAGATGTCTCAGGCGAAGGGCAACATGGTCAACCTCGACATGGACATGTCCGCATACTCGCAGGGCCTCGCGAGTTTCGGCATCCCTCTTGACATGGGCTTGTCCTATGTCGTGCCGGAGATGCCCCCGCTGTCATTCGACATTTCCGAGCAGCTTTTTGCCGATGCGATCCAAGAACACCAACAGCAGCAACAACACGCACAGCAGCAGCAAATGCCGCTCGTGGCTCCTATCGCGATGCCAGTCGATACTGGATTCAACTTCAATGACGTCATTAATGATTCCTGAACGCAATGAGTTCCCCCTGCAATCCCCCTACACTACGCATATCTATACATATCTACCCGTCGGAGCTTCTATTTCTTGCTACCATTTTCTCTTTTGCTTTCGCACGAAGTCTTCGTCTTTGATCAAACAGGATCTTCAAGCAATCGACGGTCCCAAAACCTAATTTCCCCATTCCCCCAACTTGTATTCTTTTCATCTACATAGAAAAAAAAACGAAAACAAAAACTCTCGTCTCGGTACATATTTCCTCTCCTAACTGTGTAGCCTTACTATCGATGTCGATCGTCCTCCCCCCCTTTTTTTTTCTTATGTTCTCGTCTTGGAATCCCCCCAACTTTGTAGCTTCTAACTGACTCCTTATACTGCTTGGTCACCCACGAAGTACGTGTTCTGGCCCATCTTGGTCGTAATCATACCCCCCACCTCTCGTATTATAGCCAACTGGCCCCAGCTACTCGTCACTAGTGTTCACGGTGTCTATATGTGCGGGCAAGATGCCTTCTTGTGTATATATTCACAGTGTATCAATATTTGCTGTTGTGCACACGTCCGATGTGAATCTCTGGAAGCTTCCCGCATAACAAAGGCATCGGTGCTGTGATGTGGACCCAAAGTACATTCGGGCTATGATACAATCTCAGGCGCACAATAATCAATTCTTAGGGAAGAAGATACAGAAATAAGAACTATGGAACGTAGACCCAGACACTCCTTTTTCATTTACAAGATCTGAGGAGCGTTCTATGGTTGCAATCTTGGCACGCGCGGCTGTAGCGTCCGTTCAAAGACCTCTTGCAGTGGCATGACGTGGCGTCGGCGTCGTCGCTGTCACGTCGGTCGCTCCGATCACCGTGAGCGCGCCATCGGCTAGCCAATACGGACAAGAAAGACGCGCGTGAATATGCTGCTGCTACTGACGCCAGTCCCGCCGGGCCTGTGGTAGTAATTGAACGGCGACTGTATAGACGTACAAGTAGAGTCCAACTGAGGGTGAGCGCGAGCGCAAAGATGATGATATGAAGAACAGCGCGCCCATCTCGCGTGCGCCGAGGCAGTGGCGAGCTGTCTATCCCCACTTTTTTCTTATTTTTACAAATTAACGGGGCGTCCAGGCGAACGAGGTGCGGATATAAGGAAACGACGGAACGTTCGACCATGGCCAGATCGGCGGCGCGAACTCGAAGACATGACCTCGGCAATTTTGGTCAAATGGGCGACGGTTCGACGTGCTATTCAATGCCTGCCTGTTCCGCGAGGATGAACGAGTCGGTTCGGTTCTGCGAACACATGATGTATGCTCGAAGTGGCGCATCAGTTTTACTGAAGGAGAAAGGACCTGTCGTTGTTACGCGTGGATGAATGGTGGTCTTTGACTTGAATGGGTACCGGTCGCTGGTTCCGTCCGAGTGCATGAGAGTGGTCGCAGCCACTACTAGGGAATAAATGCCCGAGGTACTACTGCAGGTCCAACCAGCTTGCCGGCAGCCCGGGCAAGATAGAGCTGACAAGATTTGAAAAGACATAAACTCGGGATAGGCAGCGCAGCACGGGGACATGAGCCGCAGGAGGTGATGAGCCACGTAAGGTGTTCTAGGTCATTAGCGCCAATAAGACGGAATCGTCAGACGCCCAGAAAATTCGAAAGTATCATACCTAGGGAGAACATCTAACAAACAAATGGAGGGCATTTCCCGCGAGATATGCTACTGTAATACCATGGAGTCCAGGTATCTTGCTAGGAACTTGAATAGGCCAGACTCGATGCGATCATTCGGACAAGTGCTAGCAGTTGCCAGAGTAAACCCCCTGCCAGTGAGGGGCCTCTCCGGGTAGGTGAAAGACTCTCTCAAGATAGAGGGGACACATGCTAGAATTTTTATGATGCCTCAGAGTGTTTATGATTGAGACCACGACAGATCCAGTAAGTAGTGGCTTGAGTAAGAGCCTGAGTACAACGATGGGCTCGAGGCAATTCCCACGATCGTAGGCTTGACCAAAGCCAAGACCAAAGTCCACCGTGACTCGGGCACGGTCGCATGGCCTCTGCAGACTCGCGCCAGTTCGGCGACCTAGCAACACAGCTGGTACAAGAATCACGCAGGTCGACGCTCACGGACACCCTCCTCAAGTACAACGACAGCCTCGTGCGCACCGTCGTCCGCGAGCAGCGCAACCTCGAAGAGCTCATCGACAGCGCCATCGCCGCGCAGGCCGACAACGCCGCCTTCACGGGGGACGCGCCCGCGCTCCTGCTCTACCAGACCGCCGTGCTGCGCAACAAGCGCTGTCTGCTCGCGTACCACGCGCACCGCCTCGACCGCCTCAAGGACATGTACTGGGCGCTCGGCGCCGCGCTCCCCGCGCTGCTCGCGGACGGCGACCTGCGCGCGCGCCTGTCGCCGCACGAGGTCGACTTTCTGCGCGAATACAATGCGTCCGTCATGGACTTCCGCGGCGACTTTTCGGCGGAGCTCGACGTCGCCGCGTCTGTTACGCACCCGCCGCGCGACCTGCATGCGCTCGTGCGCGTCGTGCGCGACTGTGGTGTGATACAGACCGAGCTGGGCACGATTGATTTTAGGAAGGGGCAGAGGTTCATGGTCCGCCGTGCTGATATCGAGCACCTCATCGTACAGGGGTATCTCGAGGAGGTGTAGGGTGAGACGAAAGAAGTAGCAACCCACTACTCATTCATTCTTTCTGGTTCGTTTGCTCAACCCGACTCGAATATGTATTGACAACAGCGATCGGTCGACGATAGACGTATTATCCGCTCTCTCGCTTTCAACTAGTTGGGCGGATGAGTACGCGGAGGGAGCCACTGGGCGTCTGTTACCGCAGCCTGTGATACAGGCGTAGATCGGCTTTGGGGGGGATAGAAGACGTACTCAAGTCAGACCATGGACTCTCCCGACTTTTTTTTGACATCGCCAGTGTCATTTTGATGACAGTGAAGTTCCGTCGTTCACAATACGACCGAAAAAAATAAAATAAAAGAAGAGCACCACTGATTCAATTCATTCTATGGATACCACTCAATCACAGAACCCGAGTACCCATCTGTCAGACTGTCAGAGGCTTATGCACGCTCACCAAGGTCCCGAGTCCATCTGTCGCCATGTGCAAGCACTTGCGTGTTCTCTCTTGCCAGGTGGAAAGCGCTTAGTCACTATCGTATCTGCATTGCATTACAGTCTGTATACGCTGCGCCGCCACTGTTCGCATCAGATCCGGGGACTGTATGACCACTTTCGCCCCGAGTCTGTCTATCGCGCCATCAAGACTGGCAGGGCTGATATTGCCCGGGTATCAAGGTGCACGCGGTCCCAGGTCTCTGGGAAGCACCCTCTATCTTCTCCTACCGTTTCCAGCAGCCCGGTACGTACTTGCTTGAGCACGTCTTTGCGAAACACGGTGGCAATACCGCAGTTTCCCGACTGGGCGTCACCAGACGTCTGGTCAATAAAGAACAAAACAGGGAGAGCTCCCCGTTCAGGCCTTCAGGCACCACTCTTCCTTTCCCGAGGTAACGGTTTTGTATGCACCGCCGCTTGATATACAGCTACAGAGCATCAGAATTGGCTGACAACATTGCTCAACGAGACGTATCACACAAATATCAAGAAGTCGGGTTCCACAAAGCCCTGCGGGTCTACTACTTCCGGGCAAAAACCGACAATACTTAAAGCCCAACGGGGTAGCCCTGTGTCTTCCCTTCAATGTCTACGTGTAAAGCTCTCCACGCTAGCTCCGTGTTTCATCGAGTAGTAAGCAACGCATCTGGAGCACGACTCGGGCGTCTGGGTTTTGGGTCATCCAGAAACCACGATGTGGGTTTTCCACACGCGGACACAAACGTCGGAAGCATTTTCATTGCCAGCATCTAATTTGAACGGGGTCTTTGAGACACCGTGACAAAACACCTACCGCCCGGTATTCCCAGCGTATCAGAGCGTTTCAGTTGCGCCTGTGGATGAACAACGTGTATGGAGTTGCGCCCCAAGAAAATGAAGGTAAGAATGAGCAAGAGAATGTGTACTCTATTTGTGGTACTGCCGTAGTTAGCGATGGTACGTATCAAAATGCCCTAGTGCAGCTTATGCGGGGGAACCATGTGTATGGCGGACCACCACTTCGTAAGGAATCTCAATTGCTCTTCTGAGAGAAATCCGTTCCTCAAATCACAGACGCGAACCAGTTCAAGAAACCGCCTTCGCTACGTGCTCCAGGAATATCAATGTATCAAAGAACGAAAACAAAGGAACCAGTTCGTGAATCACTCCACTTTGCTTAGTGGGAGCGGATGCAGGCCGCGCCATCGAATTCGCCCGTGATGCATATGACCCGTTGATGGATGACCCGTTCTGATGTCATAATGTAAATTTGCACGGGAAAAGCGCCTTCCTTGCCCCTACCTTTGCTCACATGAGTCACATCGCGGAGCCGTGGCGACCCGTGATGAGGGTCGAGGAGAAATTGATGGCAAGCGGTCGTCAGATCAGGATCCCCGTCCAAGCTTGGCAGTGGGTGTACATGTTCTGTAGTTCGAAGACCCAAACAGGCATTGGGATTATGGTGGAGAGAGGACGGCGTGTTGGTATATGGCGGCGTACGGATTCCAAATTTTGGGTGTGCAAGTCGAACAACATTGGCAGACCCTAAGACCAACCATGTGGCGGTAAGGAAAATTGTGTTGTCTTTTACTATACTGGATAATTGTGCAGGGTAATAGTGACATGGACTCGTGAGCTTGCATGATGCACCAACTGGACTCTAGTTGCCAGCCACCTCACACCAACCCTTCGCAGCCACCTCGCCCGAGTGCAGTAAGGAGCCCCAACCACCACGTGTCGAGAGTTTCACGGACTCGGAGTCAATGGGGCTTCAGTGACAACCCGCCATCTGCGGGACAAGCAAGATGAGAGACCGCAGTAAACGCACCGGACGCCTCCGCAGTCTACGGCTCCGCGAGCGACCCGCCTTCTCCAGCGAATCCGTGGTCAGACCCGGCGGCGAAGTGGCGAGAGAACAACTGGACGCCAAACAACTTGCACTGGCAAACGGTGAACGAAAATGCAGCTTCTTTGCGAGATAAGAAAACATTAAAAATTAAATTAAATCGTGGCCCCAAAAGCGATTGACCGGCGGCAATAATCCAAAAAGCGTCGCCGAGTTACAGATGCTTCCGCAGAGACGTTCCACAAGTACGACGAGGCTTACGTTCCACGTCGTTGACATTTGTTCTGAAATCACTGATGAGGGAATGTGCGCTATGCACCTCGGCCACTGTGGCCGTCTTAGTGAGCGCCGGACCCGGGCGCATGTCCGCGGAGCGCGCAGCATCGTATTCAACGTGTGCGCTGTTGCGGGCGTCGCTGTCACTGAAAACAGGAGTTTTCCGCAGCACCGCGCACTGGCAGAAGCATATGACAGTTAACCACAATTCCTTGCAAAATCCTGACGAAGCATACTATCCATAATGTCGTTTGCTGTCGTCATTAAATTGTTTTTCGGTGGAGAACGGCCGGCGCCTAAATCCAAGCGGACAACCGGCACACGAGTCGACGGCGGTCGTTGGGCGTTATGGGAAACGGATGCGGTCCTCGTCTCACCGTGCAGAACGGCCCGCGGCATCGCGAACCGCCGGAACCGGCAAAGGCAGCGCTGGGGGCACAGTATTCCTTGCGGTGTTCAGACTGGACACTCGTCACGGGGGAGGACAGATTAGATGGTTGGGGTTCACTTGAGGCCGAAGATTAGCCGAAATCGTTGAAACTTGAAACCACCGCCGATGCATGTTAACAACTACAGCAAAACTCGGCGTGGCGGTGGATCTGTCCAATCAGGCCCTCGTTGACCCTGGATCGATGGCGATGGATCCAACACTATGGTTGGGGTGCTCACGCTAGGATTTCAAGCTTCAAGTTGGACCCCGGTCACGGTGTTAGTCATTAGCCCTGAGAATTACCCACGCCGGAACAACCGTCTCGTTCAAGTTGTCCTGTTACCAAAAATTCCAAAGTTCTCCTTGATCGTGACCTGGCCTGACCTAGGGATTCGAGCAAACCCCTGTCTGGCATGAATGCAATATTCTGCATGACAATCGAGTGTCAATGAGAATCGTGAGTGATCATTTGAGGCCTGATGCTACCGTTTGCCGTAAAGACTGCAGAGGCTTCTGTCACCATGCTAGTGATATTCATCAAATATTCATCGACGCAGAAGTTGCTGGACTTGGCCTGGTGGCTTGCTGCTATCGATCACTAATACACAAGCTATCCTCGGGTGAGTCACGACCTCTTTCCAAAAGTAATGGGTGCGATGAATGGTACATCGTGGCCATTGCGGCCAAGATTGCGACATTCTGTTAGTCATGACGTGTGTTCCCTCATACACTTCACCCCTTGGAATTCTCAAAAGTTGACTGATTTTCACAGGTCACTGAATTCCATCGCAAGAAAAGAAGAGTTCCACGAAGAGTTCAACACCATCATGTTTTGACCGCTTCACGAGATTCTACTATAACAAGTATCGCCCGCATCGGACCGATCACGAATAAATGTGAAAAAGTCGGTTGCACAACCCGGTAGCGGAAGTCAAGGAGGAAGCTGTCATGTTACTTGGGGCACCGCGCTCGCAGGCATGTTGCGGCTCCAGGGCCGGATCCTCTGCACCGGAGACCTTCGACGGAAGTGAACGAGTGTCGTAGGCGCTGCGAACAGGGGAGGGCGAATGGCTCCCGTATATACGGCTAGTCTCGCCTCAGCGGACCGATCATGCTCACACAAACTGATTTTCATGCGAGTTCGACGGGGTACCAGAGCTGTCGAGACTGGGTTCTGAACCTGTCTGTGATGGACTCAGGGGATGGTTTCTTACCGATCTTACAGTAACACCTCCCGCAACCAACCCTGCAAACTACGCCGCTTTGCCAAAATGTTCGGCCCGACCTGTCCGAATCTGCTTGCCTTATGGTTTCGCGGCATCTCGCCTGGTGTATAGTAGTACACAGGACGCGCCCCTAGATCGTGAGCGAGATCGATAATGAACACATAGTTGGCCTCGTGTTGAACGTGCCGTCTAACCAAAGGGGGATCAATAACACGGACGAGGTTCCCCGCCAACGAACCACATCCACTTGTACCAGTGCATGTGAATGTGAATATAATCGCCTCTGCCACAGCCCACAGGCACACCATCGTTTTCGCTGGCTTGGTTGGGGTTTTTTTCCCAGAAAATATGACAGTTAATATCCGGGAGGCACCGGTCCATGCTTCGTTGGTTTATACGGCAATACTTTCGATGGCCTGGGCCAGCCTTCCAAGGTCTGGTCTTGTGAATATTAAGGCTGTCGTAGCTGAGCGTGTCAATTCACTATTTTGTAAAAATTAAAAATTACGGTAATTGCGTCATTGACGCTCTGAGTGTCGGACTTTGGTCACCACTCTGCCTCAGGCTCCAGCTCCTCCAGCTCCACTGTATCGACCCTAGATCGCATAGCGAACAAGCAACTTGCAATAAATTCTCTTCCAAAAAGCGGATAGCTCGTTGGAAATCATGTCGCCAGACAACGCACCCGAAAGCACTCTTCCTTACCCACCCATCCACGAGGATAAGAAGTTTGTGGTCTTATCTGACTGGTACGCCTCGAATGCCTCGTTTATTGCTCATGGCCATCGCTTGACTATCTACCAACCTCCGCCGATCCGCAGGGATGGCACCATTACCACATATGATTCGAACGACTGTGGGCTGTCCGCACCCTTACCCTCGGAACTTCTCGAGTGACGAAACGATTGATAGATATGACCGATTTTCTCGGGTATGGTAAAGAAAAGAGACGAGAAGGAAACTTGGAGATCCTCGCCGGTCGCGTAACGTTCCGGTATGTGCCTCCGGGACGTCCCGCAGAGGGGGCTGCGCACCAGAACTCACGTAATGCCGCAGCGACGCCTTTCGGGAGATGTTGGAGAGCGTTAGCAAGAACGGACATAGCTTCGAAGAATGCATGCAGGTGCTCAAAGATAGTACGTCTGTCCACTGACCTCGAGCATCTGCCCATATACGATCGGCTCCGTCGCGCAGACATCAAACTCGATTCTGGCTTCAAAGAGTTCTTCCAATATTGCAAGTCACAGGACATCCCCGTGATCATCGTCTCGAGGTGTGCTGAAACGGCGATCAATCACGCGAGCCCCTGAAATGCTGATCCGGCGAGTTGTGCGTCCGTCACAGTGGAATGGAGCCTCTCATCCGCGCCATTCTCTCCAACCTCGTCGGTGACGACGCGAACGATATCGAAATCATATCCAATTCGGTTGAAGTTCACAAGGACGGCTCGTGGAACATCAAGTATCGTCATCCCTCTAGGTAATGCACACTTTTACCCCAGTTGGCATACCCCGTTCTAGATCTTCTATCTCCGCAGTGGATATGGGCATGACAAGTCCCAAGCAATCCTCCCGTACCGGAACTTGACAAACCGTCCTCTACTCTTTTTCTTCGGGGATGGCGTTTCTGGTGCGCATCTTCTTTCTACCTTTGCCATCTCGTGATTGAACCGGATCCACCATACTCCAATTGCCATGCGTGTCTTTAGACCTGTCGGCAGCGAAACACGCCGACGTGCTCTTCGTGAAGGAGAAGTTAGATGGAGAGAATGACCTCGCAACGTACTGCACGAGGGAGAACATCCCGCATGTTCTATTCCCAGACTTTTCTAGGGCACTCCTTGTGGTGCGTTCGATCGTAGAAGGCGCCAAGACGCCTGAGGAGTGGTTTGGTATTGGACGGGCATGAACCTTATTACAATTAGGTTTTACAAAGTACTGTACTAAAGCCAATGCATTGGACTTTTCAAACCCAGCAAACTGGAAAGCAAGTGTTGTACTTGTGTAGGATGGAATATAGGAATTTTTTACAGTAGTTCCATCTTTTTTCTTCTTCGAGAATGTTTTGCTCGGCGTAATCACATCCACCCCGTGATGATGCTGTTCTCAAAGGATCAAGACATATCAACGTATCAACGCTCGTTTCACGTTCGGTTTGACGATGCACTGATGGCTACCGCCAGATCGTGGTCGCGATTATAAGCGCCTCAGCCACATGCGTCACCAACCCTGAGAAAGGAAACGAAATCACGCGTTAAATATATGCCAGAAGCGCCGTAGAATGGGTTGATGGAAATCTATGATGCGCGGTGAATGTGCGTGGGGAACGACTCGTGGAGCAACTCAGGGCGACTTGCGTCTATCCAGAGCGCGGCAGGATGAGAGCGGCAAATAGATATATTGGTATAGTACGCCACAGATAGGTTACAGAGTAAAGTACAGAGCACGAGTATGTGCAAGTTTAATGAAAGGTCTAGACCGCTATGATGATTATGGGGCGTCTAAAATCTAGCTAGAAAGCCAAAGCGAGCCATAGGAAGCATGTCAAAAACATGCGATAAGAAAATATAGATAACCAATCCGGGTAGAATGCGCTCGGATGGGGATGAGGATGAGGAAGTAATGTTCATCAGAAAGCGTAGATGCTGTGGGCGGAAGAATGCATGGAGATATGATATGTAGGTGCCCTCTACCAATCAAGGACCGGGGGGAAGAACTTGGCGATGAGCCGCTCATAGTATGGGCGGAGGGCCTCAGCGTCAACGGGATCGTCGCTCTTGCTGTACAAGTCGTAGGGGTTGAACGCGCGTACCGCGGCAAGGGCGCGCTTGTCCTTTTCGTTTGTGAGATGCGAGTATGCGCCCTCTCGGTGCCATCTGTACGGCGATTGAGTGGTCAGTGACCCCGAATGTGTGAGAAAATATGGGGTACTTACGGGTAAAAGCTATGGTAGCGGATCATCGCGAGGGCCTCTTCAGGCAGGGAGGACTGTCCCTTCAGGACATGATAGAGATACTGTACCCACGCTGCGTCAGTGGCTTGCTCGGGAAAGTCAGAAACCTAGGCACTTGCCTCATCGTGGCCCCAGGAGAGCATGACATTATCGAGACCGCAATGCGGCTGGTAGATGCCGTTCTCTGTAGAGTAGATCCTATCGTGCGAATCCGGGTTTGCCTCAAAGGTCTCGGGGTATATGATTTTGTCTGAAAACTTGCAGCCGACGACGAACGTGTCCTGGATGAGTTCGGTGTCAGCTATGCAACCCCGCGCCAATTGAGATGCGCACGTACCCCGACAACGTCCCATTGGCCTTCCGACTCAAAGAGGAAGAGCAACTTCCCGAGATCGTGGACGAGCCCAGTCACTTGCATCCAGTCGGGTTTGCCATCGCGGCGAATGGCCTCCGCGGTTTGGAGCAGATGTTCGATCTGTGACAAGCTGGTCTGTGCAGCGAGGAACAAAGTGGCGTCAGTGGCGGTGTTCACCCGCGATCGATGTCGCAGAGGCTCACATCTGGGTCGGACTCGTCCACAAGGGTGTTGAGCATCTCCATGGCCTCCCAGATGCCCATGCGGGCACGACGGCGGCTCTTGAAGTTGACTCTGGCTTGGATGTTGAAAGCAACAGTCTGTTTTTCTGTGATAGTTGCCACGTGAAGTGGTGAGATGGCGGCGCCGCAAAAAATCAGGCACGGGATCATACCATGTTGCTCCTTATAGAAGTTTTTGACACGATCGCAGGCATCGTCGTATTGACGGAACCGTGCCTTGTCCTTCTCGGTGTCGAACTCGGACTCATCGTCCCAAAGCTTCAGCATTTGGACGTTCACTGTTGGCAGTGTCAGACCTCTCGGTCAAGAGTGTCGATGCGCTACACCAACCATCATCGACAGCGTCGGAGATCTCGTCGAATTCACGACCGTCACGCTTCTTGGTGGCGACCTGGGTGGCGTTGGTGGTGTTGGTAAGGGCGGGCATTGTAGAGAAGAGAAGAGGTTGGATTTGGTTGGTTGTGGAAGTTTGAGTAAGTCAACAGAGGGCTGTAGTTGTGCTGAAAATTTCGGTGCGAGATGGTGCCCTTTTGAATGAAGCGGGGCACTGGCGTCTACACACGAGATCGTCGATGGGAGTGCGGCAACAGTAGGGGTAAGCACCTGGTGGAGAAACAACAAACCGTCTTGGATGCACAAGGAGGAACGCGCCCTCAACAGGGCAGTCCCCGGGAGAAGGCGAAGAGATCTTCACCAGAGCGGAAACTCTCGGAGAAGCGGAGCAAGTGCACGCGTACCGTCGTCCCAGCGCAGCTTGCCCCATAAATGGAGACTCAGAAGCTCCTTGAGTTTCACAAAGCTAATGGGTAAATGACAAGTGTGCGATAGAATAAACTGGAGACTAGATCAGGATCAGGATCAAGGAGTCGACAAACCGAGCTTCCTTCCGGGGGTGACCCCAAGGACCAGCAGCGGCAGACCAAAGGTCAAGCGAGGATACCCGGATTGAGGTCCCCATCTTAGGTTCCCCAATCTGAAAACCCAGCTAATCAGATTGTGCCCTGATGCACATTCCGGTTCGGGATATACATTTTGGTCAATGCCCACGCATTACGTCCGTGTGAACCGAGGGTGTTCAGCAATAACGAAATGCCCAAGAAATGCCTCCAGCCGCATTCAGAGGCAGTTCGATTTCAATCAAGTGAAGCTATGTGATGCATTATCATTACTTCGCCGACTTTACTGCATGTCCTGTTGTCTGCATTACGAGACTCTGTAGAGGTCTCATTTTTTCAAGAAGTTCAGGTTCCACATTGACCGTAACGTTAACGAAGCCTCACACACCTGCCAGTGCGCTCCAGTTCGTCTCAGGCTTTCCCACGATGCCGGTGGTACTCATCACGCCGCTTGAATGTCCGTAAAATTCAGCGTTTGTACTGGCAGTTAATCACCGCCGTATTCGCTATGCTACGCTCCGGGACGAGGAGCGACACACTAGGCGCGGGACTGTTGTTTTGGGGTAGCTGACAGCGTGGGACGGAACGAGCGCGATCGAAGGAGTGCGATCGGCACGAGGCACTGAGGGGGTATTGTGGTCTCGTTCGGTGAAATAGCCTCAAGCCGATCGGTACATCGGAGGTTTTCGCCTATAGTAACTTGGACTCGGATAGCCCGCAATTTCGAAAGGAAGGCGGCTGCAGTGGTGTTCTTGCATCACTCAAAGAACAGTGCGAATCAATTCGATGACACCCGCGAACAACGGTGATGAAGTTGGTCCAGCAATCCAGCGGAATCGCACCAAATCATACAGATTGACACGCACGGGCTCATGTTGAGGCCCTCCGACAGCTGACTCGAGCCGATCTTTTCCACTTGGAGATCTTTGAGCGTTCAACGTTCAACCCGCAGCCCGGACTGACGGGGCGGAGCCCGTTGCAATATAATCGTAGTACGTGCCTTACACTCACACGATATAGCCTTGGTAGCTGGGGGTAACCCGAGCCGGAACCCTGAGGCAATCACCGAATTCCTGTTCGTCAACTTCGCAGCGTTACATTTACACGTGCAAGAAAGGGAGGGATTGCCGAAGATATGCCGAACAGTCGCGACACGCGGTATCAACGATGCTTAATAACCTGAACATCCGGGTCATTTGCACTGACACGATGTGCGCGAACATCAAATGAGAAAGCATAAGGTGCCGCATCCCCTTATGGAGGCGTAATTCAGGTGGTCGTGGCCATATTACGATATTCTAAGGAGTAAGATGTTTTTGATGGTCGGATGAACCGAGGTGGAAGTCAAGTACAACAACGCGTGAGCCTGAGCTTGCCTCGTGGGAGAACGGTCAAGATCAAGCAGAATGACTCCGGGAAGTTCGCCGAGCTAGGCGCTCTAATCATGATGAACTTATCCTTATCTCATCTTTATAGTAACACCATGGTCATTCTGAGTTTGGCAGATTTCAAAGGTCGCAACATACAACGTCGCTCCGGTCATCGGTGACCCAAAACATGTGAGTTTCATCGTGGTTTGCTCGGGTCAATCATGTCTTTCGCATCTTCGGCCCTCTTGCCGAAGTTTCACTTCTGCCAGTGGGGGCTGTATGGGTCCTAAGAAAAAAGTTATTGGTGAACGAGCATCAAGTGTGATCTAACTCATGCACATATTCCTTTCCGACTCGGAAGTTCTTATGCAACGAAAAAGCCCGCATTTTCGGATCGTGCTCTAAGACAGTGAGGCCATGGGACGTGCTACCAATCGCAGAGTCATGATGCGTCACTTGTGGGAGTTGTGCAGTATCCTCTAAGGTGTGTCCTGGTGGTGACTGGGCCTTTGACCATAGGTCCTAAGAAATAGGTTATTGGTGAACGGGCAAGTGTGGTCTAACTCATGCGCACATTCCTTTCCGACTCGGAAGTCCTGATGCAGCGAAAATTCGGGTCGTGCTCTAAGACAGGTCTTGTGAGGCCAGACATGCTACCAATCGCAGAGTCGTGAAGCATGAAGCATGATGCGTCACGCGCGTCACTTGTGGGAGTTGTGCAGCATCCTCCACGGTGTGTCGTCATAGTGACTGGTCCTTTGACCATGGGTCTTCAGAAAAAGGTCATGGGTGAACGAGCCATCATGCATCAAGTGTGATCTAACTCATGCGCACATTCCTTTCCGATTCGCAAGTTCTTATGCTACGAAAAAGCCCGTATTTTTGGGTCGTGCTCTAAGACAGGAGGTCTTGTGTGGCCATCGGACGTGCTACCGATCGCAGAGAGTTGTGCAGTATCCTCCACGATGTGCCACCACGGTGACTGGACCTTTGACCTTTGATCCTATCATTCGAAATGGATAGTTTACAAAGCGGGGTCGACCTGGATGGAGGGCTGTCGACTTGGCAGTTGATGGCACTCGCTGGAACTGGCCAATCGCAAATCTGGTATCAGCTGTCGATATTAACTACTGTATGTCTCACCAAGTCTAAAGAATCTGATGTAGGATCGGTCGTAAGAGTTGGGAGCGTCCGCCTTGTTCCTTTTTCGGGCATCGTTTACCGCTTTGGACCTTGGCGCTTGCCGTTGTGGACCACGTTTCAATATAACCGCCACATATTGTACGCGAATGATTGTCATGGATCCGACCACCTCGCACTCTCTTTTCACGGTCCGGGTCCAGAGCATGTTTATCTCCTCCCGATCCCCACAGAATTCTTCCGGTCTTCACATATTCATAACGCGTGCGGGCTTGAATACGGCGAAGGGACTTATCAGCGCCGATGAATTGCTCTCAGTTGACTTCAACTTGGAGATCGCGACAGCTACGACGAGTGGCCTACGCTAGATTGGTCAATACAGTAATTGCCGAGTTTGACCTCCGGCTTGAATTGCCAGGTGAGCGCTGACGCGCATTCGCCGCTCGCCTTATTAATATGTCATTTATCGCCTTTTTTCTCTTTCTGCCACGTCGCCCACCATTTGGACATACCACCCTTTTCATTTCCATATCTTTTGATTCCAAGAACATGAAATCTCTTGAGACCTCTCAAGTAGTGATCCTTCCCGTCCCTGATTCCTTCGACGGCCCGATGCAGACGTTGACGAGAGAGCGGCTCCGGGCCGTAGGCGTTACGCAACATGGTTTCCTACGTAGAACGGCTGGAACTGTTGGGAACGAGCTGATGGAAAACGTGAGCACACCAGCCAGTCTAGGTTCCAAATCATTGAACACGTCCGGTCCTCAGTCCCGGCACGTAGAGACCGCATTGTCCCATGCGGTGCCCAGACGGGCTGAGCTCGTGAATGCGTCCCGGCCCATGAACAAGTTTCCTCCTGAACTTCTGTTCCAAGTGTTCGATTTCGTGGGTTCCGGGCCTGCTATTCTCCCCCTGGCGCAAGTATGCCGTAGGTGGCGGGCCATCGCATTATCCTCGCCCACCTTGTGGTCCGTAATTGGGGCGTGTGCGCGTTTGGTTCCCCTGTTCCTTCAAAGGTCGCTGGATTCGCCGTTGCGGGTCTGTGGTGTGGTGACGAGCCATGGTGATAGAGAATTCCTAGACTGCCTGCCACACCTAGAGACCGTTATGCACCGCGTCGTCTCTTTTGAGGTCGACTTTTGTGCAAGGGTTCACGAACCATTTACCCGTCTGACGTATGCTGTTGCGCCAGCACTAGAACGTCTTTACGTCACAATCCCACCTCACAGCGCAATGTCGACTCCACGGACACTCGGCATGCTTTTCGGCGGTGGCATGCCGTCACTACGGGAATTAGTCCTTGAGAGGTGTCTTCCATGGCCCAACTGTCTTTCACTGTCAATCACATCGTTAACCCTCATCAATTCGAGTGATTTGGGGCCATGCGACAACCTTTTATCTATTCTGGAATCATGCGCAAACGTTGAGGTGCTCACGCTGCTCAACGCCATTCCAAACGAATCATCATCGACACCGGGGCCGAGTTCCGACCTGCCCGTCAGACTGGATTGCCTACGCGAGCTTTACGTTCACAGCGTATCTGTCGGTATATACGGCATCTCGAACTTCTTATCTCGTCTTTCCTTCCCAAGGCTGGTGACAGGAAGGGCGTACCTCGCCATCCTCGGTTGGGGGATCGGAGACTTCGGCGCGTTCACATCACACGTCACGAGCATGTTCCCTCGGTCTCTCGCCGGTCTATCCATCGCAGAAGACACCATGGGCAGCAGAGCACCACTTCGCTTGAAGGGAGTAGTCGACGGTGAGGTGATGTTTTCTGTGCCCAGCGCACGCGCGTTGGGCTTGGGCTCGCTCTCGCTGACGAATGTGAACACTCTCACGTTGGGACCTTCGCGCGGGTGGAGTGCCGCGCTCAGGAACAGCGCGAAAAACAAATGTTTACTGGATGGTGACAGCGCCTGGGAAAAGCTCTTCACTTCCCTTCCGGCCCTGGAGACGCTCGTCCTGTGTAAAACGGCGCTTTCGCCCCCCTTGGACGCCATCTGCAGGCTGGGCCGCATCCCGAACGTACCGGGTCGTCTTCCGCACCTGCGTTACCTCCATCTGGACGTATGTGAACTCGAATACTGCCCGGACGACGGGTCCGAGCCGCCGCACGTCGCCTTGAGGCGCTTCCTGCAACATCGCGCCCGCATCGAGAACCCGATGGTCAGCGTCAAATGCTACTGCGGCCCGGTGTCCCTAAGCAAAGAGACGGTTGCGGAACTGCGGGCCCTCGTCCCCAGTTTTGAGTGCGTTGCTACTTCGCTGATCACACAAGTCGACGTTCCCCGTCGAGTACGTGAGACGATGGATTCGGCACGATACCGGTCGTTTGGTGAGCCCGCGCTCACGAGAAATTGCAGTTCCTCTGCTGATACCCCATCCTTCGCGCTTTGACAGAATGATTGCAGTGGTCTTGTTGAGCACTGCGAACGCGGGCTCCCATGCCGTCCAGAATCTGAGGACACACCTCTTAGTCCAAATATGGTTGTTCATGCATCGCTTTGCCAAGCGGAGGCGTTGCTATCCCAAATAAACATGTAGGGTGCGCAGATCGCGATCTCTGCGGGTTAAACTTAGCCTGCGTCCGTTAAATTGATGACATCTGCCTCACCCTATCTTACGAGCATACTATTTTTACCGGCCTTAGCGGATACAATGTGATAATAGACTAGCAGCATGAATACGAAATCCTTTCAATGCAAAAAGGAAACTGTCCGGATACGTGTCGAAATTTCATTACCATGGGGTTCAAGGGGCAAGCAGCAGTCAGGCGATGTTGCCGTAGTCGCTCCGGTTTCCTTGTTTGCGTGATCAGCGTGTCACTTTAGACACGACAGAGAAGTTACCCCCGCAGCGTAGTGTATCTGACATGAATGAGGGAACGGATCGGCAAGCTCGTTCCTTCGTGGGGGTTGCGGGACGAATTCCGATCCACCATCATCTCCGCAAGTTTGGTTGCTAACGTTGCCAGTGAGTGCGTTCCGGAACGGGCACCGAGGGCCCTTTAAGCTTACTTACCGCTCGCTGATTGACAACGCCGGGGGGCCAGGAGGCGGGGCAGCGGCGCAAGGGCTCTTGTGAGTACGGCGCGGCGACCCGGTAATACTCATGAACTGTCGTCAGTCAACTTGGGTTCCACAGGAATGCTAGACATGTGAGAAAAGAACTATGAATCGCGCTGATTCGGCATCTGCTAGCAGAAGGGCATGCTCTCCCCTTCAATGGTACAGGTGGACCGCTCCGGTCCCTTGGAGCCAAGCCAACTCAAATCAAAAGTGCGCACAACCTGAGTTACCGGCGGTGATGGGAAGTGCGAAATTGATGTACTGTATTGTTAGGCATCATCACGCACCGGCCCGGGCTGAGTTGATGACTCGATGAGCGTCGTTTTTCGAGCACTCGCTGCAGGCTGCTAGTCCTTGAGAAGAACGGTGCTCGCGCCGAGGTCAGTGAGGACAGTAGGGGTGAAAGGTTGGGAAGAGATCTCATCTATAGCCGAGGGGTGCCGGGTACGTGGTGCGGTTTGCTCGGGTTGGACCCGCACGAATAGAGATAGAATCTTGCGCGCTCTCGACACGACCAATCGAAGGCGGCTGTGCAGAGTGCACGGACCGAAGTGTCCGTATGACATCTCGACGAGGCGGTTCAAGAAGCGAAGCTCAACTGGCATCGGAAGTGTTTTCCGGACGTGCTGGGTAATGTTGAATAGATAATTGAGTCTGGGAAGTTGCACTCTCGGGGCCGAGATCTCCAGGACTTTGCTTGAACCACGCGCGGTCGGTAATCGGGAACCGACATTACTTGTTCGCGTACCTCACCCCACTTCCGCACCGAACGAGCCGGTGAAAGTGGTGGCGCACTCGCTTAGACATTTTGCAATGCCTTTGCTTCCACGCACCCATGTTCGAGACGACTTGATTCCCCAAGGCCCACCGGCTCGTGCTCCCTGTCGCTTCGGGATGCCCGCACATAATCCTGGAGCCTCGCGAGGGGACTATTGCAGAAAGGTAAGAAAAGATTCGGAGGGTGTGCTGGAGAACTACAAGGCAATGAGCTACTGTTGACCCCACAGATACGCCGAACGTGTAATCCTGAATATGACGTGCGTGCATGGGTGTCAGTGTGGGCCAAGAGGTACTGGACAAAGTAACAACTGCCCATTAAAGTGAGTTACGGTGTTCTATTGTACTGCCAGCGGTAGACTGATTAGGGCGAGACGATCGCTCGGCCAGCCAATGTAGTTAAAGTTGCGGGGCGGAAGTGCTGTCCAGATCGTGCCTAGTGGGAACCAAACAAAGGCAAGAGAACATCTTAGGGAGGTCCCTCGCGAATTGCGCCAGCAAGGCAAGGCACCAAAGCTCAGGGCAGAGTCCCTGGGCTCCATCGACGTCATTTGCACACGCCACCCAACGCGAAGGGTTGGCGTTGGTTCTGGAGGACGACAGAAGGGTGAACCGAAAAGCCCGCGACCTGGGCCACAGAACAAACAACCCTTGGAGCCCAGAACCCGGCAGAGCCAGCACCCCGCGCGTAGTCCCGTGTCATGACACAGATAGCAACGGCAGATAGGATAACTCTCTTTCCTCGAAAGACGTCATCACACTGATCCGTGCATCATCACAACGACAGCGAGCGAGCAAAGCCTAAATCAGCCTTAGGAGCCTGACCCCCGGTACGCTCGCCTTCAACTTCACAGCCACTATTCCAGAAACTTACCCCACCCCCACGAAGCATGCCGAGCGAGGTGAAACACGGTCAGACGTCTTCGGGAGACGCGATCGGCATTTGGAAGGGGAGAAGCCGCCGGCCAATGTGCAGGGCCAGAAAGTCAAGTCTATGATTAGCATGTCCATATTCAAGGACGCAAGGGAAGGACGGCCCTCCTCGAGCGCCTTCAGAGCGGAGTCAGGGTGGAGATGGACAGTTTGCTCTTTCTGCGTCCCTGTACTGGATCCTTGTTACTGGATTGGAGACAGATCTGACGTACAGTCTAAAACAGGGCGTACGAATCAGATCGACCAAAAAAATAAATGACACGGCAACCTATGGTTACTCTGACCCACATCATGGGAAATGGGTTCTCTTCTTGATCCCACCTTCATAGCTGAACATCACACAGCAAAGCTTGAATGAATGATAAGATCGCAAAGGTTAACTCACTTGGACAGGATCGCCTGTACGTCATCGCGACGGAGAAATTAAACCCCACCGCAGCACCGAGAGGTCCGGGCCTCCTCTCTTCATTGCCTCGAATGGTCCTGTCTCGCGCAGCCCAGCCCGATAAATGAAACGAGACATGCGACACGGTGAGTCAGAACCAAAGCACCCACCCCTATCCGCGCGTTCCCATCCAATCTCTCCCTTGAAAGCGAGACATGCAAGAAAACCCTGTCCGCGCGCAGCGTTCTCTAATCCGCCAAGCCAGACGCGACCAGATGGCTCGCGAGCAGGTGTCAATGGCAAACAATACGATGCTCTCTTCCCTGACATAATGCGCCATGGCACATGCGCGCGGCCGACTCGGACCTCGTGAATGAGCGCGTGGCGCGGCAGATGACAACGATGACGACCCCACAGGTTACGCCGCGATCAGTCGTTGCCCGCGATTAACCTGCGGGAAACGAAGATTGGGCGATGGGCAGCTTCAACAATGTTCTGTATCGCGCGGTACGCACGAGCGCAACGCGAGGGTTTACCCAAAGCACAACGCAGGACCCCCAAAAAAGAAGAGAGGCGGCGAGCTGTATCCTCTCCCTGTCATGGACGCGTGGGTTCGTATGTTGTCTCATCTCGGCTGCAGGCTGATGTTTCGGTGCGAGTAGGTGCAGATTTCAGAAATCGCAGATTCGTGGCTCAGACGACAGCTACCAGGCATGCCTTGTAGCAGGCACGTCAGCGCAACACTGTTGTCGATACTCCTGAAGCTGTTACTGCGGCACTTTGGGAGGGGCTCGACGCAAGATGAATAGGCAAGGGAGCAAGCAAGCGACTCGAGACACCATCGCAGAGAGTCAAAGTGTTTAAGATCAAAGCTGGTCAACATGCAAGATTTTGTCCATGTCGGTGGACCATTGGCGGTAGCAGTGTAGTCTTGTGGTCAAAATGCGTGTAGGTTCCGAGGCATCACTGCCGCGAATCCGGGTCATCCGCCGTTCTTCGTCGAAGAGTAACCCCAATCCTCTCAAGGTAACTGATCACACAGACGATACCCCCGTACAATTCACACCCTAGTCACTTTACCTTTCTTCCTTATCATGACACCTCAACTCATGATCGACACTTGACACATCATAGGTGTTGCATGGGCAGCTATACGGTGATCAAGTACGTACATATTACCCCAGCCTCGTAGATACAAGCGGGGAAGAGAACGAAAGACAGGAGGTATGATTATCGTATTCCAACGTACAACCGGAAAAAAGAGCCACAACAGGCCTAGATGAGAGAGATTGCAGTAGTCGCCCTAATCGAAGAGCCAGCTGGGACTAGGCCGAGGTCCGCGACATGGACGACACGCAGGAGCATTCGTCCTCGAACTCACTCTGAAAGAAGACTCTGAAAGAAGAAAGTAGGCGTGCGCCTCCGAACGGACTCACTCAAGCAAGATAGTCAGCTCTGTACACCTCCAGCAAGTGGCGGAGGCCCGAGAGTATGGGGCCCAGGGACAGGTACTTTGTTCAGTACCTTGCGCCATTGTTGCCGCCGCCTGTATGTGCCAGTTACATGCGACATTGAAAGAGGCGCATAGTGTACTACAAGAGCCCCTATCTAAGAAAATCCGCTTCGCGATAAGTAGATATTTTATGCTGATAAGGCATCTTATCACACTATTTGCGCACATCCTGCATCATATTCTCTCCAATTGTCATACTCGAACAGAGGAAAGCCCCATAATAATGCCTGCAACCTCCAACACTTCAAAAGTAGGGAAGTTCATGCAATCAGTGTGGAAGCAGTGGCCGAATCATATTTGAAAGTCGGTGGGATCTGCTGCTTGGTCTTATAATAGCGCGCAAGACGGTGAATGCGCGACTCGATCAAAATCAAGCGGAACTTCGAGTCCTTGTCCTTTCGGTTCGTCTCCAGGTGCTTTCGCACAGCAACGGCCTTCTTAATAAGGTGCCAGAGGTCCTCTGGGATTGAGGGTGCAAGACCTGCGCCACCGCCGTGCGTTCAGTCAGAACTGATATCGCTACGGGCTCTGCAGAAGATAAAAGGGGCGCACCGTTCGACTTGAGGATACGGAGGATTTTGTTACCCGTGACGAAACGCACTTGGGGGATGCCGTGCGAGTCACGGAGGGCAACACCAATCTGCGACGGTGTGAGACCCTTGCGTGCGAGCTTAATGATGTTCTCGACGACGTCATCGGGTGTCGTTTTTAACCACGATGGAGGGGATCGGCGGTAAGGAAGGGCAGAGGACGCTAGATTGAGTCGGCTTCAGAAAGTGTCACTGATCTCCGGGGTATAGTCAAACGTACAAATGCCCTTTCCGGGAGCGTGCATACGACCCATGGCGATACTGACACGAAACAAATAAGAAACAGAGTCTGAAGGCCGCAGCGAGTCACGCACGTATTTTAAGGCGAAAAGTCTTGAGCTTGAGGTGATACCCGACTTGATTGTTGGTAGACGCGACGAGCGGTGTGGGTGTCACGCGTGACTTTGTGGCTTGGGTGAGCTGTACAGCTCCAAACCTTGTTTTTCCCTGTTGGCTCAGTTGGCCTTCCGCTAGATTGATTGACATCGTCGCCGCCAACGGTCTCACGGCCTTTCAACCATCTTCCAGCCGAATACCACACTTTGGTCAATTTAACTTTATTCCACCATGAAACTCAACATTGCCAGTGCGTCCTCATACTTGCTATGCTCTCCGTTTACTTGATTGTAATACAGACCCTGCAACGGGGCAACAAAAGACTATCGATATTGATGATGAGAGGAAATAGTGAGAAATGCCTCTTTCGTTCGCATACAGGTTTGACCTTTACTTTCCAGTCGCGTCTTCTACGACAAGAAGTTGTCCCAGGAAGTACCTGGAGACGCTGTTGGCGACGAGTATAAGGGCTATATCTTCCGCATCTCTGGCGGTAACGACAAGCAAGGTTTCCCCATGAAACAGGGTGTTCTCGTTCCTTACCGTGTCCGCCTCCTCCTTTCTGATGGCCACTCGTGCTATCGCGAGCGGCGCAATGGTGAGCGGCGCCGCAAGTCCGTTCGCGGTTGCATCGTCGGGTCCGATATCGCCGTCCTTTCGCTTGTCATCGTCAAGAAGGGTGACGATGAGCTTCCCGGCCTCACTGACACCGTCCTACCCAAGCGCCTCGGTCCCAAGCGTGCAACCAAAATTCGCAAATTCTTCAACCTCTCCAAGGAGGATGATGTGCGCAAGTACGTCGTCAGGCGTGAAGTCACATCCCAAAAGAAGGAGGGTGCCAAACCCTATAAGAAGGCGTGGGTCGCACATCGTAATCTACTTTTGAGGAATATGCGACGGCTGACTTGCGCTGCTTTTTTGCAGTCCTAAGATCCAGCGGCTGGTCACTCCCTTGCGTCTCCAGCGCCGTCGTCACCTTCGTGCTCTTAAGATTCGCCGGCTGGAACACCAGAAGGAACAGAAGACAGAGTTCGAGTGCGCCGTATTCGTCCCTCCCCTTCTCATAGCGTCTGACTATGCACGTTTCTTCCAGCGCCCTTATCGCAAACGCATTGCAGAGAAGAAGGGAAAGGTCGCTGCCATCAAGGCATCACATAAGAAGTTCGCTTTTTTATTACCTACGCGTTGGACAGCGCGGAAAGGCTGATCTCAAACTTGCAGGACGGCCTAGACGCAAATTCTTATGCTGGGATCAGCCTTGTACTCTACATTCTCATGCGGTGTTACATGGCGCCATTTACTCATGTCCTGTTTCTCTACACCTCATACTTCCCTGACGCAATCCCGTGTGCAAATGATATATGGCAAGGCAGCTGTAGTTGATTCACCTAACACAAGACGAGAAATATTCGGAAAATTCCTACCCGTTATCGCGCCATCCATGAACTTTGCTCGTTGGTGCCAGTGTCCAACCTACACGGAATTTTACATCCGGCAGTGCCCAACGACACGTCCTCTCCTCCGCTCGTTTCAGTTAGACGCAGCCGCAGATTATCGTCTTGTGTGGCGAACCTCAAATGTGCCATGCACCCTCACATTGTTGGCCGTCGTGACTGCTCTTGCCGGGACCCGTTACGGTGGAATGGTCGTGTGTGGATTTCCTAAAGGGAACCAAGGCGTAGTGAGCGGTTCGCGAAAGTCCTAGGAGCCAACTTGCCTGTTCGTTTCTTCTTGACTCCGCGTGGGCACCGTGAGCCAACCCACCTAACTACTAATGTTCGTATACGTTCATATCCGAAGTAGTCACCGAGTGACGAGCGAGAAAAAATGAGAGTGAGGTACAGGAATGAACCAACCAACTGGTTTGGTGATCCCTCATTAACGAAGCCTCATTCTCTGGTGACAGATTGTGTTGTGTTGCCTCAGGCTACTGTAATAGACGCTGTTAGTCTAGTGGTTTGTAATCTGTTTGTCATGCCAGTGGGGGCACCGTACGTATGAATTTCATGGCACCGTGCCCACCTTCGCCCACTGAGTGGGAAAAAAAAACCAGAGATGGGCCCAGGCATCTCGGGGTTGCAACACGTGGCGCCCGCGTGGGGAGTTGGGGCACCGTGACAACGCCTGATGCCAGTGGGC
>JAKELK010000287.1:0-77034 GCA_021525775.1 Lactarius deliciosus
CTATTCACGAAGGGACTAAGTCACGAGGGATCCCTTGGTCTAGAGGGATATGTCGGACAACTCACTTCAAGGGGGAGGGCCCTATAGAGCGAAGAACAGGTAGTGGTATTGGAAGAAGACCAAGATGCCGTTCTTGGTCTTCGCAGTACTTTACTTATACAGATACGCGCGGGCTTTCAAGCGCCGCTTCAAGAAGTACTAGCCAATAGCGTAAGTAGAGCAAACCCTAGTACAGCTATCCTAGTATGAGTCACATCGAGTCATGATCCGATCCGTTATCGTACACAATCACATGTGCCGGAGCTTACCCGGCTGACTGATCCTAACAAGTCCATGACGATATACTGCTGACGCGGTGTCATACCCTCGACGTCAGTGTCCACTTCCGGGCCGAACGTAACACACTGTCTCACATTCACCCAATGCCCATACTGCCAGAAGTTCGGTCATACAGGAGAACAATGCTATCGCCCCCATCAAGATTGCTACCTCGAATGTCTCGTTCCACGCACGCATCGCCGTTATAACCATCCGTGTCGCCTCCGGCCCGTACCAGACGAAGACGACGTCGACGTTGAATTTAGACGTCGCATGCGCCGTAATGATCGCGTTACCCGCCGAAGGGACCGACGCGCCGGACTCTAAGGAGGGGGTGATGTTACGCATTCTTCCTTACTCTCGAACCTTCTCGTAGCAGCCTAACATGTCGACTCACATTCTGTACCATTCGGCCGCTTTCTCCCATATTCCGTTCGCTTCTCGTAGCTTCTATCGACTCGACTCTTGTAGTACTTAAGGACTGTTCTGTAACCGCTAGAGCTCTAAGCTCGACCTATTGTACTCAACTACAGTAGCTGACTCGAATACGACTCTTGGCTTCACCGAAACCCCGAACCCTGAACGATTCTCCTTTCGTCTTGTGAATCCTCGCTCCGCCGTCTGTTGTCGGCAATCGCCTTTGAACTTCGAGCTCCGACCGAACCCGAAACCCGAATACGCCTTACTGAGCGTAACAGCGTCAGTACGCATCAATACAGAGAAAGCCAGGTGGCATTACATCACCACCTTAGGCGCCATACTCGAACTGTGGTTATGCATGAACAGATACGTGAGCATGCTTCCTGTTATGGACACGCTGGCTGAATAACGCGCAGTTGAGTGAAGCGCACCTGGGGGAAGGGGAAGAGGCACGAACTGATGCCAAATTGTAGCAGGTGGTGGTGCAGCAGGAACACCCTGGGACTTCGGGCCGCATTTGCATATCGGGCCATGAGCGCGCCAGACGGTAACACGGGCAAGAAACCCAAGAAACCCACGATACAGAGCGCACCGTGCACGAAACTCGCAAAACTGCCGCCGCCACCCTGTCATCGTCACTTTCACCCTCATCTTCGGCTTTCTCGTAGTCGTGGTCATCAATCATCTTCGTCTTCGAAATGGGAATGCCCAGGATGTACTGGGGGATGAGGGGGGACTGGGACTGGTGGCTCGGCGGGGATGGTAGGGATGTACGTCGGGTTGAGCATGCCGTGGCCAATTTTGTGGTGTGTTGATATGGGAGCATCTGAGTCCGCCGATCCCGGTGTGCGGTTGAATGCCCAAATGCTGTTCTACATCCCGTCCGGCGGGGCCTGCATGAAACGTCAAGTTCAAAAAGTCGTGCATATATGTACAGTACTTACGTTCCACGTGAACGCTATTTTGGCGTTCTCCACGGTGACCTGCACAGAACGTAATGAAGAAACGGAAACAGTCTAGGGGAGCACGTACATGGGTATCGGTGAGCGAGAGCTTGGCAGCGAACGGAGGGTGCGGATCCAGCATCGGCATGACTTCGTACACCTTGCGCTGCAAGAGCGCCACGGAGTTATACTCGCCGTCTGCGCCGCGCGAGGGCCACACGACCACCATGGGACTGTCGCCCATGTTACGCCCGAAGCCGCTAACGTGCATGGCTGGACATCAGCGCGACGGGGGGGAGGTCGGGTGTAAACGTACATGGCCATCCAGTCTAGCTTCTAGTTGCCCGTGGTGCGCAAGATATCCGGCGCGCGAGTCAATAAACCTCGCAGGCGTGTGAGAATAGACCACGTACATCGCGCTGTGCTGCCGTCCATGCTACATCCGATACACATCGCCTATCAAAGCCATATGGTCTCACCTCCTGTTCGAGGAAACAAAAACCTCACGCACATCGCTGCATATTGTGTCGTGGGTGGAGCCAGTCGACTGCCTTATTTCCTGCACCGACTGGAGCTGTTGAGAAATTGTGCAGCACGCAGGTTCATAAAAGGTGCACTGAGTCAGACTCGGAGGAGCCGCTCTCACGGTGGCGGGGAAAGGAAGAGGCAGCAAGAATTTCGTCATCGAATTGCAACG
The DNA here is from genome assembly GCA_021525775.1 of Lactarius deliciosus. NCBI lineage: Eukaryota > Fungi > Basidiomycota > Agaricomycetes > Russulales > Russulaceae > Lactarius > Lactarius deliciosus. The sequence continues at coordinate 2,380 of JAKELK010000287.1, forward strand.
GAGTATTCATATCGAAGAGCGCAGGGGGTGGATACGTCTGCGCTCTCGGACAGACAGTGCGCTTAAACTTAGAACACAGCCGCGCTGGTCACGTAACGTCATAAATTCGGTCGAGAGTTCTCGGTCATTCGACTAAGTTAGTAAAACTAACTTCGCCCTGCTATCAAGTTCCCTCTCCCCGTATCCTCTCAAGTAGAGAATGTGGATGCGACCGCGAGCAGCCCAACCAAAATGTCTGGTATCTCTGCAGGCGTCGGCAGATCCGAGCGCTGCTGCTGCTGCCGCACAGGTGGGGACTTTCCTTGTCGGCCACGCCCCCCCACAGGTGGATGGCATTGATGTCCCATCCGCAGTAACAACGATGGTTTGTCCTCGTCCGCCACTTTCAGACGCTTCGTTGTCGTTGTCGTCGATGACTGTCGCTGTCGGTCGCCATCGTCCGCTGCTTCTACTGGAGTTGACGCGCCCAAGTACATGGACTGCTGAGGGGATGAAGACGAGGTGATATCCTTGAGCTGACGTCGTTGATACACATGTTGCCCCCAGATGGACAGATTGCTCTTGAGGTACGCCCGGCTCTTGACCCCCTGCTTTCCGCTTACTTGGAGGAGGTGCGTCGACAAATTCTTTGGTGTTGGGAGGTGTTGATGGTGATGGCGGCGGTTTTGTAAGAAGTGGGTGGCGGGTCGGCGCCTAATTTAGTGTGCCAAAAGAGGGCAAGGACAGAAGAGAAGAGCTTGAAGGCAAACCCTACTGAGATCCGCTACCCATTTCGACTCGGGACTCTCTCGTTCATCAGCTAGATGAGAGATCTGGCTCAAAACCGAGACGAGAGGTGCTGAAATGGTCTAGTTGGTTTGCCGTTCCTTCCTCTGGGCGCGGGAAAGAACGAAAAAAAGATAAAGATCACGTCTGTCAATCTTGCCGCAAGGTCACGGTCCACCAACCTGCTGGCATGTGTGTAATAGAATCTTACACGACCCCCACGCTTGCACGTCTGATGGGGTTACTTGGATGAAAAGCTGCTTGGGGTGAGCAGGGTAAGTCGTAGTAGTCGCGGTAGACGCACGGGAGGGATTATGGTCAGCGCGTCCACGAGCTGCCGTCCCATCGACGCGAGCTTGCTCGACCCTGGGCTCTTCCGGTGACCACGCGGCGCAAGGGCACCAGCTAGACGAGCGACGAAGAACGCGCGCGAGTCCTGGGGCAGCCTCCCGAGCGTCATTTTTCGCATGAGAGAGGACGTGCAGTAGAAGCGCAGGAGCTGCGCCAGATCCGCCGCGCCTTTTGCGTGGCACAGAAGGTCCGACAGCTCGAGGTATCCGCGGCACTGCTGCGGGCTCGACGGGGTCCGCCCGGGCGTGAGGTCCTCCCAGGGCGCCTCGGCGGCGCGCGTGAGCAGTAGGAGGACCAGCTCGTTCCCTCGTTGAACGAGGGCAGGAAGACGGGAATGTCCTCGATGATCTTCGCCGCGTCTGCCGCGGAGGATTTGGATACTGCCTGCAACAGCATCAGTGCGCAGAAGCATGGAAGGTGAGATCGCACCAAGTACCTTGATGAGGGTATCTATCAGCGCATCTTCTTGCTTGGTAGCACTGCGTCTTTGGCCTTGCAGCTGCGCGCGGAGGGGCTTCCGGGGGCTTGTCCAGGGGACCTGTGCAAGGAACGCGACGACGAGCGCCTCCGGGCGCTCGTGGATGGTCTTGTCTTCATCTTCCATGGGGTCGTCCGGGGGCACGATTTGGTCGCAGAGGACGTCGAGGGTGACCTTGGAGTTAAGCTCGAGATGTTGTATGAGCACCATCTTGTCTTGATCACTGCGACCTCCTCTGGTTCGTCTGTAAAGGTGATAAAACCGTTGATAATAACATTAAAAACGTACAGCAGGGACAAAAAGACCAGGCGGGAACGCACCGCTCTGTAGCAATTGCACCAAGACGCCCACGTTCCGCTCCAACCATCTAGGCTGCTCCTCGGACATACGAACGACAGCCTTATGCCCCTTGATTCCTATCTGTAAGATATAATAAAAGAGTCAGCTGATGGACGGTGCGTTATGTTGCCCTCACGACGCACATTGGGGTCCTGGTCAAAGGTCATACACGGCATTAATAGCGTCTTTCTCGAGATCTGGAAACACCTTGGAAAACTTGGTGATATTGCTGGCGACCATGCATTTGAGCGAGCTTTATCGCGCAAGTTTTCTCTGCTCGGCGGACGTGAACGGGAGAGAAAGTGGGAAAACACGACGGTGTTTGTTTCGCCAAACAAGACCTACCGACGACCAAAATACGACACCTTCCAGCCACCAAAGCGCACTAGCCGGTACGAATCCCTCATCTGTACGGCTGACTTCGTAACTCAGTATCATCAATTGCCCTATCGCACTCATCCCACTCGTTCCAAGTCAGCGACCTATTCTCCGTTCATTTCGTAGAATCAGCTCTCTGCCATCCAAGTTACCGACAGTCCATTGCAATCGGCGATGCGTCCGACCATCCCTATCCATCCCCTCGCCTGCAAGAACGTCCTCGTCGTCACCGCCTTCACTACACCAGATGGGACAGCAGCACCGACTGACGACGACCCCGAACTAGCGCAGCCTAGGCAGTGGACACCCCCCTTTATTTGCGTATCTCTTCCTTCATGCTCATGCCGACACACGTCTCTACCTCTACCTGTGGGCCCCAGCACGGGCCCAGGCAGCGCGTGTCAGACTCGCAGGGCCCCGCAGTCATACTCGCTTGGGTCCACCAATTTCCTCGCGTCGTCACTGTCTACGTCCTCCATGCCTGACCACATTCGGCATGTCGCCTCTTCCTCCCTCCCTTTCTCCCTGACATTGCCGCCACCTATCTTCCCAAAGACCAATCCCCCATCCCCTCAAGATTCGTTTCTCAATGTGAGCACGACAATCTGCTGCACCGCAGCTCACCTCTGTCTCGAAGGGCCGCGCGTAACCGGCGACGTCAGACACTCCTTGCGATGGGACCTGATAACGACCCAATAGGGTCCATTTACACCAGCTAACTAGTGCTAGTAGAAAATACAGAAGCAGGTGAGTAGATTCCAAGTCTACGTACTCGAATATCGGCCTCCGAACCCGGCCGCATCAGCAACCCCTCGCCTGTCGCCTCCGAGTCTAACCGCCTCTCCCCTTCTCGCACGGTGTGTCGAAGACGACTCGGCAACCTGCTCACTGGCACGAAGAGTCAGCTGAGGGCGCGTCGTCGTTGCCCTCTGCCCGCGTGACCGCTCTTTTGGCTTGCTCCCGTCTCTCTCCCACCCTCTCCCTCGCTATCGGGGATGATGGAGAAGGGCCTGATAGTGCTCAAGGTCGGGACGATTCCTGATAGATGAGATGGACGGTCGACGCAGGGATGGACACCAAATTTGATTCAGACTAGATGACTCTACCCTTGTACCGACATGTGCATACACAGTACTGTCTATAAAAGAGCTACGAGTAAACTATCCATGATATGTTGAGGTCTGGATCAATAGACAAAAGTGGTTACGTAGATGTATCGCAACCAAAGAGTGCGCCCTCCTTTTCCAGCCCCCTTCTGTTTGCCTGCTATCATAGACCCTTGACAGCTGTGGGAACATTCCGGCGTGAGTCCAAAGTTGCGTTATCCTGTACACCTCGTGGTCACCTAGACGCTCGAACCGCACCCTCACTCTATCCCCCATCACAATAACCTCCAGAACACTCTTCTACCCAGTATGGCTGCCGCACAACGTTTGGAGCACGGGCAAATATATTCAAATTCGTGCGTAGATGGCTACTATCCCGTGCTTACTTGATACTAACCCACCACTCCAGCCGTCGTCCTTCACCATCGCGAAATCCAGGAGGAGGGTCCGTCAATCCCCTTTTTTTGTCTTCCGATACTCGGTCAGGAACTGCCCTTGGATAGCCCTCGACACGTCGAGCCGCAGGAAGGCCCATCCCAGCTCCGTGTTGACGTGACGGGTATGCACTCGAATCCTGACCCGTTGATTCCCCGATAGTATTTTAACTTATCTTTAGTCCTCCGGGCAGAAAATGTTCCTCGTCTTAAGAATGTCTTTGGCCTAAAGTTCTTTGTTACTGTCACCAGTCAGGCGATAGAAAAGAAGACGCCGAGTGTTCCGGCGAAGAGGCGTACCGCGAGGTGGGGCGAGAGTCTCGGTGCATTGTGAGCCATCCAAGTCCCTCTTTGGATGTTTTCTCCGACTGAGAGTTCTGTTCAGCATTCTACAACCGTCTACACCTCTTATATTGCGTCTTCATGCGGAGCGGTTCGCACGTCGAGATATCCATATCGCGGCGCATGAGATGATACCTGTCGAGTCCCAAATCGGTTCGTTTCTCATTAGAAACCTCGCTTGTTCGACTACCTAACATCTCGCGTGATAGACACACCTTTTGTCCTCACCAACGGCGATGGACAGGCGGGAGAGTCGGTCACGCTTTATCTGACAGTCATCGTGTCACCGAATACAACTTCCGGTACGATCTTGCCCTTGATCTTGCCCATCAACGCCCCCATTATCCAATCAAACACAATCGACGACTCGCCTTCTGGAGAAGCTGAGGTCTCTGTGGCCCAGGAGTCCATGGATCCTACTCGATCCGCCATCACCACTGGCTCTGACACACTCTCACCTCCTACCGATCACCATCCCAGCGAGATAAACGCCCCTATCCCGCCAGCGGCCGATCGACGGGGATTGTCACCCGCCGTGAGTGCTCTCGATGGCGCCGACGGAGCTATGGCGACGATGAATCTGTCGAATAAATTGGAAGGCGCCCTTGGGAGGATCAAGTGGGTGATGGATACTGTGAGCCCGGTTGCAGAAGTGCGTTATATCGTTCTTCCTTTTTGTCAATCCTTGACCGAGGCGAATGTCGTGTTCAGCTTCACCCGTATGCGAAGATGGCATTTAGTCTACTTTTTGGGATTCCCAAGGTAATCTGTTTGCGCAATTGTTGAATTGAGATACTCATGCTATGTTTATTCGGGTGCTAGACCCTCCTAGAACAATATCAACGCGACGACAACATCGGAACTTTACTTGACGCCATGCACGATGCGTTTGATTTCGCAAATCAAGAAGAGCGTTTCAAAGCGATCGGACGTGATTCGAGGCAGGCACAAATCCTTACGCTCATGTTGCAGCATGTCTGTAATTGCTGTGACTTTATTCGGTCATACGCAGAGAATTCGCAGCTATGTACGTAACCTTTACCCATTTCAGTGGCCGACGTAAACATGAGGTTTTCAGGGAAGCGAATATTGAATAATACAGGCAGCCAAGTGGACAAAAAGATCGAGGACTTCCGCGCGACCCTTCTCGAACACCGACAGGCATTTTTGGACGAGGCTAGTATCACGACAGAGATGACCGCACTCCAAATTCTGGACGATGTGGGAATAATTTCGGCCGATGTCAGCAGGATTTCGAGTCAGCTCGACGGGATGGCTACTCAGCTGAAGTGGGTGTCTAGCCAAGTTTCAGATGCCGGTAAGTTGTTCAATTAGCTTGAGCGTTATCGATCTGACGATCGTTATAGAGCTGGAAAGAAAAATCGGAGAAATCCCATATGGGACAGGATCACGATTCACGCCTGGCAAGGGCTGTCTTACGGGAACGCGCACGGCGTTTCTGGACTTCATCGGCAATTGGGTGAACGACCCCGCTTCGGAGCGTTGTCTGGTTCTTTTCGGGCAAGCTGGCACGGGAAAGTCATCGATTGCGCACGAGATCGCACGTCGCTTCCACAAAATCCATCGTCTTACGTCATCGTTTATCTTTTTACGGAAGGAGCAATCTAAACGGGAGGCTTATCACTTCTTCACGACTCTTGCTCGCGATCTCTCCGACCGCTATCCTTCGTTCAAAGCTGCGCTGGGAAGCGTCGTAAAGGATAACTCCTCTCTTCGAACCGGAACCCGTGACTACGGTACCCTGTTCGAATCCCTTATCCTGGAACCACTTAAGGATCTGCACATCGTTGGTCCTATTCTTGTCGTAATCGATGCCTTGGACGAGAGTGGGGATGTAGCTGGTAAAAACGGTTTACACAAATTCCTTGCCGAAGCCATTTCTAAACTGCCATCGAATTTTCGTGTACTCATCACGTCACGACCCGAGCACGCCATCGAGTCTGCGTTCGTCGGAGGCGTCAAAATCAAATACATGAATGATACCGAGCTGGCTGCCACGACGGATAACGATATTCTCGCGTTTCTCCAGAACGAGCTTCCTCCAGACGTCAAAGCCTATGGCGACGAGCTGACAAAAAGGGCAGAGGGTTCGTTTCAGTGGGCAGCGGTCGCGTGCGGATACATCTTAGACCCTCCCGAAGTCTTTGGCTTTAGCGGGATAAATTGTATAAATCACCTTTTAAAGCTCACTGCGGATCGCCTTGAACCAAGCCTTGGACAAGACCCATTGGACGAATTGTACAAAGAAGTCCTGGAAGGATACTTCACTCACGAGAACTCCCGACTACTTTTTCGCTCAGTTGTGGGACAGCTCATTACCTCATTCGAACCCCTCAGTATCCGCTCCTTGACCGCTCTGCGACACGCCTCTGACCATGCCTCCGACGGTAATGCCGTCGTTATATTACTCCATCGCCTAGGCTCATTGTTGAGTAATGTCAATTCACCCGACGAAAATCTTCCCATCGTTCCCCTCCATACATCATTCCGCGATTTCCTCATAACTAAAGAGAAGAGCGGCAAATTTTCCATCGACCCTCGTGACTCTCACCTTCAATTGGCGCACTCCTGTTTCGATCTACTACTCAAAGAGCTCAAATTCAACATCTGCAATCTGGAAACGTCATATCTCGCCAACAAAGATGTCACGGACATCAGCTCCCGCGTTGATAAACACATCCCACCTGCTCTGTCGTACGCGTGTCGTTTCTGGGACGATCATATGGAACATATTGGTTTCGAAATCGATCTGTTTGGAAAACTTGAAAGCTTGTTCGAGCAGAAACTTCTATTTTGGTTGGAGGCGCTCAGCTTGACAAGCGATATGCGTCTTGCCTCCCCTGCGTGCTTGGCTGCTCAGGTGTGGTTAGCCTCTGATGAAGTCGGTACAGAAGGTGTACGTACAATTGTTGATTCGACAAAGGCGGACAACTAATGGCTACGATATACAGGTTTCTCAGGCGGGTCTAGAGAAATTGAGGTGGTTGGTCAATGATGCGTCTGTATTTATACGGCATTTCGGGATGGCCATGGCAAAGAGTGCTCCACATGTCTATATTTCTGCTCTACCATTTGCGCCGTCTGGTTGTCCTGTCTCTGCAGGTTATTCCAGCTTATTTCCTCGAATATTACGCGTGGAACGTGGGCGAATTTCTCACTGGCCATCATCGGAGATGGTGATTCCAGATCCTGGCGGCGTGGTTCTTTCCATTTCGGTCTCATCAGACGGCCAGCGGATCGTCTCAGGCTCGAGCGACGGAACAATTCGTGTGTGGAACGCCAACACTGGAGAGACGGAGGCGGGCCCATTTACCGGTCACACGTCTTGGGTCAATTCTGTGGCATTCTCGCCAGACGGCCAGCGGATCGTCTCAGGCTCTTCCGATGGAACAATTCGTGTGTGGAACACCAGCACGGGAGAGACGGAGGCGGGCCCATTTACTGGTCACACGTCTTCGGTCAATTCTGTGGCATTCTCGCCAGACGGCCAGTGGATCGTCTCAGGCTCTTGGGATCTCACAATTCGTGTGTGGAACGCCAGCACGGGAGAGACGGAGGCGGGCCCATTTACCAGTCACACGGATTTGGTCAATTCTGTGGCATTCTCGCCAGACAGCCAGCGGATCGTCTCAGGCTCTTTGGATCAAACAATTCGTGTGTGGAACGCCAGCACGGGAGAGACGGAGGCGGGCCCATTTACCGGTCACACGGATTCGGTCAATTCTGTGGCATTCTCGCCAGACGGCCAGCGGATCGTCTCAGGCTCTTCCGATGGAACAATTCGTGTGTGGAACGCCAGCACGGGAGAGACGGACGCGGGCCCATTTACCGGTCACACGTCTTCGGTCAATTCTGTGGCATTCTCGCCAGACGGCCAGCGGATCGTCTCAGGCTCGGACGATGAAACAATTCGTGTGTGGAACGCCAGCACGGGAGAGACGGAGGCGGGCCCATTTACCGGTCACACGTCTTGGGTCAATTCTGTGGCATTCTCGCCAGACGGCCAGCGGATCGTCTCGGGCTCGGACGATGGAACAATTCGTGTGTGGAACGCCAGCACGGGAGAGACGGAGGCGGGCCCATTTACTGGTCACACGTCTTCGGTCAATTCTGTGGCATTCTCGCCAGACGGCCAGTGGATCGTCTCAGGCTCTTGGGATCTCACAATTCGTGTGTGGAACGCCAGCACGGGAGAGACGGAGGCGGGCCCATTTACCAGTCACACGGATTTGGTCAATTCTGTGGCATTCTCGCCAGACAGCCAGCGGATCGTCTCAGGCTCTTTGGATCAAACAATTCGTGTGTGGAACGCCAGCACGGGAGAGACGGAGGCGGGCCCATTTACCGGTCACACGGCTTCGGTCAATTCTGTGGCATTCTCGCCAGACGGCCAGCGGATCGTCTCAGGCTCGAACGATCTCACAATTCGTGTGTGGAACGCCAGCACGGGAGAGATGGAGGCGGTCCCATTTACCGGTCACACGCAGAGGGTCAATTCTGTGGCATTCTCGCCAGACGGCCAGCGGATCGTCTCAGGCTCGCACGATCTCACAATTCGTGTGTGGAACGCCAGCACGGGAGAGACGGAGGCGGGCCCATTTACCGGTCACACGGATTGGGTCCGTTCTGTGGCATTCTCGCCAGACGGCCAGTGGATCGTCTCAGGCTCGGACGATCGAACAATTCGTGTGTGGAACGCCAGCACGGGAGAGATGGAGGTGGGCCCATTTACCGGTCACACGGATTGGGTCAATTCTGTGGCATTCTCGCCAGACAGCCAGTGGATCGTCTCAGGCTCGGGAGATCGAACAATTCGTGTGTGGAACGCCAGCACGGGAGAGACGGAGGCGGACCCATTTACCGGTCACACAGATTTGGTCTATTCTGTGGCATTCTCGCCAGATGGCCAGCGCATCATCTCGAGCTCAGCTGATCGAACAATTCGTATGCTGAACGCTACGGCAGGAAGTGCCGAAACTAAAAGCCACGTCGACTTCACTAACCACTCCGTGACCAATGAGGAGGGATGGATATGCGGTAGTAAAGGCGAACTCTTGATGTGGATCCCGCAAGTACATAGAACAGGTCTTCATCGCCCGGGTAATATGTGGGTTTCCGGCAAATACGAAACCCGCCTCGATCTGTCGACTTTCGTACATGGGCAGAGTTGGACTACTTGTATCAACACCTAGATAAACCGCTACAGTAGCCTGTTTGTTTTCTGAATGCGATGTGCTTTAGCTGATATTGAGGCAGTACACGCTGACAAACTCAGTCACAGGCAAGGTATCGACCCTTTGCCCACTAAGTAGCGTGAGTTCGTCGAGCGATAAATCGCCGACACACGCATTCAATAACTGGAAATAGTAACTGACTCACCACGACGCCAACGACCGTCTCCCACTGCCCCTCATGTGAACCGAATGACAAAGAACATGATCAAAAACGCAATCGCGACGACGATGACGCTCGATATCGTTCAGGCACGTCGTTCCGAGTGCCTTCCCACGGTGATCGTGCACCCACACCCGCACCTGCTTCGCCACCTTCAGGTTCGCACCCACCATCTCCTCCGCGGCGCGCAGCCCCCCCTGGTCCGCCCCCAGCGCACCAGAGAAGTGCTCCGCGTTCCGCCGCAGCTGTCCGCCAGCTCCTTCTGCAGCGCCGTCTTATGCTGCAGCAGGGCAGACGCAGAGTCCGCGTCGTTCCCCGTGTTGCGCGTGCCGGTTGTGGACGCCGTCCGGTCTGGCAGAAGAAAGGTGCGGGACTCATCGTTGGTCGAGCCGAGGAGCAGATCCACGTACACTGCAGCTGCGGCTGCGAAGGCCTCCGCATCCTCAGTGGTGAGGAGACCTGACGTGATGGGTGGAGGTAGTGCATGGCGTTGGACCGTTAGCGGATCATGTTTTCGGGCGACAGATGGGGACGGGTGCAGTACGGCAGGAAGGGATAGCTCTAGACGCGAAGGCGCAGGAGCGACCTGCTGTCATAGACAAGGGAAATCAATGAAGGTATTCCAGCATACAATGGCAACGTACCTCGTTGGCGGATAGCATATAGGCGCCCAGGATGTCCAGCAGGCTACGAATGCTACGAATGCCCGCAATGCATTTCCCAAGCTTTCTGCGCATTCAACTGGCCGGTGCCAAAGTACACTTGTGTTTGGGTTTCGAAAATGTGGTTTAAGAGCACTCATGCTGAAAGTTGAACGTCATTGTCGAGCTCCACGTTTGTGAGGTTTCCCAGCAAATTTCAGGCGTGCTTCAATTGCTACAAGAAATACGTTGAGTCTCCTTGCGAGGTAAGGGCCTCACTGAACAAGGGAAGCACCTGTAGCACTCTCTCCGATTTGAGCCATTGCGTCCAGCTCTGCGGCTCTGCCCCGTACCTCAGTCGGCCTCGTCGACGGATTTGTCGACAGGTCGCACAAGGCCGACGAGGTTAACCCGGTCGTGGACAACCTGTTCTTTGGCTTCCATTTTGGAGATAAACTATGGGACGGAGAAAGACAGAAGAGGATATTTCGGGTGGGAGTAGCTGCGAGTAGGTGCCCCAGTGTTGTATAAGTCAGGGCTGAACCCACTGAACGTTCAACCCGGGTCACGTCAGCCGGGTCATGCTGACCTCTTGATTTGACGGGTCGGTCAATAAATTCGTAGGAATAGATAAGATAAAATCATTCATCTGCGGTCAACAAGAGAATGGACCGGAGCGTGTGATCTTTGCATTTAATTTCCCACGGTCCCTCGACTTGGCGGGTCGGAAAATGACTGGGACCCGGGTTCATGACAACACTGTATTTTACAAGGCGAAAACCTGTTTCTGTCTCTCTGTAACGCCACCACAGGGGCGTTAAGTACGACGTGTACTTCGCAAGTCAAACGGGATCGGAAAGGCACGAGTCGGTTAAGACTCAGTTCGATGGTGGATAAGTACTACTAGGCCTCCCAGGGGCACTAGAGTAATAGCGGAAAGTAGGGCTCAAGCGCAAAGGCGAGCGAAGACGTGGACTCAAGCGCAAGGGCGAGTCAAGCAAGGGTCGTGAGGCAAAGACGATGTGGTATTACACAAGAAGTCAAGTCTACCATACAAGCTAGGTAAAGCGTGACTTATATACTAATACAGGGTGTTTGCGAGTCGCAAACACATGGCACGATCCTAGGATACTGGTCCTAGAGAGCTATCAAAGGGAAAGTACGAATATGGAACAAGGGAATCCCGCGGGACGATGCGTGCGACAGAAGTCGTCAGCGGGTTCTGGAAGTCACGCCACGGGGCATCGGATCGGTCATACGGTGGGTGCAAGCTAGAAACCGGGAAGCGTATCGCGCCGGATCGTATCGTAAAAGTACAGTGAATGTGTAAGAAGGAAGAAAGTCATAGTATGGAGGCAAAATCGTAACATTACCCCCCTATTAGACTCGGAGTCGCCACAACTCCGACTAGTCACTGGTGTACGCGTAATCCTCCTCGGCAGGTATGTTCGACGGAATGGGAGATGGGGTGCGGGGACAGACGTGACGACGAAGGAACATAAAGCGTCCGTACTCACCGCAGTCCTGACACTGCTCGTACATCGGGCACTTGACCTCCTCGTGCCTCGCGTCGTATCGCAGACACTTGCCGCACCACCTGGGGCGACTGTCTGGGTCAACGTATGCGGGGGACATGGGGGAGAGCCTGCGAATGAGGCAGATGTTAGACCGGTGAACTCGACTACCGCACCACTTGCACGGTTCGCGCTCCCGTCGGTCCGGGCATTGAGCCACTAAATGCTCAGTAGACTTGCACTGGAAACACTTGCGCTGCCACTGGCGGCCTTCTCCTTGAAGGCGCGGCATTTCGCAAGGTCCCCCGGCACGTGGAGAAAGGGGAGTCTGTTCGGGCGTTCCCCTGGGGTGCACCGGCTTCGCATGAAGCTCTGCGTATTTGTTAGATATGAGGGGGATGGCCCGAGCGTACTGCAGCCGCTTGTGCACACCAGCGAGGTCCATGTCGAGCCCGAACTCATCCTTAGTCAGCTCAGACTGAAGGCGTCGAAGGTCCGATGCCCGTGTCTGTATCGCGTCCCTGCGTATCAGACATTCGCGGAGGCGGGACACCTCAGCATGAAGACAGGGACTCCGCAGCTCTGCGAGTACCTCGTCGAGTACGATGGCGTGGGGGTCGTGAGGGTGGAACATGTCTAGTTGGTTATTGGTGATATGCTGGGGGAGCTGGTCGCCGTACACCGAGTTGAGAAAGACCTGCGAGATATAGCAGGGGTGGCCCTTCCCCATGGTTCCGACGACCTCCTGATAATTCTTTCGATAGTAGATAAAGCGGGCGGTCTGTAGCGGGCGGTCAACCCCGCCGATCAAGAGTGGGAAGAAGGAAGGAGAGGTGGAGTCGTTAGGAAAAAGGGGAGGCCGGGGTCTACTGCGTCTTCCTCTTCATCCTCATCATCGAGGAGAGCGAGGGCGGGGTTTGGCTCGGCGATGCGGAGTTGGGGAATAGGTGTAGGGACGTGGTCGATCCCCTCAGGGAAGGGCGGGATTGGGACATGGGCCGCGTCGATCAGTGACAGTGTAAGAGGGGGTGGCGGCGTGAGAGAGTACGGGACTGGTACGTCGTGCACGACTACTGGCGTGTCGACGGGCGGGGGTGACATTGGTGTAGGTTGGATAGACGGGACAGTGGGGAGTCTGATCGGCAGGGTCGGAGAGGGCGGTCTCTCAACAAGCTTAGCAAGAGTTTCCGAGATCGCAGCAAGGATAGGTTGTGGGGGAGAGCTAGGGATCACTGAGTATGGCGTACTACCGTCTACGCTGGACGGGACACCGAGGTCCTGTGATGGTATAGTTAGATTTTCAAGGATGATCTCGACGGGGCGGCGTGCGGGAACGATAGAGACAACAGGGGTGGAAGTCATGGTAGAGGTAAGGATGGGGAATGGTAGGCGTTGAGGGGACATCATTTATATCTTTCGTCCAGCCCCATCGGCGGTAGGATTTAGGTGATAAAAGTCGGTGATAAGTTCCGAGGCGTGTTGTACGTTCTCGAGCAGCTCCCATGAGCTGTCGCTTATGGGGAATCCTTTCCACTGAACTAGGAATTGAAGTTTACGCCCTCGTCCGTGCAGCCTCGACTGCAGAATGCGCTCCACTTCGAACTCTTCTTCTCCATCAATGAGGTCAGGTGGAGGTCGTGTAAAATTTGCGCCATGTAGTTCCGTTTCCTTATATGGGGTGAGGAGGTTGGCATGGAACACGGGGTGAATCTTCCATGTGGAGGGAAGTTCCAGTTCGTAGGAGACGTCCGATAGAACCTTCTTAATTTGGAAAGGTCCGTGGCGCTTCGGGCCGAGTTTGGCGGTTGGGTAGAAGGTTCGCAGGTTCATACCTTCTAGCCAAACCTGGGCTCCTTCTTGATATGGAACAAAGCGCGTCTTCCCTCGTTTCATCATTAAGTCTTGCGCGTGCTTGATGCAATCCTGCGCGTGTTGCCGTCTGATGACCATTTCTTCTAGACGTTGTTCGACCGATGGGGATGTTGTAGGCTTTGGCGTCCACATTGTACGTGGTTCCCATCCCATGATGAGGGAGAAGGGGGATTCTTTTGTGGTCGCGTTTGGCCAGGCATTGTGCGCGAATTGCGCGACTGGCAGTGCCTCGGCCCAGTTGTCTTGCTGCACATTGCTCCAGTGTCGCAAGTATTGCTCCAGCCACTGGTTTGTGCGTTCTGATTGTCCGTCTGTCTGTGGGTGATAGGCAGAAGAGATGTTTTGACGGATGCCGAGGACTTTGCAGAGGTTTTTCATGAAAGCGGAGGTGAATCGGGGATCTCGGTCTGTGATAATCTTCCGGGGGATGCCGTAATGCGGGTACATGTGGCGCAGATAGAGTCGCGCTACTCCTTCTGCGGTTATTGACTCACGACAGGGGATAAAGATGGCTGCTTTCGAGCAGTCGTGGTCTGTAATTGTCAGGATGGAGTCGTACCCGTTGGACAGCGGGAGTTTCGTGATGAAGTCCATGGCCACAACTTCGAATGGCTCGGCGTCTGGGTCTGTGGTGATGGGGAAGAGATGTGGTTTTTGTCGGTGTGTGTTAATCTTGTTGGCCTGACATGTTGCGCAGCCTTTGACATAGTCTTCTACGTCCTTGCGCATGTTGGGCCACCAGTAGTCGCGACGGAGGAGTTCGAAGGTGTTTGCGATTCCGGGGTGTCCCATGGCTGGAGTATCGTGGAAAAAGGTGATTACCCCCCGTTTAAGATCGTTGTCGCCCACGACAACCAAGGCGTCGCCTTTCCACCACAGCCCCCCCACCTTTTTCAGGTTATGGGGCTCGACCCAGCGTAGTACGTCTTTCTCATCGAGGTTCTGCGAGATTTGGGTCCAGATGTCCATGTCGTGCATTGACATCTCCGTGGCACGGATGAATCGTTCAGCGGGGAGGACGGTTACGTTGTTGTTGTCTTCCTCGTCGACTGTATAATCCGCTCGCCTCGATAGGGCGTCTGCGCGACCGTTCTTTGTCCCGGAGATATGCTTCAGTACGAAGTCGTACTCCGACAACTCTAAGAACTCGCATGCTACTCGGCGACTAATCTTCCGTGGTTCCTTCCAGTACTGAAGGTTGGCGTGGTCGGTGTGAATGATAATTTTGTGTGGGGAACCGACGAGGTACGTTCGCCAAGCTCTTAGCGCTTTTACGACCGCTAGTAGTTCTCGGTCGTAGATGTCGTAGTTACACTCCGCTGAGCTTAGCGACTTGGAATGGAATGCGACGGGATGTAGTTTCTGATCCGGGCCTAGTTGATTTAGCACGGCCCCAATGGCTACGTTCGAGGCGTCCACTTCTAGCTCAAATGGTTTCGAAAGGTCAGGGAATAATAGCGTAGGTTCGCACCCGATACATCGCTTGATGTTCGTGAACGCGTCCTGTTCATCCTGCCCCCAACGCCATGGTGTGTCTTTACGCGTGAGGTTGTTGAGCGGTCGTGCCAGTGAGGAGAAACCTCGGATGAATCGGCGATAGAAGTTGCAAAATCCGAGGAACGCGCGTACTTCTCGAAGGGTTTTCGGGGCTTGCCACTCCTGGATGCCCCGTACCTTAACGGGGTCCATGCGCAGGTTCCCGTGGCCTATGATCAATCCTAGGTATTCCACTTCGAGGACTTCGAATTCACACTTCTCCGGTTTGATATACAGATCGTGCTCTTCGCACAGGCGAAGAACCTCGTGGAGCACGGCGCGGTGGTGAGGGTAATCGATGGCGGTTGCTATCAGGATATCATCCATGTAGACAATTACTTCGTTGGTGAGGACGAGGGGTCGAAAGATAGTGTCCATCATTTCTTGAAATGTTGAGGGCAAGTTCGTGAGGCCAAAGTACATAACTAGGGGTTCATAGAGTCCCTGGTTGGTTTTAAATGCGGCTTTCCACTCATCCCCTTCGTTGATTCGCACGTTGTTGTAACCCCATTTGATGTCAAGCTTCGAGTATAGGCGTGCTCCGCGTATTCGGTCTACTAGCTCGGGGATGAGGGGAAGAGGATAATGGTTTCGTACGGTGATCTCATTCAGCCGTTGGTAATCTTGTACAGGGCGCAGTCTGCCATCCTTTTTCTTGATAAAGAAGAACGGCGACGCATAGGGTGACTTTGACGGGCGTATGTATCCCTTCTCCAACTGTTCCGTAAGGAATGTCGTGAGTGCCTCTTGTTCGTTCTGCGCGAGGGGGTAGACTTTACAGTTGAGCGCGGCGGGGGCGTTAGGCAACAAGTCAATAGCGTGATCCCAAATACGCGATGGGGGAAAGCGATGGGACGCTTTTTCATCGAATATTTTGCGGTGACGATGATATTCTTCTGGGACCATCTCTTCGAATGTTTGCTGCTCCTTTTTCGCCGCTTCTCGTTGTGCTAACTCCGACGCCGTCGTCGTCTTTCGCAAAAATGCGATCTGGGGTTCATGCTCATCGTCCATGAGTTGCTCCCACGCTTCCTCGTCAAGTTCATACGTCTCCAACGCCCGGATGGATGCTTCCATAGGCGTGGCTTCGTCTGACAAGTGAAGGCTTGAGACTACAACCGGTTGAAACTCCTTGTTCAACGTTGCATCCCCCCACTTGATACTGGGTTCAAAGGCCGTAAACCAAGGGTATCCTAGGATGACTTCGTCTCTTCCCAAGTTTGTAACTAGGAAACGAAGCGTCCTTTCCTCTTTTCCTGTCTTCACGGTGAGGTCCGTGTACTGAGTGATGGCGCCATCCTGGTTATGGGTGCCGTCTACATTCCAGATGCGGATAGGGTGGGTAACATCCCTTGTCCCAATTTGGAGTCGTTTGAGAAGCGTGGAGCATATGAAGTTGTCTGTAGCTCCTGAGTCGATAAGGACTTGTCGTTCGGCCGTTGCGTGTGCAGATTTAAACAGGACTGGAATTCGCATAGATCGATATCTGCTAGTGTACACGTTTAGGTTTAAAGCTCTAGCCCAGGCCGCCGGGTTCAAGCGTCGAGAAAATCCTCCCTCCCGAACAACTTTTCGACCATGAGGTTGCGCACTTCCTGCGACTGTGCCTTCATCGCTGCGATCTGTACGTCTGCCTGCTCCTCATTCGAAAGGATGCGATTAGCTGATACGGCGACAGTACTGATGGTGGGAGTTGGTATGTTTGTAGTCGGGGGAGGGGGGAGCGCAGCTCTCGAGGAAGTGGCGGGTAGCGCCATGGTAGTGCTGGCTGCAGCCACGCGCACACCTTTTTGTGGGCAGTTACGCGAGATGTGCCCTTGAGCACGACATCTAAAACATCGTCCCTCCTTTTGAAGCTGGGCTTTGTCGGTGTCGGTAAGGGCCACGGAGGCTCTGGCGCGTCCAACATCCATGGCGTTTGGGTCGCGCGTTCTGTTGAGGGCTTGGACCCACTGCTCTCGGCTGTGTCCACCTTTTCGACCGCGCGACGGTTTGTTCTTTCCCAGGCGATCCTTTAAAATAAGGTATTCAGCCTGCTGAAGTCGTGCGGCCGCCTTCCACTGCTCCCAGTTGAGGGGGTGCTGGAAGCGGATAGCGTTAATGACTAACTGATTAGGTAGTCCGTCTTGAAAAATGTCGAGGGTTGTGGCTTCATCGGGGTTGTACCCGGCCTTGATGACAAGGTTTTCAAACGTGGCGATGTACGTGTCGATGTCTTCCCCTTTCATGGTAAGTGTCTGAAGGGATTTACGAGCATTGGTTCGTTCCGCTGTATCGAAGTAGGCGGCTACAAATCTGTCTCGGACGGTGTTCCACAGGACCATATTTCCTCGGTCCACCCCATTGGCTACTTGTTCGTTGAGCCATCGCACTTGTTCTGCCACCCAGTCGTCTACAAGGGGTCCCCTAATGTAGGAGAGGAGAGTCATGGCACGTGAGGAGGGGATCCTGAGTTGGTCGACCTCCGGGTTCATTCCGATGTAGAGGTCGAACGCGAGCAGGAAAGCTTTGCTCTTGTCCCTTACCCCTGTGAACTCCGGGGGTGGATTTCCTCCCAATCTTCCATGACCTCCGGGTGCTACAATTGGCGCGGCTCCTCCTGGCACAGCGCCACCGCCACCGCCACCGCCACCGCCACCGCCCCCAGCTCCTCCGGCCGGGGCTCCGCTGGGTGGTACTGAGGCTCCTCCTCCTGAGCTCGAGGCTCCCGAGGGTCCTCCTCCTCCTCCTCCTCCTCCACTCCCACTGGTGAGCATCGTGCTGGCTGAAGCCTGCTGCTGGGTCTGTGACATTGCGTAGGAAGGAAATGCGGTGGTTGGTAGATTCATTGTAGGGACGGGTACGCTCAGGGAGTCGGGGTCTGGGCTGTCGACGTCGATGCCACTAGTAGTGCGGGCTCCAAAAGGTCCTACTCCGAGTGCGGGGGGTACGATGCTAATGGTATACCACTTCCCTTGTTTTGGTGAGTAGTCTATGTATGCCCACTGGCGGATGTCGTCGAGGTAGTGAATTTGTCGATATTTTTGTGTACTGGGGTGAAAGAGAAAGTATCCTTCGACTCCGTCGTGTTCTGCCCAAACTGCAGATCCTTTGATTTTGTCAGAGAGCTCGTCGGTGCTGTAACGATCAATGTACTCGACCTGGAACCGAGACTGACTGCGACTAGATGTCGCCACTGTGAGAGACTTGACTTAATGTAACGCCACCACAGGGGCGTTAAGTACGACGTGTACTTCGCAAGTCAAACGGGATCGGAAAGGCGCGAGTCGGTTAAGACTCAGTTCGATGGTGGATAAGTACTACTAGGCCTCCCAGGGGCACTAGAGTAATAGCGGAAAGTAGGGCTCAAGCGCAAAGGTGAGCGAAGATGTGGACTCAAGCGCAAGGGCGAGTCAAGCAAGGGTCGTGAGGCAAAGACGATGTGGTATTACACAAGAAGTCAAGTCTACCATACAAGCTAGGTAAAGCGTGACTTATATACTAATACAGGGTGTTTGCAAGTCGCAAACACATGGCGCGATCCTAGGATACTGGTCCTAGAGAGCTATCAAAGGGAAAGTACGAATATGGAACAAGGGAATCCCGCGGGACGATGCGTGCGACAGAAGTCGTCAGCGGGTTCTGGAAGTCACGCCATGGGGCGTCGGATCGGTCATACGGTGGGTGCAAGCTAGAAACCGGGAAGCGTATCACGCCGGATCGTATCGTAAAAGTACAGTGAATGTGTAAGAAGGAAGAAAGTCATAGTATGGAGGCAAAATCGTAACACTCTCCCTGAGGCTCTCTTCGCTCTCTGAAGTGTTTCTTTTCTTGTCCGTGTTCTCGGCTATGTAGTCTCTCCATCTTGTGCTGCCTTCATCTTGCCTCGTCTCAGCTCTGCCCTTGCTCTGCCCTTGTCTGTCTACGTCTTCCATTTGGGTCGGATGCCAGTGTGGTAGTATGGATGTTTTAGTCGGGTTCCAGTGGCATGTCAGGCGCATCAGGATGTCCAAGTGACAGACAGTTTCCAAGTATATTATTATAAGGCATGGGGGAGCGCATGTGAGGCAAGATGTGAGGATTTTCCCAACACGTGCATCTCTCAACTAGCATTGCTCTACAAACCTTGACACCCCATACCACTTGCTTTGGGATGACACTCTCTAAGGATCATTGATCAGAATGGTACTCCTGCAGCGGAAACATCGGGAAAACCCTACCCTGCTAATTAGTGCTAATTAGCACATAAGTGCCCATTTGCCGTTTTAACTATCCCCCCTTTTAATTAGTGCCCAATTAAAGCTAAGTTTGAGCTAATCGGCAGACACTTTAATTTTCCCAAAATTTAACATTAAATTGTTGATCATTTGTAGGCTAAATGAGTGACTAAGTAACGACAAAATGACTAAATAAGGCTAAATGAGGGGCTAAGGAATGACTAAATGAGGCCAAATGAGCAATAAGTAATCAAAACGATTGTGGGCAAGTTCTTGGGTATAATCTTGGGTATAAAGACTATAAGGCATCAGTGATCAGTTCTGGCACAGAACTGATGGACTTACTGGTTGCACAGGCTCATTCGTCCATCTCGAGTGTGCTAATATCTAGTGATGGGACCAGAATGGCAGTTTGGCCAATGCTCAATCTAAAATAATCAGTGAAATGAGTGGAAAATGAGAAGGGGAAACATACACCACAAGTTGATATATATCCATCATCATAATATGATAAGAAGACTTGTGCTCAGTCTCGATACTATTAAGAGAGGTCAAGTGACTCCGGTAGACATCTGCACTCCCATCTGCTGTGAAGTTTTGCTGTTGACGCTTGCCACTGGACCACTCGTGAAGAGCTGTGTAATACTTGATTGATTCTGAATTTCCAAGAACAATCAAAAAATAAACAACAATCAAAAGGGAAAAACTTACCGCTGTTGAAACTAAGGCGAGCATTGACTTTGGAATCTCATAAGCAACAGTTCCATTAACTCCTGGGTGGGTTGGGAAGAGCTCCCGGTGCTGTGTAGCAAATGGTACCGGACCTGTGAAGAAAAGGTCACGAATCACAGAGGTGATAATATTGCTGCAATATGGTAAACGACGAGATGGTGGTGCACTTAGGATATTAAGACTCTGACAAATGTCTTAGTATTTATGAGCTAAAACCATTAATGACTTACATTTGAACATCTCGGGAAAATATAATTGTAGTTGTCATTGAGTTGCTTGTCAATTAGGTCTGCGATTGAGGTTGGCAAGTCATTAAGATTGATCAAAAGTGCGACGGCAGCCACACAGCGTTCCTTGACCTCTGCACGAAATACGGTAATGCGTGCTCAGGGCTGGACACATTTATCAGAGTCTTTCAGAGAAATACAAAATATGACGTACCAACACAGTCATCTTAGAAAGATACACATGATCTTGGCATATGTGCTGGTGGACATATACAGCACGCGAATTGTTAGACGTCGCAGCAAGGAATGCTCTCAAAACAAAAGTTCCAATAAGAGTTGCATCAGGGTATGTGTCATGGATCATAATTGAGGCACGCAAGTGCGGGAATGAGGCTTTGATTATGTCGCACATGAATCGGGTCTGTTCTGTTAATCTGGGCTTCCCTGAAACAGCACTACACAGGTTAGTTTTGTCTGGCCATCCTCCTGGTCACGGTCAGACACATTAACAAGTAGGGGGGATCATTGTACGGCTTGTGTGCTTACCTATGGGCCCCGATACTTGATGGTTGTTGGTGTGGGCAGGTGTTGCGTGGTGACCATTAGAAGCTGTGCCTGTGTTGAGACAATAATGCCTTCTGTAGTTGACAAGAACCACACTCACCTGCAGATCCTGAGTGAGTTCCTTGGTAGCCCTCGCGATGGGAAGGTGTCGTCTTGGAATGGGTATGCGCAGCCTTGGAACGGGTACACATTGCCTTGGAACGGTCAGGCGTCACCTCCGAATGGGCATGTGTTGCCTCAGCATGCACCGCCCCAGAGTAGGAATGTGTCACCTCAGAGCGGGAATGTGTTGCCTTGGAATGACCATAGATTGCCTCAGAGCGGGAATGTGTTACCTCGGGACGACCATGGACTGCCTTGGAACGACTGTGGATTACCTCAGAACGACTGTGGATTACCTCAGAATGGGGATACATTGCCTTAGAATGGACAGGCATCACCTCAGAATGGACAAGCGTTGCCTCAAAATGGGCACGCATTGCTCCATTGTCCTTGGACGCAGCACCTGGATTGGCAACACACAATGAGTAAGTGATGTTGGTGACTTGTTATACGATGTACCTGTGGCTTCTGGTTCAAAAAGGGTGTACGAACCCACTTGTGAATAATCTTCCTGGGAATAACCCACTTGCCAGTCATCTTCCTGGGAATTGCCCACGTGCGAATAATCCTCCTGAGCTGGTGAATATGAATAATCCTCCTGGGCCTGTGAATAGCCTGCTAGTGAATAATCCTCTTGGGCCTGCATATAGTTGGCTTGCGAACAACCCGCTTGCAAATAGTCGTCCGGCAAATAACCTGGATGGGATGAGTGGTACTGGTACGACTGATGCTAAAGAGAATGACATACCGTTGGGGCCCTTGGGGGTGCCACTGTGTGTATTGCCCTGGTCACTGCCCATCGTGTCACCTGTAGCACTGGCCAGCCAAGAAGACCTCTGAGTACCCTTGAGTCATGGTGCCAGTATCGGATCACAGAAACTGGAATTACTTGCCTCAAGTGCCATCTTTTGAACGACTGCTGGCATCAAAGCACATTCCTCATCACTTGAGTGATCAGTGTCGGTGTTGGTTGAAGAGTTGTTGGCCCCAGCAGAGTTGACAATGACAAGAGTCTCCGCTGATGGTGTGGGAAAGCGTGTGTGAAGTTAGACAACCAGAGAAGGCATCGTTGACTCATCCAAACATGACATGCACTTCACTTCAGTTTTCTCACACTTTGAACATCGCCATGAGATGCATCCTCTTCGTCTGTCAGCTGAAGAA
Source organism: Lactarius deliciosus (assembly GCA_021525775.1). Taxonomy (NCBI): domain Eukaryota; kingdom Fungi; phylum Basidiomycota; class Agaricomycetes; order Russulales; family Russulaceae; genus Lactarius; species Lactarius deliciosus. Next base: position 24,536 of record JAKELK010000287.1, read on the forward strand.
GAGGAGGATAAATGTGAGTTGAAACTGGGGTTGTTGGATGTAAGTGGTTCCATTGCTGATAATCACAAGAACTAACTGTCTTTCACATGCCACTTTTTAGCTGTCTGCCCTGATGTTGTGTGCCCCTGTTCATGGCCATCTTCAGGGGACAGGATGTGCTTTCCCAAGGTGACTAAGATACAAGTAAGTTGCCATATCACCTCGACTGTGTACGACAACATACCACTGGCAGACCCTGTTGCTGCCACTGCTGCTCCTACCAGTGGTGGTATTTTGGTTGTCTGACGAGGCAAGGTCATGGTGGGCTGGTTCGTTTCTTTGTTCTTCTTTTTCTTCAAGCTCACAGGGCGTGCTGGGGTGTCAGTGTTGGTGGAAGGGACCACTGGACCCATCAGTGTGGTGTTCTTCTGCTGCCGTGTGTGGGGTGCCATGTGTGTATAGAAAGACAGCAATTGGGGAAAGGCTTGGGAGGGATGAGTGGAAATGAGTGACTAGTGGTTGGATGGGTGGTCTATCCAGATGTGTGCCATGTCTCTTATATATTTTGTCCGTGCTTACCAGTGTCACGTACTAGCCCCAGTTACCGCTGTGACATACTCCGCTCCTTCATTGTTATTACTACCACCATTTCGTATCACACTATTTTTCCCTGTCCATGAGTCCAATTACCTGTGCTGGTTGCAATCGACAATTTACCCATGCCGGGTATTCGCGTCACCTCAGCATGACAATGCGTGGGGTCTGTCGTGCTCTCTATCATAGTCTTCTGGATCGCTCTGCCATGTACAACCCTCCAGGTGTCTCTGGTCTGGAAAATAGTGATCCGAGTGGTGGCTCCAGACCACAGATTGGTGATTCAAGTGAGTATGTAGCTGGTTCGATCACGCTAGTAAATTGACCCCATTCTAGATGGCAATGAATTCGATCGACCTATTGATAGTCACGAAGATGCTGAACCACACCATATAGACACCGACCCCACTGACAGTGGACCAGGTGCCGCACTTACAGAAACTCTAAACCAGAACCATGCTCATCAAGATGGGACACCCATTGTCAAGCAGTTTTGTAACGCCACCACAGGGGTGTTAAGTACAACGTGTACTTCATAAGCCAACGGGATCGGAAAGGCACAAGTCCATTAAGACTCAGTTCGGTGGTGAACAAGTACCACTAGGTCTCCCAGGGACACTAGGGTAATAGCGGAAGGCGGGGCTCAAGCACAAAGGCGAGCTAAAGTGGGGACTCAAGCGTAGAGGTGAGTTGAACAAGGGTCGTGAGGCAAAGACGATGTGGTATTACACAAGAAGTCAAGTCTACCGTACAAGCTAGGTAAGGCGTGACTTATATACTGGTACAGGGTGTTTGTAGACTACAAACACATGGCGCGATCCTAGGATACAGGCCCTAGCGAGCTAATTGAGTAATGTGAAAGGAGAATCTGTAAATGGAACTAGTGAATTCCGCGGGGGCACGCAGAAGTCAGATGGCGTTGGCGGACTCTAAAAGTCGTAAAATCGGCCATCATAATGGTCAGGCGGTGGGTGTGAGATAGAAGCCGAAGATAGAGAAGAAGCGGATCATGGGTAAAAGTACACGTGAACACGAGGCAACATAGGAAAGGAAGAAGGCGGTGGAAGGTGGCAGTCCGAGTTCGTAACAGGTTTCCCTTGGGATTGGCTGGAGCCCCCATTTCCGATGCGGGTAAGAGCACGGCAGGTGGCCAAGCCCTGTATCCTGGCACAGAGGGCATTTGGTCCCCTTTCTGGTCACAGCGCGATTGGGATTTTGCCTGATGGGCCAAGAAAAGGGGTCCAACCTCAACATCGGTCATGGAACTACTTGCGATTGATGGTGTAAGTTCATGACTATGACAACTAGTTTAATAGCTGACCACTGACTGAAATAGATGGTCGAAAGCTTGGGCCTGTCATATTGTAATGCCTGGGAGCTCAATTGCATCATTGATAAAGAATTGCCAGGGCCACCTAAGTTCAAGTGTGAGGAGATTCATCTTGGTGGGGGGTCTCATGACTTTTACTTTCAAGATATCATTCCCTGCATCCACACACTCTTTGGAGACCTAGTGATTGGCAAGGGTCCGGGTAACCCGCCTGGGTACCGGCACAGGTATTGTTGGGTAGGGTTACGGGTAGCCAGCCTCAACCCAAGGCCAACCCATACCCCAAACATGGGTTTCCACAGGTCATGTGCCTGGTAACCCCTTGTTTGATGCACATTGACGCATTGACGATTCGCGTTGAACGTTGTTGATCAATGATCATTGAGCCTCAAGTGAGTTTCCATGCACGCTGCTTCCAAGGGTGAGTCACTGGCAGCAATGGGCATTCACGGCCTTTGTAGACTCGTAGTTACTAACTTTTCCTACTACAGCATCTCAGTTCCACTGCCACTTCAAGACTTTCACGGTGTTCACTGTTCCCTTTCTGACTTTCTTCATGCTTTCACGCCGCCGATGCCACCTGGCCCTGGTCCCTGGTCACCATCACAGCCCAGCCCTCACCCTTTCCGAGCCATTCAGGTGTTTGAATGCCACGTTTCACTCTTGCCGTATGTAGGCTCCAAGCCTCTGCCACTGGACTTGTTGCTGTCTACTTACCTGTCTCCCTAGTTTTGTCTGCCCACCCTCAATTTTTACCCCACACCGCCACACATATCATGCCACGAAGCTGCATGACACCATTTAGTAAGGTCCATTCATAGCTTTGGCCTTACTTTTTCTGACGTTTCTTAGTGCTAGAACAGGTCTAGTTTCGCCGGTGCCAGTGTCTTGCCGCACCACCAGTGTCTTTCCCGGTGCCAGCGTTGGACTACTTGCTCTACTAGGCTAGTACTAGCACATGTATTTAACCCCCTGTTTCCTAGCTTTCCCAATCCCAGCGCATACACTACTTCTTCCTCCTTTTGCGACTTGTGTGAACCATGCTGACCACTTCTGATACCAACACTGACATCGTCCAAGGACCACGCAAGCGTCAACCGACTGAACGTGTTACTGAGAACAGTGATCCATTGGCCAGGAAGAAAGCAAAAATGACACCTAGGACCAGCATCAATGCCTGAGCTATCCCCGTCGCACCCCAACCTTCCATTGAAGAATTCTGAATCCCATCCGTTGCCCTCAACCCCTGTTGCAGCACGCTCATCAAAGTTCTGGGGCCACTGACAGTGGCAATGAAGAGGCCAATACTGCAGGCCCACTTGCATCATCCACTGACACCATTGAAATTGATAACCACACTGACGATGACGATGACAACAACGCTTGGAGTGATGAGCCTGAAGTTGAAGTTGAGGACGATATATCAGAATTGAGTGAGTCTTCGTTCATGCCTTGGTTTACACTCCATTGGATATACTGACACTTCAATAGAATGCCTCTCTAAGCACCAGGATGCACCAGTCTATGTATTCTTCAAACCTACGCCGACTGTGGAGTACATCAACAAGCGTAAAGCACATGTCTTCAAGTGCGCTGCTAGACCTTGCCGCCATGACACAAGACTTGTCCACCGCTTCCTCTACACAGGCAATACTAGTTCCACCAGCAATCTCCATTGACATGCAAAATTCTGCTGGGGAGAAGAAGCACTTGCTGCCACAGATGCAGCACACAATGTCAAGTGTTATGTTCCTTCCGGACGTCTGCCAGGTCACGTGACCTTGTCACCTGTTCGCTTCGTCCAAGGGAATTCGCCGTCCAAGGACTCAAGTCAATCGTCGATAATAGAAGTCGGCGGGGATAAACACGACTTATAGCGGAACGCATAGTGGCGATAACTCCAGCCAACTAGCAAAGATGATAAAGGAAGGGATGAGACAGTGAGGAATCAAGCTGTTATACACTCTGTGCCCTAGGAACCAACTCCGGCGAAGGGGAAGGTATTACACAAGATATCAAAGCTAAGGACTCTAACGCGTCCAAAGCCCTCTACTTATACTACTTCAGGGGAGCTTTCAAGCTCAGCCTGAATACCAAACCCTAATATACAGCCGCAAATCCTAATACGAGAAGCCAATGGCAATAAGGCGCATGGCATGAGTCAGAGATAACAGATAAGAGATAAGGGCCTAGGCGCCCCACATCCAAGTCCACAGCCGGATCACATCCGGACTCACAATCACAAGCCAAACCCAGGCACAAGCTCATCTGGGCTCTTCCGGATTCTTCTTCGATCTTCCAAGGCAGGTCTCGTGCCGGGATCACGTGACGGCCGATATGGTGTCCCTATTCCCAGGGTTCTTGGTAGTGCGTGGACGGGTGAGGGGTGTATGAGCTCACTGCACGTGCTGTCTGCACGTGATCCATCTCGTATTCCCACGCTCTGAGCAGGCGTTCAAGCACTGCCATCGCCGCACACACTTTGTTCTCGCGCTGCGGGTCGTACTTGTTGTCTTCGGGGTCGCGTTCCGGCTGTGCCGTGACATCAAGACTGCCTGCAAAGTTCTCAGAAACTACAAGGGTGTGAACGGCTCGATTACAGCAGTGTTCAAATGAGTTGGGAAAGGAAAGGTGACCTACAGTCACCACCAGCACACTAAGATTGAGGCTCGGTACGCTCTCAAGTTTTATTTAATTGTAATACTATCTAATGCCCAAGCCAGGGCCAAGTTCGTACGTTGGGTCTGTGAGAACAAGCGCCCTTTCCAGATAGTCAACGACCACGCATTCTGTTGCCTGATGAAGACAGGATGACTGGATTACTACATCCCTTCCACTGAAATGCTCTCACATGATGTCAAGAGTGTCTTTTGACATGTTCAGAAGCGCATTTCCCAACTGTTACAGGTACGTTGACTATCACAATTAGGGCTTTAATGTACTCACTTAAAGTCAGAAAACCGATGGCAAACTCAGCTTTGCCACCAATGCCTGGACATCACCAAATTGCAAGGTGTATGTAGCTATCACCATGCACTTCGAAAAGAATGGTGCCCCTTTGGCCCTTCTGCTCGATATTGTCGAAGTGCCGAAATCCCATACCGGCGACAATCTTGCGATCACATTTGTTGAAGTCCTCGAAGACTTTGGAATAAAAGACAAGGTGAATTGCTCGGAAGTGAGTGTGAAGTGTGCGCTGGACTTACATTGTTGTAGGTCCTTAGCATCACAACCGATAATGTGTCCAACAACAACACAATGATCAATGCTCTTAGTACCTCGCTCGATGGGTTTCCGGGTGCCACCAACCAGACACACTGCTTTGCGCACACAATCAACATTGTAGCGAGTGCCATTCTCAAGCAATTTGATGTACCAAAGGCCAACCCCGGTGCCATTCTTGACGAGGCTGCTCAAGCGCTTGCCAACTTAGCTAAGGACCTTGACTTTGAGGAGCATGCAGAGCAGGAGACACGGGAGGCTGACAACAACAACAACAACAACAATCGGCCACTCAACCCTTGGGTGGACCTCCGTGACAGGCTAACAGAGGAAGAGGCAAACCAGCTCGACAAGAGCACACAGCCCGTGTGATCAATGTTGATCAAGGTATGTTAATTGTTTGACTCGTCGCACATTTTACTGACGTGGTACATAGCTGCATAGACTTGCCTTTGCTCTCAAGAACTCCACAACCCTTCTCCTCCCCAAATGGTTTGCAACCCTATCAACCCACCACCTCCCGAAGTGCATGATGCCATGCAATGTTTCAACTTGCTGGAACTCAACGTACGACATGCTGGACTTCGCCCTCAGGTATTGCACAGCAATTGACGCAATAACCGCCAGCCGTGATTATGATCTTTGCAAATACAAATTGCTACCGACGGAATGGAAAATTGTGGGAGAACTCTGTGATGTATTGAAAGTGAGTTGTTGTTTCATTATCTTCTTCTATCTCTGACATTCTTTTTGGACAGATTTTTAAGGACGTGACACTGTATTTTTCACAAGGAATGCCAAACCTTGCAGCAGTTATCCCGGCAATGGATCACATTGACAAGGTCCTCACCACAGTGTCCAACAGCCCTTATCAATATGGGCCTTCCATACGCGTGGCGCTCACTATTGGCAAGAACGTGATGAACCGGTACTATAACAAAACTGACCACTCGGAAGTGTATCGTATTGCTATGGGTAAGTCATCATATATTTGTCTCTAACATGCTAACACATGTGCTCTCAGTGCTCCATCCTCGCCACAAGCTGGAATACTTCAAGAAACATAAGTGGGAGGACGCATGGATTCAAGCCGCACATGATATCGTTCAAGAGGAATTCAGCCAGTCCTACGAGTTGGACGAAGGCCAGGACGACAATGACAATGCCAGTGTGGAGGATGACAGTGACAAAGTTGTAAGTAGAACTGCTCTTTTCTTTTATTGGCTAACTGTTCGATTCACAGACTTTTTTGAGAGCCAAGAATATATTTGACAAATTGCCCGACCTCGCCCTCATGTCTGTGACATCCTCAGATCGTAATAACGAACTCGATCACTACCTTGCGACTGGAGTCGAGGAAGTGAAGGACACGCTCTCATGGTGGTATGAGAGGTGTAAGAGCTTCCCCGGCCTCTCACGTATGGCACACAATTATCTATCGATCCCAGGTGCGTATCCTCTACCTTTCACTATCTGTTAGGATCATTTACAACTTCTATTTAGCCACTACAGTCAACATTGAGCGGGTGTTTAGTCAAGGCCGTCTTGTCCTTCCCCATGTCCGTAACCGACTCTCATTCAAGTCAACGTGTGCCCTGCTCTGTGTCGGGATGTGGAGTACACTTGACCTGATTAGCGATAGAGATATCAAGGTGGCCCTTGGAGATGAAGTCACCAGGAAAGCAGATGAACCCCAGCATAACTGATGTCAGCCTGAGGTTTCAATTAGCGTTGTTCTGACTCGTTCAATATATCTCTTGCCCTCATTTGCTTGGATTCTAGACCCCTTGTATTTGTGTGAAACAGCATGGCTTTAAAACAGCAAGACAATGGTGATGACATCGACAACACTGACAACAATACTGACAACGACGACTCGGATGTTTAAACAGGGAGACAACGACACCGCGTCAATGCGTTGACAAGTCCAAGGTCAGAGAGAACGACGTGTTGACAAGTCCGACTCAGTCCGAGACTCTGAGTTGGTGGCACCATGAGTCTGCCTCGTCGCTGGTGACTTGCCGTGTTATGGAATGGCTTGTACCTGTTGTAGTTTACCTGTACCTGGACCTGTAGTACAAACCCAGCCAACCCCCAAGACCCCCGACCTGTACCCGCAGGAACCCGTACCCCTGAGAAGGGGTACGGGTTTTCTTGGGTATGGATGCGGGTAGCCCTCAGGAACCCGAGGGTTACCTGGGCCAATCACTATAGAGACCCAGCCTTTGCAGGAAGGCTTGTATTTGCACCTGAACGACATTACAAAGATGCAAATCATACCACACAAGTGTTCAGTGAAATGCACACCGGAAAATGGTGGTGGTCTGTGCAAGTATGTCAAATATCCCCTGAGTCTTGGATAGTTTAGTATTGCATACTTACACAGTTTCTAGAAATCCCTTGAGTTATGCAGCCCAGGCGCAACCATGATACCCATCATTATATCATCGGACAAAACCCAACTCACGCAGTTTCGGTCCAAAAGCGCATACCCAGTCTATATGTCAATTGGTAACATTCCTAAAGACATCTGTTGCAAACCAACCTGCCACGCGCAAATGTTGATGGGATATATTCCAACAACATGGCTCGAGCAAATTCAAAACAAGTCAGCATGGCGCTGTGCCCTGGCGAACCTATTTCATGCGTGCATGCATAAACTTTTGTCACCCATTGAAACTTACAGCGAGACTGGCATTGCAATGGCCACCAGTGATGGGACGTGGTACCACTGTCATCCAATTTTCGCGGTGTTTATTGGCAACTACCCCGAACAGTCACTTGTCACCTGCACATACAGTGGAAGATGCCCTAAGTGTACTGTCCCAAAAGACGAACTCAGAAGCGATGAAACTTTCCCTTTGTGCAATATTCGGACAGCAATCGAAGTATATTCATTATGCGATGGTGACCCGACAACCTTTCACGCTGCGTCTCACGAAGCTGGTCTCAAGCCCACCTACCATCCATTCTGGGAGTGTTTGCCATACACCAATATATTTCTTTCAATCACCCTGGATATCTTACACCAGCTTCATCAAGGCATCACTAAACATCTGGTCTGCTGGCTCACCAGACTTGGAGCTGAGGAGATCAATGCACTTTGCATCCGCCTACCACCAAACCACAATGCTCAACACTTTCATAAAGGGATCACATCTCATTCACGACTTACTGGTCAAGAACACAAAGATGTATGTCGCATCATCCTTGGAGTTGTGGTGGATCTCGCCCTTCCAGGGATTTGGTCATCAGCACACTTGACCCATGCTGTACGGGGACTTCTTGATTTCTTCTATCTTTCTCAGTACCCCGTACAAACCACAGAAAGTCTCAATGCGTTGGATATGGCACTACAACAATTTCATGAGGAGAAAGAAGTTTTTATTGAGCTCAGAGTCCGGGAACACTTCAACCTTCCCAAGCTTCACAGTCTGGCCCATTACCGGAGATCTATCACACTTTTTGGCTCAACCAATAACTATAACACGGAACAATCTGAACAGCTTCACATCGACTTTACCAAGAATGCATACCGTGCGACCAATTTCAAAGACGAATACAAGCAAATGACAACTTGGCTGGAGCAACAAGAGTAGTGATTGAAAGTCCGGTCCAGTCCGGTTTTTTTGCCTAATTTGGAAAGACCGGGACCGGGACCGATCCATCGGTTCATCCCCGAGGCCCAAAACCGGACCGAGCCGACAGGAGTCGGTCCCACCCGGTTGCCGGATTCTCAAAAGACCGGTCCTCGCGGTCTAAACCGGCTCAGGCTGGGTCGGTTGCAACTGGCCAAAGACCGACTGCAACCTGTAAATGTATGTATTAAATAGTACTACTGGTAGTTACAATTTGTTTACTACTCTATGGATGTAAATATACCATGGTCCTCGTCACCAAGAGGACATCGTGAACACGTCGCGGCAGCTGTTCTATCATCGCGTGTTGTCGTGCCAGTGGTTGTCGATGAGTCGGTTTTGCGGCCCAGTTGTGGTTGTGGTTGTCGTGGTTGTCGATGCGCTGCTGTTGCGGCCGTCGTCGTGGTTCAAGTTGATGTGTTGATCTTGCGGCCGTCGTCGTGTCGTCGGTGCGGCTGTCGAACGTCGGTGCTGCGGCCAAGGTCGCAGTTGCCGTGCGCCGTCGTCGTGGTTGTCGACGCATTCTTGCTGTGGCCGTCGTCGTGATTCAAGTTGTTGATGTGTTGGTGTTGCAGTTGTCACCGTGTCGTCGTTGCGGCTGCCGATGTGTTGTTGTCGTGGTTGTCGACGTGTTGTTGTTGTGGCCGTCGTCGTGGTTATCGAATTGTTGATGGAAATGTTGATGTTGTGGCTGTCGACGTGCCAGTGTCGCCGTTGTTGAAGTGTCGGCCTTGTGGCTGTCGCCGTGGTCGTTGGTGGTGGCGCGGTCAAGGGCGCGGTTCTTGTTGTTGAGGCCGATCCAAGACGATGTCGGCGTCGCTGCAGTCGGCCCGGGTGTCAGAATGGCGGTCGTAGTTTGCATTTGGTCATCGTTCTTGATGCTGGCGTTGTCGATGTCGATGGTCATGGTGGGAAAGACCGGTTGGGACCGGTCCCAACCGGCCCTGTGGCGGTTCAGCCATACTGAAGATTCCGGTTGAACCGCAACCGGTGCCACTCCAAAATAGGAAGGACCGCAACCACAGGTCCGGTTGCAACCGGTTGCGGTCCGGTCCGGTCCCGGTTTTTTTGCGGTCACATGGACCGGACTTGCGAACACTAAACAAGAGGCGATGCACCAGCATAATGGACTTATCGAATCGCAAAAAGGTATTTCAGCACCACCAGTGCAATGCCCAGCGCACTATTCCACCTTGCCATCAGTACTATACCCTTCCTTGACAATGCATCCGTCCAAGAAGGGTGTCACCTTCAAGAATCTTTCCAACCGATATGGGGCTGTCGACTTTCAAGATGCCCTTGCGGACTTCATCGTACAACACAACTATCCTGAGCTTTCTGCCAGTGCATCTCAGAGGCATGCCGACAATACCCTTATTCCCTTTCAACGGGTTTCTGTGTTTCATAAAATTAAGTTTGCCCATCATGATGACCCAGACAAGTGAACTATTGACGTCATACACATCCAACCAGAAGGACACAACCGACGTGGACTTGTCAATCCTGGGCGATTTGATACGGGATTGGTGAAGAATGGAACCAGAATTCGAGTTGTTCAAATTCGGGTTGTGTTTCAGCTCTCAACGTCAGCGGCATCCATGGTTTTTCTTGCTTCGCGCCCAGCTCCTCCTGCACAACTTGCCTATGTTGAATGGTTTTCACCACCCTCCGCACCTGGTACATCTCATAACATGTGTCGGGTATCAAGATATTATCACAACGGACGTTGTTCTGCAAGTGTTGTCCCTCTGACAGATATATGCATCAGCAAAGTGACACTCGCTTAATTTTTTGCTTATTCAAGTAATAAGCAACTTAATCACCCCTAAGCAGGATTAAGCGGGCATTAAACGGATTTCAGAATAGCCGACATTTAAGTCAGTTAAGCAAATAAGTAGATTCAATTCCTTAAACTGGGCTTATTCCCCACTTATTCACAGCTGAATCCATCCTTATTTATTAAACACCTGGCTTATTTTTCAAGCAGAAAGAAAAAGATCAGGTCTATTATCTGTATTCGGAACTACTACAATACACAGTATTTATCCCTCCGCAACGCCCGAGTACTTCAGTAAACTGAGGCACAGAGAGAGTGTACCTTGTGCACAGGGCAGACCTCTCCCTCCCCTTCCATGGGCCAGCGAATGTGTCGAGGTGTTGTGGATGGGTATCAGTTGCTGTGCTAGGTCATGGCAGCTTGAAGCCATGAGGCTGGCCATCATCGTTGCTTTGAAGAACTGGTAATTGCCATCGTTGTCTTGATGGCAGGGGTGGTGTCGTCACTGTCACATTGAAGGGACGCTGCTCAGTCGCAGAATCAGTGACATAACAGGGGGCAGAACAAAAACACACCTCCGAATACATTGCAGCTGTGTCCCAACGTATCTGCGGGGGTGATGGGTTCACAAAACGCAAGTTAAAAAGCTAAAAAGAAAAGGACTTTGTCTCACATGAGGTCATGCAGTGAGCTTGACTTCTGGTTGATCTGACAGTGTGACCAGTGAAGATTGTGAGAGACTAGAGTAGGGGAGAGGTTAGTAGGAAGCACAGAAAAAAGAAACAATAATATAAAGACATACAACGTGGCAGCAACAACACAGACAGGCTAGAGTCTCATCAGCCTGTGATAGAAAACCAAAATAAAAATAAATACAAGTACCCAGTCTTGTTGATGATGACATGGGCTTGATGGTGGTGGAGACGTAGCAGTTTTACCCGTGTCAGACTGAACTTGGCAACAACATCACGGCCTTGTGTCACAGGGAGGATGGTATGTTGCTGGATTGCAGAGGCAGTCAGTCGTTGAATGTGGAGATGAGTGTAAAAAAAAATAACATACATGCAGTCAAAGGTTGGATGCATAGGCACAGGCTGGTCAGGTTTTGGGACTGAAACGATGCAATGAATACAAGCAGAAAGCGGGCAGCAACATAGTTGGGACAAGAGCAGCAACAGATGAAGCTGAGATGAACGAAACACATCGTCGAAGTTTTGAACTCCATCTCAAATACACTGGTGTGATTGAATCGGCTCCTTGTTGGGGTATTTGCGTTTGTTTGGTCGAACATTGTACCCACATTCCGAAGTCAACTCGCTACATTGCAAGCCAAGTGTCGCTGCCGTCCTGGGCCCATCTCCCCTTGCTGTCGTCTGGATGTGTTCAACTGTCCTCTAGACAGCCCTGGTCACTCTCAACGCCTGCTTGGCTGATGTGGTCGTACTTCATGGAACTCGTTCATCACCTTGGCGCACACTGGAATACATTCAAATGTAGCACTATGACAATGCTGCGTGCACCGCCAACCACGGTGACGCGAGATTGAGCCCAGCCTTGTGCCTGCGCTCAAGCCCTCCCTACGTGGTGCCGACATGCCCAAGAGCTCAATTGCGCCCAAGAGACGCACCACGCGCCGGACCACCAGCGACACGTCGGGCATCGGCACACCGTCACCACCACTCAGCTGTATGTGGGACCATTGTGGGTTCCCACCTCTTTATTGCTTCCTTTTCCATAGATGTTTGTTACCTCATTCCTTGTGTTCGTGCCCATATACCCTTTTCTCACTTACTTGTGTCACTTTCCCTCTTGTCATACTCCGCTCGGTCCACCTCGAACCTTGTACATTCCCCTACCCCTTCACTATACATTTGACTTAGTCTTGGAACGTGTTGACTACGGGTTCATATGTATATAAACCGTCTGTGAATGTTGTTGGAACGTGATAAGTACATAAGGACCTTATCTATAGCAGTTACGACATTACGGTAGTATGTTTGCCTATTACGGTAGTTGGGATACGTACTACAATGGGCGCAATACGCCCTCTATGTGAGAGAAGTCTTATGACTATCTCGAAGTGGTAGTTTACATCAGGTGTGTGTAAAAACACAATATTGTGGACGCCTGTACTCATCACTTTTATGCAAATGGTCAGGGTAGGACCATAGAGTATAAAAACCCTCCTATGGGGAGGGAGGCGAATAGATATTCACTCTCTTTCTCACTTGTGCACCCTCTCCACACTATAGTCTCTCAACCTACTCTAAGGTGAGAACGTGCATTCCTGTTTGCTGCGTGCATTGCTGCGCAACAGGTTATGGGCCCTGCTACAGGGTTTGCTGTTGCACTCTTTGATAGAGTTGCGCCCGTGGTCACTGCCCACCACGTTGTTACCTTTGAAAAGAGGAACACGTGCGGTTGTAGGCTCTAGACTCAGGGAGGCTCCCTGGTTACTAGCAACCTGGTATTGTGCTCTTGAGGAGCACACAGACTTGGCCAATCGCCTATCTAAACAAGGCTCTATTGCGCGTCCAATTAAATTTGGAAAGGCGAATAGCTTAACCTTGGGGTGACGTCGAGCAGGATCGTCCGGCTTTGTCACGATCACGTGACACGTGACGTGGTCGGAAGAAACTCGGTTAAAGCAGTGACTCCAAAGACTCATGACGCGACTGCCAGCTCACTCGCCAGCGGGCTCGCCCCGCTGGCACTTACGCGTCCCCAGAAAATAGTCCCGTAAAATCCAGTCTGTATGAGTACTTAAGACGTAGTAGACTAGCTTGTATTCGGCAGCTAGTCTTTGATAAATTCTCAGCACAATTCCGATCCCTCTCCTTTGCCTTGTGTGAGCAAAGTCCCGTCTTCTCGCCTCCTCGAAATCCTTCGTCGCATCCCATACTCGGGTTGTCCTCCGAAGGTTACGAGCTTGCGCACGTACTATTGATCGAGAAGCACCTCGTGCCGAATGATCCGCTGAGATCGTAACACAAGACTAGCTCTCTCATAACGACCCCGCGTGATACGTATCGCACGCGGACCCGAACGACAAACGAACGACGCGACCCGACGGACACAACAGACACCGCGGTTTCGGCACGGACAGTGGATTGGATTCCCGCGTAGCCCAACGACAAAGTGGCTAGCCTACAGCTAACCTTCCCCCCCGACCCGAACGACTACGTCGAAGTCTTTTGACGTCATAACGACAACCTCCCAGCACACGTCTGTGGAGCAGCCTACTGGCACGCAGTTCCGTATCGCGACCGACGACCCGGATATCGAGTCCACATCCAAGGACACGCCACCTACGTTGAGTTCATCAACAACGACTGGTACATCCTTGAAAAACGAGGTGACGAATTTGTCACCCGGACACGCGACCGAATCTCCCGTGAAAATAGCATCGACCTAGGGTGGTGGAGACCCGACAACAGTGAAAACCCAGAAAGACCACACAGTCCGAACGCTGAAAACAACGACGCGGTCAGTGAGGACACCATAACACCGGATCCCATCGAAGCACTCACTATCGCCTTCCGGCAGCTTACACCTATACACATCGACGAGCAGCTCGTACAGGAAGAACCAACCCAAGAAACCGCACCTCCCGCGACAACCCTGCCCATCTTCCCGACGTACGTCCACGCATCCCCGGAGTTGTGCTAGTCGTGCGGACGTAGTCGGCACGTTGGAGTCATCGGATCGTGGTTGGTGTATTGTGGGTACGAATCCCACGAGAAGGTTGAACGGGCTCTCTTTGGTTGTCTCGGACTTCCAGCTATTGAGCGCGTATTGGGCAATGGGGAGCCAGTCCGCCCAGTCATTCTGCTGGTAGTTGACGTAAATCCGTAAGTATTGTTCTAGCCGTTGGTTTGTCCTCTCGGACTGCCCGTCCGTCTGCGGATGATACGCGGAGCTAATGTTCTGTTCGATTTGTAGCTTTTGGCACAGTTCCTTCATTACTGCGGCCGTGAAGCGCGGATCTCGGTCCGATATGACCTTCCGTGGGAGGCCGTAGTGCGGCACCACGAACTGTAGATACTTTCGCGCCACGAGTTCCGCCGTGATTGACTCGGTGCAGGGTATGAATATGCTGGCTTTCGAGCAAGCTTGGTCGGTGATAGTCAGGATCGTGTCGTAACCACGCGATTTTGGCAGCTTCGTAATGAAGTCTAGTGCGATGACTTCGAATGGTAATTTTCGTTCGTTATGCATGATGGGGGAGATTGGTGGTTTCGGTCGTCCCGGGAGGACCTTGGTACTCTGACAGACGGCGCAACCCTTCACGTAGTCTGTCATAGACTCCTTCATTCGTGGCCACCAGTAGTGCTGCTGTATGTTGTCAAGTGTTTTCGCGATTCCGGGGTGTCCCGCGGTGGGTTTGTCGTGAAATAGTGAAATCACCCCCCTCCTAAGGTCCTGATCGTCCACGATCACAAGACGAGAGTCGCGCCAGAAGAGGCCGTGGGAGATGACAAGCGCGGAGCGTTGGGCCAACGCCTCCAATGTGGGCATGTGGGCCAACTGGGCCGCGCGGCAGCGGTCGTCGAGCGAAGAGGTCTCGGCGGCGTGGACAAAGAGTGCCGGCGGCAGGACAAGGACGTCGGTATTGTCCGCGACGTCAGGTGCGAGCAGTGGGTGGCGAGAGAGGGCGTCCGCTTGGAGTAACGCGCCCGGGCGATGTATGAGACGGAGGTCATAGTCAGCAAGGACGTTGACGAGCCGCGCGACGCGGTGATTAATACGCTGGGGTTGGCGGTAATGGAGCAGGTTCGCGTGGTCGGTATAGACAGTAATCGGATGACAGGCGCTAACCAGCAGGTGACGCCAATGCTCGAGACCTCGGACGAGACCCAGAAACTCACGGTCGTAAACATCGTAGTTACGCTCGGGTTCGGAGAGCGATTGGGAGAAGTAGCCAATGACCTGTGGCTTACCACGCGTGTCGGTCTGGGTCAGAATGGCGCCGAGAGCGAAAGCCGAGGTGTCCATTTGGAGTTCATAAGGTAGCGTCGGGTCGGGCTGTTTTAGTGCGGGGCGGGAACAAGCAACGTCGATAAGGTTCCCGAGGGCCGTGGTGCAGTCTGAGGTCCACTGGAAAGGTACGTCTTTCTTTAGGAGGGCGTTCAGGGGACGTGCCATGTGTGCGTAGCCCGGGATGAAAGGTCGTTGGTAGTTGAGGACGCCAAGGACACTACGGACCTGGCGAATGGTCGAAAGTTCGCGTGGCCAGTCTCGAAGACCGATGACCTTGTCCTCACCCATGCGGATTGATCCTTCGCGGATAGTCATGCCGAGGTAGTCAATCTCGCGTTGTTCGAATTCGCATTTCGAAAGTTTCAAGAAGTAGCTCTCTGCAGCTAAGGTGGCGAGGACAAGATTGACGATAAGGCGGTGTCTGTCATAGTCGAGCGTCGTGGCTATCAAGATGTCGTCCATGTATATATAGAGTTCTGTGGGGAACCGGTCCAGCAGAGGCCGAAAGATGCGGAACATAGCACGCATGAACGTCGCAGGCGAGTTGGTCATCCCAAAGTACATAACCAGGGGCTCGAACATGCCGCGCGGTGTTTTGAACGCTGCTTTCCAGCAGTCTTCCTCTTTTACGCGGATATTGTTGTACCCCCAGCGTATGTCAAACTTAGTGAACAATGTTTTGTCGGCCAGCGAGTCCAATATATTGGAGATCAGCGGGATTGGGTATTCGTCGCACACCGTCCACGCGTTCAATGCTTTGTAATCTTGTACAGGTCGGAGTTTTCCGTCTTTCTTCTTCAGGAAGAAGAACGACGAGGCGTAAGGTGATTTGGATTCTTGAATATAACCTTTTGCGAGGTGTTCTTGCAGGAATTCATCCAGGTGTTCGAGTTCTCTAGGGTTCAACGGGTAGATTTTACATGGTAGCGTAGCGGGAGCACCGGGCTTCAATAGGATGGCGTGGTCATCGGGTCGGGCCGGCGGGAATCTGTTTGCAGCTTCTTCCGAAAATACTATGGCATGCGTTTTGTAAGTGTCGGGGAGAGTTACTGCTTCTTTTGTCTGACTCGCGTTCTCGGCCCATTGCTGGGCGATGGTCGCGATCTCCTCCTGTCGCTGCGTCAACCGTACCGGGGGTCCGTTCAGCTGTCCTTGGGTCCAGTCGATCTGGGGTTCGTAGGTCTGGAACCAAGGGTAACCGAATATAAGTCGTGCACGCCCTAAGTTGGTCACATAGAGAGAAATTGATGAAATTTGGGCGTCGTGCTGGTACGTTAGGGTACATTTCTGGTTCAGACTACCGGCTTGGTTGACCGTGCCATCTACGTTTTTGACTTCTCGGGTCTCTACTCGCTCTGTATCGAGTTTTAATCGTCCGACGACGCGATAATCGATGAAGTTTTTGCTGGCCCCAGAGTCGAGGAGCATGGGAACTTCTTCCTCTGCGTCGTGTCCATGGACCGGGACGTTTAACGTGAGTGCCGTGGTTGTCGTACTTTCGACTGCGTTGATTTCTTCTCCACCTTCCAGCTCTTCGACATCTGCTTCCATGAGCATTGTCGAGATGATGTCTTGGCGCTGTCGCTTTGTTAGCCTGAGGAGCGACGCTTGTGCTACTTCCATGGCGTTGACGGTGACCGGTGGTGATGTTGTTATCGGCGCGGCGGTCGGGGTTACGTTGGCTTCGTTGGCGCGTGCGGATGGGTTCTGTCGTTTTTGCGGGCAGAACCGAGACAGATGCCCTTGCTTTTGGCATCGGAAGCATCGTCCTTCCTTCTGGCATTTTTCTTTCTCTGCTGGGGTGAGTCGTTCGAGGAATCGTGGTTTCCCGAGGGGGTTCGTGGTGGCGGCGTCTACGTCCATCGGGACGACGTCGCTAGTGCGGTTATGGTTCACCCTCGTGGACTGTGTAGGCCCCACTCTCGGTGCTTTCATGCTGATATTTCCCGCGCGAGTGGCGATGGTGCGGTAACGTTGTGTCTCTTCGCGTGCGGCTGTTTGCCACTCGGTCATCGTTTTTGGTATCGCGGGTCTTTTCAAACAGGCCACCAGGAGGCCGTCTCTCAGTCCTCGGCGAAAGAACTCGATTGTGCCACGGGCGTTGGCATCCCACCCTGCGTGTTGGGCAAGTCGTTGGAAGGTCGCGATGTAGCCATCGACATCGTCGTTGTTCATGGTGAGTGAGATCAGTCTTTGGTACGCGTTTTGCTCGCTCATTTGGCTTGGGATACGGACACCCCGGTGACGGTCAGAAAACTACCGCCATGTGATACTGAGACCGAAGAGGAAGTCACACGGTGGTGCTCGAGCCACGAACGGACGAGTTGGACAGTGTCTGGGTGGGGAGCGACAATATCGGCCACTTGCTCCCTAGACAAGTGCACGCCATATCTGTACCAGAGTAGCGGCACATTGTGAGAACATGCGTAGCGAATGCATAGTGGAGGAGACGTGCCTTGGATGTCCAGGATCGCTGACCTCATTGAGCGCGTTCACCAGGGCATTCTCGCGGTAGGGCTTGAGCGCGATGTAGAGATCGATCATGGTGTCAGCTGCCGGAAGGCCAAGGCACTCCCAATTCTCCGGGATAGTTTTCCAGGAGTGTTTCGAGCGCATGTTGTCCCAACATGATGTCGCAATGCCAGAGCCCCCACCAAGAGGAGCAACGGAAAGAAGGAAGAGTACAGCGATCCAACGGTAGCGCATGGTTACAGGAGGTCACCGAGATGGTGTCTACGGTACAACTCGTTGTGAGGTTCAGAGAAGGCAGGTTTTGCCGTGACGAAGTTAGCAAGTCTTGGTCTCGAGTCGCGAGACGCATCGTCTCATAGGACCAACTTCGACCATCTTTCCGAGTCCGGATGCGACTGGTCGGCATCCATTCTTCGGTACGTGGCCACATGCCTTAGGACCGGGACTTAACTGACGAGATTTCGCAGCTGTTACAGCCGCGTTCGCTGGGGTGTCGGGAGCTTCTCCTGCCCTCTCGGCGTTATCTTTTCGGCCCACGCCAGTATATTTGGCATTCTGTATCCTGCCTGCGTGGCGCTATGCGCCATTTTCACTCACGTCGCCACCTTCCCGATCCACGTTTCGCCGCTTTACGCCTCAACTATTGGGCATTTACGGCAGGTCTTTATGTGGGCATTGGGACCTTTACGGTGCGTCGTCTGTCACGCGCATCCTGATGGCTGGCTGGCTAAATAAGTGTGGCAGGAAAGTGCTCTATTGCAACATCAGTCGGCGTCGGGCCAGAACTTGCCCATCGTCGCAAGCTGCTCATAGGCAATTGATTGGGCCATCACCGCATCTGCGGCGTCGAGTCGCGCATGATGCCAGCGTTCTGGCATATATTTCGACTTTCGATATTCAGTCATGGTACGTCACCAAATTGGGTCCGTCCGCATTCATGACTGACTTTGTTATCGCTCGTATCGAGCTGCGCGATTCATGTTTCCGTCGACTTATAGTTGACGGTTGCGATATACGCACACACTGCACGCGATCCACGGGGCCGTCGAATTATCTGACAGCCCATGGCCGTTTGTCTCACCTGCGCCGGGCTATTGCCCATATGTTATGGACATCATTGCTCACTTTGAGCTGTAGGGGACTATACATGCGCGAAGAGGATGTTACGCGCAGCTCCCAGTCATCAGTAAGAACACATGTTACTGCCAGGGATTGCCCAACTTTTTACTGGTGCACCAGCAGGATAGTGGTGCAAGTTGCACAAGTTGGCAAGTTGACCAAAATATTTTTAATATCATTTTTATTATTAGAATAAAATAATAGATAGAAATATTTATCTTTTTAATTGCTACTACATTATTTATTGTTGTCCTGTTCGGGGTGTGCTCGCATCACATACAAAAATATAAAAAATAAATATTATTGCATAACTAAAATATGTACATTGTATGTAGACTATTTTTAGCTCTACCCCGCCGCCCCTATTTCGCCTGCCACCGCCGTCCCCCACCAGCACCGTCCTGCCGTGGTCATTGTCACAGCCTTCATTGGCGTGTGCTCATCGTCGTCGGTTGTCGTCTTCGTCTCGTTGCGTTGCGTTGTTGTCACCTTGCATGTTGTCGTCACCTTGCGTTGTTGCTGTTGTGGTCGTGGTTGCTTGGGCTTGCAGCTCCTGGCGTTGTGGCAGGGAGGGGCGCCGTGTTGGGGTGGTGGTGCAGCAGGGTGGCGTTGTGGCGGGACTTGCATGTCGTGGTGGCGGGGCTTTCATATGGTGGGTAGCGTGGTGTTGTGGTAGTGACGGACTTCGGTGTGGCAAAGAGTGGAGGCAATGGCCACAAGCTTGCGTGCGGCGAGGTGGAGCCGGCGGGGACTTGCGGGGCTTGAGGGGGAAAGTGCAGGGGGCACGCCTGCATGTGCTGGGCGGAGGCGGATTGAGGTGCAAGTGACGAGTCGTGAGAAACGAAATAAAAAATAAAAGAAAAAAAACATATCTGGAGAACTGGGCCGAAGCCCAACTGTTGTCAGCGGCGTCGGGCCAGGTTTTCATGCGGCGGGGTGGTGGTAGTGGTTGTGGACGGAGGCGGGGGCCACGAGCTGACGTGTGGTGAGGCGACGAGGCAGCTGCAGCGGGGACGTGGTCTGTGACACCATTGAGAAACAATAGGAAATTTAAAAAAAAAAAAAAAACCTTATCTTAGAGAAAGCCGAGCTCGTCGTCGTTGCGTGTCACGACGGCATGACGTCAAGGGGGCTTTTCACACGATGGGGTGGTCGGTGGTGGAGAATCTTACATGAGGCAAAAGATGGCGGCGCCATGGGTTGGTGTGGTGGGGCGGCGGCAGTGACGTCGCTCTGTGACAAGTGAGAAATGAGGAAAGAAAAAAAAGAATTTTTTTGGTCCATCATAGTTGCAGTGGAGCGTGGTGAAGAATGGTGGCGGCCACGGGCTGGCGTGAGGGGGCAGTGGGGACTTTGTGATGCTTGACGGGTAAGGTTCTGCAATTGCAACAGTGAGAAACGGAACAAAAAAAAAGAAAACAAATCTGGATGTGGTTGCAGCTGCGTCGTATTGGAGGCTCCTGCGCCGTGTCGGGGTAGTGTCGTGGCGGGACTTGCGTGCTGCAAAGGCACGGTGTTGAGGTGAAGGCACAGCGTTGAGATGCGGCGGTGGTGGTGTCGGTGCCCGTGCAGCAGATGAGTCAAGGTCACGGTCCTGCGACAGTTCAAGGTGAAGAGAGAACAGAAAAAGAAAAAGAAAAAGAAAAGAACTTAACGAGGCAGTGGTAGCGACGTCGGTGCAGGGCGAAAGTGCCTGCATGCACGAGAGGACAGTATGATGCCGTCGTCCTGCAACAGTTCAGGGTGGAGCGGAAGAAAGAAAAGGAAAACTTAACTAGCTATGATAGTATGACGAGGCGTGTTCCTTTTGCATAGGCCGTGGGGGTGGTCCACGTGCAACGGCAGGGGTGAGGGCTGCAGTTGGGGCCATGGTGGTTAGAAGGGCAGCGTCAGAGTGGCTCAGAGTGGGGACGAGGGTGGTGGGCGGCGTGGAGCGTGGCTGTGTAACGCTATGTGGCGATACGTGGTACTGTACTGTACAGTAAGTTACAGTACGTTGGCTTGGAAAAAAATGTATTGAGCGCGAGCGGAAGCTTAATTCGTGGCGTGGGAAGGTGTCCTGCGTGCAGAGTGCACCTATCTGACGTGTCAACGCGTGAACCCCCCTCACTATTTCTGCTACTGTACCACCATCTTGTCGACCTTTCGCGGGGTTTCTTTCTTTCTTTTCTTCTTTAACAGATCCCTGGACCTCACGTGCTGCTGTTGCATGTGGACCCAAGGCCTGCGCAAAATGGACGACCATGGCTGCCCACAGTGACAAAAAAGATATGTTTTTTTTCTTGCGATTCGTTCTGCTTTTCCTCACTCAAGTCTGCTGCAGCTGGACCCTCAACCCCCCCCCCCCTCTCCAATATGCAAGAATCGTCCCATGACACCGACACGTCGCCACTGCTAGTTAAGTTTCTTTTTGTTTTTTTTTTCTTCATTTGCTCATCGCCCAACTACCATCATTCCAACTGCACCATTTCACAGGCCCTGCCACGACATGTAACATGGCAACACCACAACGCCACGTCATGAACCAGTGCACACCACCCACCCTGTCGCTGCCACCTCAAACCGCGCCGCCATACCACCTGCTGTGCCCGCCTACAAACATGACAATCGATAAGTTTTTTTCTTTACTTTACTTTTTTCGGTTCACGTTTAACTGTTGCAGGACACGGCACAACACTGCCATCCCCTCGAGCCACCTCCACCTGCCTGCTGCACCGACACCGCCGCAGCCATGGCCTTGTTGCCACCCCGACTGGCACCGAACCATTCCACCACGCCCGGCGCGTGCATCAGTCCTGCTGCGGCACCAAGATAGCATTCAAGACTCCACAACAACCCGCCGCCACGTCATGCCACGACCCCGGCCCCCTCAACACCATTGCCACCATGATGTGCGACTCCACCTGCTGTGGCGGCGTCTCCAACACAACGCGCAAGACTCCACGACCGCCAACCCAACATCACGTCACGACCGACACCATCGCCACCACACGCCACGCTACTCCACCGCCACCCCGCCATCCTGCTCTACCACCACACCGACCCACCATGCAAGTCCCAACACGGCGCGCAAGTGCCTCCAACCCCTTGTGATCCTCCATGCAGTGCGGAACTATGCGATCTCGGCCCCACGACCCTATCACCACGGCTACAGCCACACAGCCACCATCACAGTAGTACTTGTCCCCTATGTATTTATTTATTGTGAATAATATGTTATTTTATGTGGCAATTTTGGTGTGACTGACCTGGTGTGACTTTCCCATATGACTAATATTTTGATAAGACTAATATTGGTATAATATGACTAATACATGGTATGACTAATATATGATAAGATAAATATATCACTAATACTTGGACTTGTATGACTTTCTGAACTTGTGCTACTTGCTGGTCATCGCTCTGTGAGGAGATTGTTGAAAATTTGACATGGCCTGCCAACTGGTCAACTTTATAATTTTAGGGGAAACTTGCTTACCTTTTTAGCTTGTACCAGCTGGTACCAGCTGGTACCAGCTAAAAAAGCAATGTGTGAAAACACTGATGTGGTCGGGAGGTCCGTGCTTCAATGCATTCTGATGTTGATCTCTTCAGACAGATTGAAATATATACATGACTACATTGACAGAGTGTCCATCCATGTTATCAATAATGTGCTCCCTGAACCCATATGAATACCTGTACATATTAGGTATATTGACTGTTTGGACAGTCACACTCCTGACACACTAAGTACTCACCACAAAGTTATCCAATCTCCTCAGACACCCTATGCACTTGTTGCACTATTGATGAATCCCTCTCACATCCATCCAGCAATCCCCTTTGGTATATCTCTATTTTCTTTGTTTCCTGTCACTTCACTCAGGTGTACTACCTAGCATTATATATTCACTGTCCTAGACTTATAATCGCAAAGCGGACCCCCCGCTCCCAGCCGGCGCCGGCTGGAGTATCAATCATGTGGGAGTCTCCGATGTCGGCCGACGTCGGCTGAGTATGAATGATAGAAGATTCTCACCGTCGGCTGGGGGTATCAATTATATAAGCCACCACTATCCATTGGCTGTATACCTGTAGCGATCGCTGATCTCTAGATGCGCCGCGATCGTGTGCGTGTGTGTGGCATTGCCGCTGGGCCTTGCGCTTGTATCTCTTCGCGTTGAGAGTTGCTCTTAGAATACGTCGCCGCCTTCCTCCGCCCACAACGCCGCGGGACCTGTAATCGCTGTCGTCAATGCGCGAGGTCTTCCATGATCTGTATGTGACATTTGAGCCGCCGCGCGACTGTGGCGCGGTCGCGGTCGGGTCTGCACTTGGGGCCTCTTGGCGTACGCTGCTCCTGCTATGTGCGTGCTATTCTCGCGTTGCCGCTGCCGCGCATGTTGCTGTGGGACTCGCCAACTTGTTCTCTGGCACACCGAAATGTCGTCGTTGCTCAGACAGGTTGACGAAGGCTGCGTGAGTGCGGTGCGGCTTCCGGGTCGTGCTCATGTTCACAGCACTTCGCTGGGGTTGTCCTCCTGGCATGCAAAAGTCGCTCTTGCTGCACGTACTTGCAAGTCTTCCAGATGTTTCCGTTGATGCTTGGGACCGAGTTGACACCTTACGCAATCCACCGATGTCCATGTGATGCTTCCGGTGTTGTCGCGGTACCTGTACTTGCAGTGGTCTCCATGCGCCGGCCGAAGCCATGATCTTTGAAAAGGTGGTTCGCCTATATCGCACACGTTGTTGCGGGGGCTGTAAACGCTATGGGGGCCAGCGCGGTCCATTGGAAATCTTCGGAGTTCCCACGGACGTCCGCACGGACATGGCACGTCGCAGAGCTTCTCGTATTTGCACTCTTGTCCGTGTCGACGCGATCTTGACGACATCGTACTGCGTTCCTCCTCGCACATTGCCGCATGACCAATGAACGCCGCGGCCGAATGAGATACCGCGCTGGGTCTTCTGATGAGCTGGGGACATCTGCGTGACTGTGCCATGGTCGAAGACTGGCCTCTGCTTGGAGTAACTTGCCGAATGCCGCTCTGCGTGACGCTGGGTTGCTTTTGCCGGGCACATTATCGCGGGACTCCTGGAACGGCTTTGTAGAGTGTGCGACATCAATTGGCTGCCTGGGAATGTGCACAATGGCGGGGGTTGAATCGCCGTGATCGAGAGTGACGCTGTCTGGAAGGACTCGACGGGCCCTGAGCCCAGGTTATGAGGCACTTTGCAGTACCCCTAGGGGTGGACTTTGCGTCAGCAGATTCAAAGACGGGTTATGAGGCACTTTGCAGTACCCCTAGGGGTGGACTTTGCGTCAGCAGATTCAAAGACGGGTTATGAGGCACTTTGCAGTACCCCTAGGGGTGGACTTTGCGTCAGCAGATTCAAAGACGGGTGTTACGGCACTTGTCAACTGGGTTTAGGATGGATCTCATAGACACCCAGTAGTGCATACAAGGGTCACATTGATAATGGGTGTCCAAGAAGCCCCAACACACACCTGAGGTTGCATCATGCATGTAATATATATACAGCATACCATGGCATAATTATCTAACTACGAACCTTGTGCATATCATGGCGTCTAGGACGCCCCTGTGTGAGCACGACATTCAAATCTCATATAGATCAGATGAGATCCCATGCACGCGTGCATCAATTACCATTTCAATAAGCCAAGAAGTGTTTTGTGTACGCGTGCATGGATACTCATCCAAATAAAACCAAATTTGAGGGTCACACTGACATGCGCTTCCAGGACGCCCTCACACATACTGCCCTCACCACGGCCCGGTGTGCCGCTTCTGCGTCACATAATATATATAACATGTGCATGGCAACTGTGGCATAACTATCTGACTACAAACCTTGTGCATATCATGGCGTCTAGGACGCCCCTGTGTAAGCATGGCATTCAGATCTCATATAGATCAGATGAGATCCCATGCACGCGTGCATCAAATACCATTCCAATGAGCCAAGACGTGTTTTGTGTACGCGTGCCTGCATACTCATTCAAATAAAACCAAATTTTAGGATCGCACTGAAATGCGCTTCCAGGACGCCCTCACGCATGCTGCCCTCACCACGGGCCGGTTTGCCGGTGCTGCATCACATAATATATATAACATGTGTATGGCAACTGTGGCATAACCATGTGACTATACACTCTGTTCATGACAAAGCGTCTTGAATACCTCTATGTGAATGTGATATTCAAGTCCCTTATAGATACGATTAGATTTGATGCACGCGTGCATCAAATACGATTCTAATAAGCCACGAAGTATTTTGTGTACGCGTGCATGCATACTCATCCAAATATAACCAAATTTGAGGGTCGCACTGAAATGCGCTTCCAGGACGCCCTCACGCATGCTGCCCTCACCACGGCCCGATGTGCCGGTGCTACAACACACATAATATATAACATGTGTACAGCAACTGTGGTGTAATCATGTGACTATACACTCTGTTCATGACAAAGCATCTTTAACACCCCTATGTGAATGTGATATTCAAGTCTCTTATAGATAAGATTAGATTTGATGCACGCGTGCATCAAATACTGTTCCAATAAGCCAAGAAGTGTTCTGTGTACGCGTGCCTGCATACTCATCCAAATATAACCAAATTTGAGGGTCACACTGAAATGCGCTTCCAGGACGCCCCCACACATGCTGCCCTCACCACGGCCCGGTGTGCCAGTGCTGCATCACATAATATATATAACATGTGCACAGCAACTGCGGCATAACCATGCGACTATACACTCTGTTCATGACAAAGCATCTGGAACACCCCTATGTAAATGTGATAATCGAGTCTCTTATAGATAAGATTAGATTTGATGCACGCATGCATCAAATACTGTTCCAACAATGTTTGGTGTATGCGTGCCTGCATACACATCCAAATAAGACCAAATTTGAGGGTCACACTGAAATGGACATTCAGGACACCCTCACACATGCTGCCCTCACCATGGCTTGGTGTGCTAGTGCTGCATCACATAATATACATAACATGTGCACAGCAACCAGTGGTGTAACCATGTGACTATACACTCTGTTCATGACAGAGCATTTTGGATACCTCTATGTGAGTGTGGTATTCAAATCTCTTATCGATAAGATTAGATTTCATGCACGCGTGCATCAAATACCATTCTAACAATGTTTTGTGTATGCGTGCCAGCTGGTGTTTTTCTATCTCTGGAAATAAAATTCGGAAAAATATGAAAATATTTATGGAGGTAGATCTTCTTAAAAGCCAAGGGGTCCTCTGCCAACTCTAAGCAATCTGAACAACCATTCTGATGTTAGCTGAAGGGTGTCAGCTAATACCCTTCAGCTAATGTCAAATAACTCCTGAATGGTTTCTTGGATTGCTTAGAGTTGGCAGAGGACCCCTCAGCTTTCTTCAAAAGCCAGCTGCTCAAATAGTTTCATATTTTTCCAAAGTTTATTCCAGAAGATAGAAAATGCCAGCTCCAAGTTGCCGCAACACTAATGTCATTGCATGCATGCCTGCATACTCATCCAGATAAGACCAAATTTGAGGGTCACACTGAAATGGACATCCAGGACACCCTCACACAGTGCTGCATCATTGTGCATCATGCTGTGACATCATGGCACAAAGCCCACCATAAATCCTTTATCTCACAAGCACTACCTATCATGAACCCCTATCTTAGGGTTTATATTTTGCTATTATAAACCATAATTTAGGGTTTATACAGCTCATTGGGAAATGCACACAAGGTAGCAGCATGAATGTAGCTTTCATCATCATGATCTGCAGGTCTTCCTCTGATCATCCTGTCTGCAATTAATAGTCATGTGACCTAAGAGTGTAACACAGTGTATGATTTCTATCATTGTAGTACTGTAATTTTAAGTTGAAGAGCTGTACTGTACAGCGGGGAGCAAGCAACGCGAGCGACCCATGCTGTACAGTACAGCTCTTCAACTTAAAATTACAGTACTACAATGATAGAAATCATACACTGTGTTACACTCTTAGGTCACATGACTATTAATTGCAGACAGGATGATCAGAGGAAGACCTGCAGATCATGATGATGAAAGCTACATTCATATATTCAAAAGCTGCTGTATATGTTACAATCACCCAGATCATGTAATGTCTACCATGGACATTTGTGTTATGGTTTTCTCTTGGTGGAGCATTATTGAGGACATTTCTGAGGAGGCATGAGAGGAGTTGGACGCCACCATGTGACCCCAGCATGTGGCCTGCTGATAGTCGGTCTGGAGGAGCCTAGATGAGCCCATGCCTAGGCAGGTCTGGATGTGGAGAGGCCTGCCTGTGAGTGCCTCATGTTCCTTATCTCCGACTCGTGCTATGAGGGCCTTATGCCATTCGCTAGTCATATCAGAGTTTCAGACATTCAAGTGAAGCTTTAAAGCCCCCTCACTGTAGTATAAGTAGTAGGCTCAGATGCCTGGTGTAACGCCACCACTGGCGTTAGTCCGACTTGGACTGCGAAAGGACGTTCACGACTTAGCGAATATTCTTCTGACAAGTCACGTGACTTGGGCACGTGTACACGGCGCTTATCGAGGCACGTGACACGGGTATATTCGGCACTAGGACGTCCGAGTCACTAGGCAATCGATGAAGACGACTTGCTCCGGGGAGACAAGCGAGAGCACGCGGGAAGGAGAAGAGAATGGAGTGGTGATTGAAGAAGACCAAGATGGCGTATCTTGGTCTTATCGAGCCACTATTTATACATGTATGAGGACGCTTTGAAGCTCCTCCCGAATCCGTACGACTAGTAGCGTAAGTAGCTCGAACCCTACTACAGCTGTCCTAGGAATGAGTCATGCCACATTGGCATGTGATACTGTACTACGCTGACCGATACTCGAGTCCATGACATATTACGACTTACTAAGGGAGTCATCACCGTATAGTAAGCGTCCACTTCTCGTACCGTGACATCACCCCCTTTTCAGCCGCGACGACCCCGGCGCCGAATAGGTCCAATCCCCCCCAGCCATCCTGCTTGAACCGACTCTACCCGATTGTGTATGTCCGCCATCTCCAATCGAAACTTGCTGCGAGCGAGCTCCCCTTGAACGCCACCCAGCGCCTGGGCTAAGGCGTGAAGTCGCTGTTCGAGTCGCTCAGCCTCGTGTCTGTAGGCGCGGTAACGGTGCAACTCAGCTTTAAGCCCTACGTCGTGTAGGGCGTTAACCGCCGTATCGAGCCTGTGTTGATTGGCGTGTCCCCGGACGAGGGCGAATGTCTCCTCGACGGAGTAGTGAGGTTTGCCTACTTCCCTGACTTGGGGTTCGGCGTAGAGGGGTTTTGAGAAGGTCTTGTCGCTGTCCGAGGCGAGGGCGAGGACGATGGGGTCGGGATTCATGATGACTTGTACGTAGGGGGCCTGAGTGGTGACCCCCTGAGAGTCGGTGATGGGGAAGTGGACGAATTTGTCCCCGCGGTTGTGCTCGTAACCGTGCGGGGCGAAGCGTGAGTCGGTAAGCCGGCGATTAAGCACGGCGAGATGGTGGGATGTGGGGGTGTCGTCATGGACAATGTCGCCTCGGTACAGGGGGCGCCCCACGGTGTCAAGCGTGTAGGGGGTCTCCCTCGGATGGTCAGAGTCGGTGGTGGTGATAATGGACGGGTGCTCAGCTGGGTACCAAGTCTTCAACTCTCGCTCCGGCTGTTCTTGAATTGCGCGCGCATCGTCAAGTCGAAGAGTTTCCTCTTCTCGAGGATCCTCATTCTCCTTGTCGCTGCCCTCGACAGCTGCTCGAGCTTCCACCTCTCCGCCTCGAACCTCCACTCCTCCCATCGGTGCGTCGCCGCGTTCTTCTTCCGCTTCGACCCGGTACTCGACTCGTACCGGGAGAGGTCGAGGAGAGGCAGACTCACTGTCTCTGAGAGCTGCACGAAGCCGACGCACTTGGGCCTCGGTGTAGGGGACGGTGTTGAGCCGCTGGCCGTCGGCGGTGAGTAGCCAGTACGTTTCGGGGGTGTTGGGGTTATCGACATCTTCGACGGGGGCGACGTTGGCGAGGGCGGTGTTGAGCTCTTCGTAGGTGAGAGACTCCCCGAGGAAGGGAGCGACAATGGTGGAAGGCGAGGAAGAGGGAAGAGACATCGTTGATTGAGTGAGGAGTCCAGTGTGGAGGGATGGGGGATACTTAGCGTCTTTGGCTTCGCTTATATGCGCTTTGTTGGCGATTGAACTCCGCTTGTATTCCGCTATCGCTTCATCAGCGAAGACGTCATCCTTGTTGACCCACTGGTTCTCCGAGTCTGGATAGCCCTTCCATTTCACGAGGTATTGGAGTTTCTTGCTTCTGCCGAATCGCCGAGTGTCTAGAACTCGTTCAATTTCGTATTCCTCTTCGCCATCCACTAGATCCGGTGGTGGGCGTTGGAAGTTTTCTCCATGTAGGGGCGTCTCGCGATAAGGTGTGAGTAGATCGATGTGAAACACGGGGTGAATACTCCACTGCGTGGGAAGTTCGAGTTGATAATTGACCGGTGACAGTATTCGTGTGATTTTGAAGGGTCCATGTCGCCGCGCCGCTAGTTTCGCCGTTGGTTGATTGGTTCTGAGGTGGCGCCCTTCCAACCACACTTGATCCCCTATCTGGTACTTGGGCGTATCTCGGTGTTTGACCCACAGTGATTGTGCCTTTTTGATGAGATTTTGGGCTTCTTTCCGCGCTTCTCGGAATTGTTGGAGTCGCGTGAGTACCTGGGGAATGGGGGATGGCTTATCGGTCCAATCAGCGCGCGGATCGTATCCCATCATGAGTGAAAATGGAGACTTCCTTGTTGCCTCGTGTGGCCAGCTGTTGTGAGCGAACTCTGCCATTGGTAGGAATCGCGCCCAGTTATCTTGACGCTCGTTGGTCCAGAACCTCAGATACTGTTCTAGCCACTGATTGGTACGCTCCGATTGCCCGTCCGTTCGAGGGTGATAAGCCGTGGAAATGTTTTGGTAAATTCCCAGGATTCGGCATAGCTCGCGGGTGAATTTTGATGCGAAGCGCGGGTCTCGATCGCTAATGATTTTTGCTGGTAGCCCGAATCTTCGAAACACGTGGGTGACGTACAGGGCTGCAGTTTCTTCCGCCGTTATCTCTTCGATGCACGGAATGAAGATGGACGCTTTGGTACAGTCGTGATCAGTTACTGTGAGAATCGAGTCGTGTCCTTGGGATACGGGTAGTTTAGTGATGAAGTCAAGGGCTATAACTTCAAAGGGCTTAGCGTCGGTTATGGGTGTAATAGGGACTATAGGTGCTCGTGTGGGTCGGTTGTTGACTTTGTGGCGTTGGCATTCCGCGCATCCTTGGACATATTCGGTTACGTGTTTCAGCAGGTGCGGCCACCAGTGGCTTCGCTCGATGATTCGGGCCGTGCGCTTGATACCTGGGTGGCCATACACGGGGGGGTTGTGATGGTTGGCGATAATGGTGCGTATGGTGTCTTGTCCGCCTGTGATTACTCGCGCGCCTTGTCGGTACCAGATTCCGTCGACTTTCTTAAGTTTGTACGGGTCGACCCAGGGGCGTAAGGTGTTTTCGTCTTGATCCGTCAGTTCTGGGGTTTGGGTCATCAGGTTTCGGACGAAGACTTCCTCGGGTAAGACGGTGACTCCTTCGTTATCCTTTTCTCCTCGATCGTAGTCGGGTCTCCTAGACAGGGCGTCTGCGCGTCCATTGTTGGTCCCCTTGATGTGGTGGATCTCGAAGTCGTATTCCATAAGTTCCAGAACTTCTCGGGCGACGCGACGACTTATCTTTTGGGGGGATTTCCAATGAGTGAGGTTGAGGTGATCCGAGAAGATTTTGACTTTGTGCGGGGATCCGGCTAAGAACGGTCTCCAATGTCGCAGTGCCTTGACGATAGCTAGAAGCTCTAGATCATAGATGTCGTAGTTGCGTTCCGCTTCGTTTAGCGTGGCTGAGAAGTATCCGATGGGGTGTCGCTTCCCGTCTTTCTTCTTCTGTAGGAGGACGGCTCCGACTGCATATCCAGACGCGTCTACTTCGAGTTCGAATTGGTCCGTCAGACTGGGGTGTGCGAGTACGGGTTCACTGGTGACGAGGTTTTTGAGGGTTTGAAAGGCTTTCTCTTCGTCTTTGTCCCATGTCCATTCGGCGTCTTTGCGCGTAAGTTTGTTGAGGGCTCGCGCGTACGTTGCGAAACCGCGAATGAAGAGTCGGTAAAAATTGCAGAAGCCTAGGAAGGAGCGTACGTCGCGTACCTTCGTGGGGCGAGGCCAGTCTCGTATGCCTGAAATTTTTACGGGGTC
Source organism: Lactarius deliciosus (assembly GCA_021525775.1). Classification (NCBI taxonomy): domain Eukaryota; kingdom Fungi; phylum Basidiomycota; class Agaricomycetes; order Russulales; family Russulaceae; genus Lactarius; species Lactarius deliciosus. The sequence continues at coordinate 55,960 of JAKELK010000287.1, forward strand.
CATACGAGTTACCCCCTTTTCAAGGATTACCCCCAGGTAATCCATTCGCGGTTGGTGAAAGAGGCACTTCTCGGGTTTGAAGTAGAGGTCGTGGTCGAGTGCTACTTGTAATACGGCGCTGACGGCTTCAATGTGGGCGTGTAGTCCGGCTTCCTCGGTTGTGGCAATGCCGATGTCGTCCATGTAGACTCTGATGATGGTTCCCCGTGATTGGTGGTAGAGGATGACGTCGGCCAGGATGTCGTTCATCATGTTCTGAAAGGTCGCCGGCGAGTTGGTGAGTCCGAAGTACATGACCAGTGGTTCGTAGAGTCCGTATTTAGTCTTGAATGCGGCTTTAGGTTCGTCGCCTTCTTTGACTCGTATGTTGTTATACCCCCATCGCACGTCGAGTTTGGTGTAGATATGTCCGTTTCCCAAGTCGTTAATAAGTTCGGCCATGAGTGGCAGTGGGTATTGGTTACGCACGGTGCACGCGTTGATCTTTCGATAGTCTTGTACGGGTCGTAACTTGCCATCCTTTTTCTTGATGAAGAAGAAGGATGACGCGTATGGTGACTTTGAAGGTCGTATGTAACCCATTTCGAGCTGTTCGTCAAGCCATTTGCGAAGTTGTTGATCTTCGTCTTGTGACATGGGATAGACTTTGCAGTCAATACTTGCTGGGGTGCCTGGTTTGAAGTCGATGGCGTGGTCCCATGGTCGTGAAGGTGGGAATCGGTGGGATGCTTCTTCGCTGAAGATTTTGGCGAATCGACGGTACGGTTCAGGTATAACTGCCGCGGTCATGTTTTGGTTAGCGGCGATGGCTAGCTCCGTGGCGGTGGTACGTATCTGGCACTCTTCCTCGAGTTCTTGTATGATCTCCTCTCCCTCCTCCTGGGTGATTGCGCGGGCAATGGTGATTTGTGGTTCGGATGGGTTGATTGATCGAAGTACTACTGGTAGTGCGCCTTCGTGAATGGTAGCGTGGGCCCAGCTAATGGTCGGCTCGTAGGTAGCGAGCCATGGGTATCCGAGGACTAGTTCTTCGTTTCCGATATCCGTAACGAGGAATCTCATGACTTTGTTAATTCCGTGTGTTTGGACGTCTAAGTCGACGAAGTGAGTGATGGACCCAGCTTTATTTTCGGTGTTATCTATGTTCCATATTTTTTTTTGGTCGCTCGAGGGCTTGTAGCCCGAGGCCCATGCGTTTGGCGAACGCTGGTCTTATAAAATTATCGGTGGCGCCCGAGTCAACGAGTCCTTTAATGTCGGCCATGGAGTAACTTGTGCGAATCGAGACTGGAATTCGAAGCGAACGATAGCGAGTCATGATTACAGAGTTACAATTAACTGCCCTCACCCAGGCCGATGGGTTTAGGCGTCCTGAAAACCCTCTTGGGTCCATAGGTCTTTGAATATGAGGTCCTTGACCTCATCGCTCGCCCCTCGTATAGTGTCCATCCACCCCTTGGCTTGTTCTTCTGCCGTGGCTTCCGTGCGTCTCGCGATCGCAGGTTCTTGACTGTAATAGTCGGTCTCTGCTCCGCGACTCGTACTGGTGCGAGGTTGATATTGTTGCCTCTGCTTTCTGGGACGCGTGCAGTCTCGTGAGAAGTGACCGGGGTTATTGCAGTTGTAACAAATGACTTCCCTCATGTCACGACGAGGTCCGTTTCCTCGGTTCTGTCCTGGTCCTCCGCGCGGTGGGAACGGTGGTTTGGGGTCCCCTGCCATCGCAAGTCTGGCGCGGGTTCGATCCGCTGAGGTGTCCATTGCATTCGGGTCGTAGCGTGGCGGTGGGTAGCGGGGTGGTCCCCAAGTCGGTGCATACCCTCGTGGTTGGTTTTGACGTACTGGTGGCCCTCGGGATGGCGTACTGGTGAGGTTAAGTCGAGCGCGTAAGTGGATATATTGCTTCTGCCTGCGCATGGCCGCTTCTTTCCATTCGTTGAAGTTCTGCGGATCGTCCAACTCGTAGATTTTGGTGAAGAGGGTCTTGGGTAGTCCCGCCGTGAAGCGGTCCAGGGTTTGGCGGTCGTTGAGGCGATAATCAGCCTTCCGCGCTAGCTGTTCGAAGTTGGTGACGTACGAATCAATGTCGTCTCCAATCATTTTAAATCCTTTGGCCAACGTGGCTTGTGCCTCTTCTTGTTCGAGGACGTTAGAGAACCGGTCCGAGAATCCTGCGGTTAGCGTGTCCCACAGGTAGTCATCGTATCTGCTTCTCCCGAGGCGTAGTTCGTTATTGAGCCACTGGAGGAATCCGAGAGTCCAGTTGGCTACTTGGGGTCCCTTGATGAGTCCTAGGAAGAGTAGGCACCGTCGATAGACATTGAGCATGATTGGCGCCTCTGCGTTTTGTCCCCAGTAAATATGCCATTGAGTGAGGAAGGACTCGTACTCTTTTCTATTGCCGTCAAAGACGGTCGGCACTTCTCCTACTAATCTTTCTGTTCCGTGGGGTGGTCCTGGTGGGAGTCCTCCGAGTGGTGGTCCACCCGGAGGGGGTGGTGGCCCTCCTCCGAATGGGTTACCTCCTCCTCCTCCGCCGAATTGCGGGTGTCTTCCCCCTCCGCCTCCTCCCGGCGGGCCTTGACCGAAGTTTCCCCCTGGTCTTCTAGGGGGTGCGGGTTCTCCGACCCCTGGCGGCGGGTCTGGTACGTCTGGTCCGACCGCACGAAAGATGGCTGCGTCGTCAGCCGTCATGCGGTGTCCTGTGGCAGGGTTAATGGGTCGCAGGTGAGCCTCTGCTTCTTCTGTGATACGTCGTACTTCTTCTGCGGCGAGTTCTTCGTGAGTCATGGTCGCAGTTGCCATAGCTGCAGGGGAGTGTATGTGGATTGTTTCGGGTTCGTCGATGCGGAGGGACTCAGCTGTTTGGATTACGTTTTCAATTTCTGATTCGTCTCCGGCGTTGGATGTGTCTTCGTCGCCGCTTGTCTCTGATGGTGCGGGGGTTCTGGGCTCGGATGTACTAGGTTCTTCCTCCGGTTGTCCGTCGATGCGCCCCCACTGTTCTCGCGTGGGTAGTCCTCTTGCGTCAATATCACAGTTGTAGTTTCTTCCTGCGGGTCGTACTATGTCGAACCGATTGTCTATAGGATTCCACGTAATCTCCACCCAGCAAAGGTTATCGAAGTTGAACTCAACTGGTCGATATCGGGTAGGTCCCGATGCAAAATCTACAAAGTAACCAGTTTCTCCGCGATATTCTCTCCACCTAGCGGCTCCTAGGAATTGTGTTGGTACGTTGCGGTCTCCCCTGCGTTCGAGGGAGTATGTTTGAAAGTTTCTCCACTGGTCTCGAGTTGTGAACGCCACGGTGAGGGATCTTGGTCTTAATGTAACGCCACCACTGGCGTTAGTCCGACTTGGACTGCGAAAGGACGTTCACGACTTAGCGAATATTCTTCTGACAAGTCACGTGACTTGGGCACGTGTACACGGCGCTTATCGAGGCACGTGACACGGGTATATTCGGCACTAGGACGTCCGAGTCACTAGGCAATCGATGAAGACGACTTGCTCCGGGGAGACAAGCGAGAGCACGCGGGAAGGAGAAGAGAATGGAGTGGTGATTGAAGAAGACCAAGATGGCGTATCTTGGTCTTATCGAGCCACTATTTATACATGTATGAGGACGCTTTGAAGCTCCTCCCGAATCCGTACGACTAGTAGCGTAAGTAGCTCGAACCCTACTACAGCTGTCCTAGGAATGAGTCATGCCACATTGGCATGTGATACTGTACTACGCTGACCGATACTCGAGTCCATGACATATTACGACTTACTAAGGGAGTCATCACCGTATAGTAAGCGTCCACTTCTCGTACCGTGACACCTGGAGACAGTAGCTTAACTGTCTTGTGTTTTCACACCAAGTAGTTAGGAGTATAGAGCTGTTCCCCCTCTACTTGGCAGTTGTGTAGCTCAGAGTCGGTCCCTCCCTCTGCTTCTCTCTTGTTTCCGCTTCATTGGAGGTGTTCCTGCTATACAAGTTGTGCCCAAGTGCTGATATTGTCTTGTTGGTTCCTAGTCAATGTCAGAGCTGCTAGCACATTTGTCCTCAAGACACACACATTCCAAGTTGGAACAAATGGTCATATTGATAGTTTTGGGAGCTCAGAAGCAGCACTGATACCCAAAGCTGCTGGTGAGTGCTTCTAGTGCAGCTTGAGCCATTGGGTTCAGGGATGTGTGAAACCATGCTGCTGGTCATGCAGGCCTTCATGGGTTTTGTAACTTCGTACAGGGCTTTGCTAGTGTCTGGGATGTGTTGCTGCAAAGTTGCTAAGGGCATGGGCAAATGCAAGACTCTTGGGAATGAGGTGTCATGGTATGCACAAAGTGGACTCTTACTGTATGGTGATGACCCCTTAGTAAGATGTAATGTGTCATGGACAGTTGTCTCAGTCAGCATAGTACAGTATCACATGCCAATGTGGCATGAGTCATTCCTAGGATAGTGATAGTAGTGTTTGAGCCATTATCGCTAGTTGTAGTACAGTTTCAGGAGGAGCTTCAAAGCTGCCTCATATTTGTATAAGTAGTTGTTGTCAAAGACCAAGGATCACCATCCTGGTCTTCTTCAATCACCACTTCTCACCCTTGCTTTGTAACTCTAAGTGTTTGCTTGTCTCCCTACATGTAACGCCACCACAGGGGCATTAAGTACGGCATGTACTTCGTAAGTCAACGGGATCGGAAGAGCGCGAGTCCGTTAAGACTCAGTTTGGTGATGAATAAGTACCACTAGGTCTCCCAGGGACACTAGGGTAATAGCGGAAAGCAGGGCTCAAGCGCAAAGGCGAGCAGAGATGAGGACTCAAGCGCAAGGGCGAGTCAGATGAGGATCGTGAGGCAAAGACAATGTGGTATTACACAAGAAGTCAAGTCTACTGTACAAGCTAGGTAAGGCGTGACTTATATACTAGTACAGGATGTTTGCGAGTCGCAAACATATGGCGCAATCCTAGGATACTGGTCCTAGAGAGCTAACAAAGGGAAGACACATATGTGGAACAAAGGAATCCCGCGGGACGACGCATGTAGCAGAAGTCATCAGTGGGTTCTGGAAGTCGTGCTACGGGGCATCAGAACGGTCATACAGTGGGTGCGAGCTAGAAGCCAGAAAGCGTATCGAACTGGATCATATCGTAAAAGTACAATGAATGCGCAATGAGAAAGGAAAGTATGGTACAGAGGTAAAATCATAACATTACCCCCCCATCAGACTTGAAGTCGCCACGACTTCAACTAGTCACTAGTGTAAGCATAATCCTCCTCGGCGGGTATGTTGGAGGGGGATGGGAGACGGAGTGCAGGGGCAGGTGTGACGACGGAGAAACAGGAAATGTCTGCGCTCACCACAGTCCTGACACTGCTCGTACATCAGACACTTAATCTCCTTGTGCCTCGTGTCATGTTGCAGACACTTGCCACACCACCTAGGGCGACTATCTGGGTCAACATACGTGGGGGACATGGGGGAGAGCCTGCGAATTAGGCAGGTATTAGACCAATGGACCCGACTACTGCACCACTTGCATGGCTTGCGCTCCTGTCGGTCTGGGCACTGAGCCACCAAGTGCTTGGTGGACTTACACTGAAAACACTTGCGTTGCCGCTGATGGCCCTCTCCTTGAAGGCACGGCATTTTGCAAGGTCCCCCAGCATGTGGGGAGAAGGGGGCGTGCTCGGGCGTTCCCCTAGGGCGTACTGGCTTCGTGTGAAGCTCTGCGTATTTGTTGGATATAAGAGGGATGGCTCGAGCGTACTGGAGCCGCTTGCGCACACCAGCAAGGTCCATGTCGAGCCTGAACTCATCCTTAGTCAGCTCAGACTGAAGACGCCAGAGGTCCAATGCATGTGTCTGTATTGCGTCCCTGCGCACCAAGCATCCGCGAAGATGGGACACCTCGGCGTGAAGACGGGGACTCCGCAGCTCTGCGAGCACCTTGTTAAGTACGATGGCACAGGGGTCGTAGGGGTGAAACATGTCTAACTGGTTGTTGGTAATGTGCTGAGGGAGTTGGTCGCCGTATACCAAGTTGAGGAAGACCTGTGAGATGTAGCAGGGGTGGCCCTTCCCCATGGTTCCGACAACCTCCTGATAGTCTTTTCAATAGTAGATGAAGTGGGCAGTCTGTAGTGGGTGGTCAACCCCGCCAATCAGGAGTGGAAAGAAGGTGGGGGAACTGGGATTGTTGGAGAAGAAGGGGAGGCCGGGGTTGACTGCGTCCTCCTCTTCGTCCTCATCATTGAGGAGAGCGAGGGCGGGGTCTGGTTCGGCGATGCGCAGTTGGGGAATGGGCGTAGGGATGTGGTCTATCCCTGTGGGGAATGGTGGCGGCGTGAGGGAGTATGGGACTTATACATTATGTACGGTGATGGGCATGTCAACAGGTGGGGGTGAAGTTGGCAAGGGTTGGATGGTCGGGACAGTGGGGAGACAAGGCGGCAGTACAGGGGTGGGTGGTCTCTCAAGCCTAGAGAGGGCCTCCGTGACTAGAACAAGGACAGGAGGTGGGGGAGAGCTAGGCACTACCGAGTGTGGCGTACAACCACCTACTTCTGGCGGGACACCAAGATCCTGCGAGGGTACAGTCAGATTTTCGAGGATGATCTCAACAGGGCGACGAGCGGGAACAGTGGAGATGATGGGAGTGGAGGCCATGTGGGGGATAGGAATGGGGACGGGGAATGGTAAGCGTCGATGGGGCGTCGTTTATATCTTTCGTCCAGCCCCTTCGGCGGTAGGATTTAGGTGATAGAAGTCGGTGATGAGTTCCGAGGCATGCTGTATGTTCTCGAGTGGCTCCCACAAGCTGTCGCTTATGGGAAATCCTTTCCATTGAACTAGGAATTGAAGTTTGTGCCCTCGTCTGTGCAGTTGTGACTGCAGGATGCGCTCCACCTCGAATTCCTCTTCTCCATCGATAAGGTCAGGTGGGGGTCACGTGAAGTTTGCGCCGTGCAACTCCATCTCCTTGTATGGGGTGAGGAGGTTAGCATGGAACACGGGATGGATCTTCCATGTGGTGGGAAGTTCCAGTTCGTAAGAGACGTCCAATAAGACCTTCTTAATATGGAAGGGTCCGTGGCGCTTCGGACTGAGTTTGGCAGTTGGATAGAAGGTTCATAGGTTTGTACCTTCTAGCCAGACCTGGGCTCCTTCCTGGTATGGAACAAAGCGCGTCTTCCCTCACTTCATCATCAGTTCTTGCGCGTGTTTGATGCAGTCCTGCGCGTGTTGTCGCCTGACAACCATCTCTTCAAGGCGCTGTTCGACTGATGGGGATGTCGTGGGCTTCGGTGTCCACATGGTACGTGGTTCCCAGCCCATGATGAGGGAAAAAGGGGACTCTTTTGTTGTTGCATTTGGCCAGGCGTTGTGTGGGAATTGCATGACTGATAGTGCCTCTGCCCAATTGTCTTGTTGCACGTTGCTCCAGTGTCACAGATACTGTTCCAGCCACTGATTCGTGCGTTCAGATTGTCCGTCTGTCTGAGGATGGTAGGCGGAGGAGATGTTCTGGCGAATGCCCAGAACTTTACAGAGGTTTCTCATGAATGCGGAGGTAAACCAGGGGTCGCGGTCAGTGATGATCTTTCAGGGGATGCCATAGTGTGGATATACGTGATGAAGGTAGAGTTGCGCTACTCCTTCTGCAGTTATTGACTCGTGACAGGGGATGAAAATGGCTGCCTTCGAGCAATCGTGGTCTGTGATCGTTAGGATGGAGTCATATCTGTCGGATATTGGGAGTTTCATGATGAAGTCCATAGCTACGACTTTGAATGGTTCAGCATCTGGGTCAGTGGTGATGGGGAACAGGTGTGGTTTTTGTCGGTGCGTGTTGATTTTGTTGGCTTGGCATGTCATGCAACCCTTGACGTAGTCTTCCATGTCTTTGCGCATGTTGGGCCACCAGTAGTCACAGTGAAGAAGTTCGTAGGTGTTTGCGATTCCGGGGTGTCCCATGGCGGGAGTATCATGGAAAAAGGTGATTACCCCCCATTTAAGATCATTGTCGCCCATGACGACCAAGGCGTCACCCTTCCACCATAGCCCCCCCACCTTTTTTAGGTTATGGGGCTCAACCCAGCGTAGCACGTCCTTCTCATCAAGGTTCTGCGAGATCTGGGTCCAGATGTCCATATCGTGCATCGACATTTCCATAGCTCGGATGAAGTGTTCGGCGGGGAGGACGATAATATCATTGTTGTCTTCCTCATTGACTACATGGTCCGCTCGCCTCGACAGGGCATCTATGCGGCCATTCCTAACTCTGGAGACGTGCTTCAGTATGAAGTTGTATTCCGATAGTTCCAGGAATTCGCGTGCTACTCAGCGACTAATCTTCTGTGGTTCCTTCCAATACTGAAGGTTGGCGTGGTTGGTATGAATGATGATTTTGTGCGGTGAGCCGACGAGGTACGTTTGCCAGGCTTGCAGCGCTTTTACCACTGCCAATAATTCTTGATCATAAATGTCGTAGTTGCACTCTGCTTGGCTGAGTGATTCGGAGTGAAATGCAACAGGGTGTAATTTTTGATCTGGGCCTAGCTGGTTTAGCATGGCTCCAATGGCAACGTTTGAGGCGTCGACTTCTAGTTCGAATGATTTTAGAAAATCGGGGAATAATAATGTGGGTTCGTGCCCAATACATTGTTTGATGTTTGCAAAGGCATCCTGTTCGTCCTGCCCCCAGCGCCATGGTGTGTCTTTGTGCGTAAGGTTGTGGAGAGGTTGTGCAAGCGAGGAGAATCCTTGAATGAATCGGCGGTAGAAGTTGCAAAACCCAAGGAACGTGCGTACTTCTCAGAGGGTCTTTGGGGCCTGCCACTCCTGGATGCCCCGAACTTTAATGGGGTCCATGCGCAGGTTTCTGTGGCCTATGATCAGCCCTAAGTACTCCACTTCAAGGACTTCAAACTTGCACTTCTCCGGCTTAATGTACAAATCATGTTCTTCGCACAAGTGAAGGACTTCATGGAGTACAGCGCAGTGGTGAGGGTAATCGATCGCAGTCGCAATTAGGATATCGTCCATGTAGATGATTACTTCACTGGTGAGGACGAGAGGTCGGAAGATGGTGTCCATCATCTCTTGGAACGTCGAAGGGGAGTTTGTGAGGCCGAAGTACATGACCAAGGGTTCGTAGAGTCCTTGGTTAGTTTTGAACGCAACTTTCCACTCGTCCTCCTTCTTAATTCGTACATTGTTGTAACCCCACTTGATGACAAGTTTTGAATATAGACGTGCTCCACGTATGTGGTCTACTAGCTCGGGGATGAGGGGGAGGGGGTAGTGGTTTCGAACGGTGATCTCATTCAACCATCGGTAATCCTGTACGGGGCGTAGTCTGCCGTCCTTTTTCTTGATAAAGAAGAACGGCAATGCATAGGGTGTTTTTGACGGGCATATGTATCCCTTCTCTAGCTGTTCCATGAGGAATGTTGTGAGTGCCTCTTGTTCATTCTGCGCAAGGGGATAGATCTTGCAGTCAAGCGCAGCGGGGGCATTAGGGAGTAGGTCAATGGCGTGGTCCCAAATATGCAATGGGGGGAAACAGTGGGATGCTTCTTCGTCGAATATTTTGCAGTGACGGTGATATTCTTCCGGGACCATCTCCTCAAATGTTTGTTGTTCCTTCTTTGCCGCTTCTCGCTGCGCTAGTTTGGATGCAGTCGTCGTTTTTCATAAGAATGCAATCTGGGGCTCACACTCGTCATCCACGAGCTGTTCCCATGCTTCCTCGTCATAGTGTTGGGGAAGTTTGGTTTGGTTTGGTTTGGGCCAGTTTTGGCCAAACCGGAAACCGAACCATTTAATTTTCACCAAACCAAACCCAAACCGACCCAAACTGCTTCAAACCGTTCTAAACTGTTCCAAACCGTTCCAAACCGATTAAAAAAAGGTGTTTTAAATTGCTTCTTAATTGGTTTGGTTTGGTTCAAACTGAGTTCAAACCAAGTTTAAACCAGTTAAGACCTGGTTTAAACTTAATTTGACACCAAAAACATGAAATATTTTTAATAATAATAAATTTAACCATTTATTTTGGTTCAAACTCAGTCAAACTTGGTTCAAACTTGGTTTGAACTCAGTTTGAACCAAACCAAACCATTTGAGGACAAAATATAAAATAATTTTTAATAATGTTTCTTAATCAGTTTGGAACGGTTTGGCATCAGTTTGGGGGTCCCAAACTGCAAACCGAACCATTTGGTTTATTTTCAGAATTTTCCAAACCCAAACCGATTAAACGGTTTGGGTTCGGTTCAAACCGAGTTTGGATCGGTCTGGGACCAAACTTCCCCAACACTACCTCGTCAAGTTCATACGTCTCCAACGCTTGGATGGATGCTTCCATGGGCGTGGCTTCATCTGACAAGTGAAGACTTGAGATCACGACCGGTTGAAACTCCTCATTCAATGTCGCGTCCCCCCACTTGATACTCGGCTCGAAGGCCGTAAACCAAGGGTACCCTAGGATAACTTCGTCCCTCCCTAGGTTCGTAACTAGGAAGCGAAGTGTCCTTTCCTCTTTTCCTGTCTTCACAGTGAGGTCCGTGTACTGAGTGATGGCGCCATCCTGATTATGGGTGCCGTCTACATTCCAGATGCGGATAGGGTGGGTGATGTCCCTTGTCCCGATTTGGAGTCGTTTGAGAAGTGTGGAGCATATGAAGTTGTCCGTTGCTCCTGAGTCGATGAGGACTTGTCGTTTGGCCGTTGCGTGTGCAGATTTAAACAAGACTGGGATTCGCATGGATCGATATCTGCTAGTATACACGTTTAAGTTTAAAGCTCTAGCCCAGGCTGCCGGGTTCAAGCGTCGAGAAAATCCTCTCTCCCAAATAGTTTTTTGACCATGAGGTCGTGCACCTCCTGAGATTGCGCTTTCATCGCTGCGATCTGTATGTCTGCCTGCTCCTCATTCGAAAGGACGCGATTAGCTGATATGGTGATAGTACTGATGGCGGGAGCTGATACGTTTGTAGTTGGGGAAGGGGGGAGCGTAGTTCGCGAGGGACTGGCGGATAACGCCATGGTAGTGCTGGTTGCAGCCACACGCATGCCTTTTTGTGGGCAGTTACGCGAGATGTGCCCTTGAGCACGACATCTAAAACATTGTCCCTCCTTCTGAAGCTGGGCTTTGTTGTTGTCGGTGAGGGCCATGGAGGCTCGGGCGTGTCCAACATCCATGGTGTTTGGGTCGTGCATTTTATTGAGGGCTTGGACCCACTGCTCTCGGCTGTGTCCTCCCTTCCTGTTGCACGATGGCTTGTTCTTTCCCAGGCGATCCTTTAAAACAAGGTATTCAGCCTGCTGAAGACGGGCTGCCACCTTCCACTGCTCCCAATTGACCGGGTGCTGGAAGTGGATAGCATTAATGACTAACTGATTCGGGAGTCCGTCTTGGAAGAGGTCAAGGGTGGTGGCTTCATCTGGGTTATATCCAGCTTTCGTGACGAGGTTCTGGAATGTGGCGATCTATGTGTCAATATCTTCGCCTTTCATGGTGAGATTCTGAAGTGCTTTGCAGGCATTAGTTCGCTCCACTGAGTCGGTGTACGCTTGTACAAATCTGTCTTGGACCGTGGTCCATAAGACCATGTTGCCGTGGTCTACTCCAGCAACGATTTGCTCATTGAGCCACCAGGCCTGTTCTGCTACCCAATCTTCGATGAGTGGTCCTCAAATGTAGGAGAGGAAGGTCATGGCACAAGACGAGGGGACTTGAAGTTGGTCTACATCCGGGTTCATTCCTTCATAGAGGTCAAACACAAGCAGGAACACCTTGCTTTTGTCCCTCAGTCCTGTGAACTTGGGAGGGGGGTTGCCTCTGAGTCGTCCATGGCCTCCAGGCACGATTATTGGTGCAGCTCCTCCTGGCGCAGTGCCACCGCCACCGCTACTGCCACTGCCACTGCCACCCACTGGGGCTCCTCCACTGGGCGGTACTGGGGCTCCTCCTCCTCCTGAGCCAGAGGGTCCCAAGGGTCCTCCTCCTCCTCCAGCTCCTCCACTGGTGAGTGTTGTGCTAGCTGAAGCCTGCGGTTGGTTCTGAGACATTGCGTAGGATGGGAAAGCAGTTATGGGTAGGTTTGTTGTAGGGACAGGTACGCTTGGGGAGTCTGGGTCTGGATCTGGTTTGTCAACGTCGATACCACTAGCAGTGTGGGTTTTAAAAGGTCCTACTCCGAGTGCAGGGGGTACAATACTGATGGTGTACCACTGCCCGTTCTTTGGTGAGTAATCGATGTATGCCCACTGATGGATATTGTCAAGATAGTGGATTTGTCGATACTTCTGTGTGCTGGGGTGGAAGAGAAAGTATCCCTCAGTTCCGTCGTGCTCTGCCCAGACTGTGGCTCCTTTGATTCTGTCAGAGAGCTCGTCGGTGCTGTAACGTTCAATGTATTTGGCCTGAAACCGAGACTGGCTGCGACTAGATGTCGCCACTGTGAGAGACTTGACTTAATGTAACGCCACCACAGGGGCATTAAGTACGGCGTGTACTTCGTAAGTCAATGGGATTGGAAGAGCGCGAGTCCGTTAAGGACTCAGTTTGGTGATGAATAAGTACCACTAGGTCTCCCAGGGACACTAGGGTAATAGCGGAAAGCAGGGCTCAAGCGCAAAGGCGAGCGGAGACGAGGACTCAAGCGCAAGGGCAAGTCAGACGAGGATCGTGAGGCAAAGACAATGTGGTATTACACAAGAAGTCAAGTCTACCGTACAAGCTAGGTAGGGTGTGACTTATATACTAGTACAGGATGTTTGCAAGTCGCAAACATATGGCGTGATTGTTATGTTTCGTCTGGAAGTGGACTCTGACCCATCGCCGGTGACAACGAGGTCAGCAGTAATTAGTCATGGACTGCACAGCATCAGTCAGCTGCAGGGCTCGGCATGTGATAATGTACGATATGACTCATAGTGACGTGGCATGACTCATTCCTAGTAGTAGTTGTATTAGGGTTGGCTCTACTTATGCTATTGGCTAGCTACGATTCAGGAGGAGCTTGAAAGCTACCTTGTATATGTATATAAGACTCTCACAGGAGACCAAGGATCGCCATCTTGGTCTTCTTCAATTACCACCTCTTAACTTGTCTTCTGTGCAAGGGATCTCTCCCTTAGTAAGTCCCTTAGTCTGGCATATCCTCAGCGATCCCCGTGACTCTCATTGGCCTCTGGTCACCCACGTGTCTGACCAACTGTGTGGACAGTGTTCCCGCTAAGTCCCGTCATCACCAAGGTTACCTTTACACTAACGTGAACATCGCACGCCCATGGGGCTACATCTACTACGCTACCCACAACCAATGACACCACTTCATCCTCAACGAGTCGAACATTGTACACACCTTTGAACACGTCGCCTGGGAAGACGACCACAACACCGCCTATGACCTGGAAGACCCAACGCACCTTTTGTGCCACCAGTACCACAGCCAAGGAGGATCAGCCCATCAAAGCGCCTAAGTCAGGCAGACGTCCGTGGTAGACGTTACATTAAGACCAAGATCCCACCGTGGCTTATCCTCGAGACCCCAACACAACAACAAAGGACCTTTGGGTGCCTTTCAGACCCTATCACATCAACAGAAGAGGAGAACGAAACGTCCCCACAAAATACCTCAAGTCAGCCTACTGGAAGGACGACTCCCACAACATCGGATACGTAGCTCGATATCACAAACAAGAATACCCAGTAGAATTCAACTTCGACAGAATCTGCTGGTGCAAACTCAAGTGGGACCACAGGGAGGACAAATACGAAGTCATCAAACCAACCTCAGACACTTTCAATTGCAACATCCTAGCCAGTGAAGTAACAACCAGAGAACAGTGGGGACTGATTGACGGACAACCCGAAGAAGAGCTACACAAACGATCTCCAACACCCAAAACACCCGCACCATCCCCATCGCTCAAAAGCAACCCAGAGGAAATCCACGTCCTAGGAGACGAAGAGATACAAGCGGAAGAACAACTACAGACACTAGCTGAGCACATTCCCACTCTAACTGAGATACCAAGAATCGCGACCATCACGGAAGCAGAAACCCAAGCACGCACCGCCTTCCTAGGAGGCATCAATCCCAATACGGGACACAGACAAGACGCCCATGGGGGAGATGGAGGAGACGAAGGAGATGGAGGCGACGGACACGGAGGAGGCGGACCTGAAGGAGGAGCAGGACCACCACCTGGGGTGACAGGCCCAGGACCAACCGAAAGAGCAGAGAAGTTCTTCGGAAAAGAGCCTACCCCGTTCATGGGGGACAGAACAAAAGCAGCTGAGTTCTTTACCCAATGGGAGCTGTTCACCAACCTCAATGACGAGAACCTGATTATGCGGATGCCCTATAGGAAAGCCATGCTTTTCCTCACCTACATCCAAGGCCCGCTAGTCAACGAGTGGATCCTCTCCATGGCCAACTGGCTGAAACAAGAAAAACGAACAATAGGGCCAAACGACCCCTGGCTCTGGCAAGCAGTCAAAGTCAGATTCAAAAGACAGTTCACCAACACCCTAGAAGAAGAAAAAGCGCGGCAGGAATTACACGCCGGCTTCAAAATGGAGAAAGGAGACATCGACAGCTACATAGCTAAGTTTGAACACCTCATCAGACAGAGCAACTATAGGCTCAGCAACCCACTGGTCCTCGACTACTTCACCACAGGACTACCCGTCGACTTATACCACAATGCATATCAATTCCACAGCCCCAACACTTACGTGCAATGGAAAACGGCAGCCATCAAACAACAGAAGTGATGGATACACATGAACGCACGAATGCGCAAACCACCACAAACACAAGGACAAGGATGACCCCAGCAAGACAACAGGGGTAACGCCCCAATGCGTCCCTGGCAACCACCTCAGCGCCAACAAGGGTAGCAGCAATATCACAACCACCCGGACACTATGGACACCACTCCTGGAAGAGTCCAAGCCCGACTTGCCAATGCGGAAGAAGTCCTCAGAAACGACTATCAGCAGAGGCAACAAAACAGAGGGCCGAGGGGAAGAGGTATCATAGATGCAAAGGACGTAACCTGCTACACTTGTCATCAGAATGGCCACTTCTCACAAAACTGCCCCACATGGCAGCGTCAAGGACCACAAGTCAGAGGAGCATACATTGAAGAAGTACAGAGCATATGCGAAGAACCGCTCATCGACTTTGAGGAAGGCAGCGAACGAGCCGCTCGCGCCTCCACATCCATGACTCCACAAGAGAGAGCTAACGAATGGCTGAACAGGGTGGCAGGATTGGATGAGGAAGCCAAAGGACTAGTGATGAAGGAATTGTGGGGAAAGAAGGATTTTCAGGATGCCTGAACCCATCGGCCTGGGTGAGGGCATTAAAAAGTGACTCTGTGTTCATAATGTGCTATCATTCTATGCATGTTCCAGTTTCGACTCGCACAAGTCACTTCATGGCCAACAAAAGAGCTCTGGTAGACTCCAGAGCCACCAACAACTTCATACATCTGACCTTTGCCACGAAAATGGGCATCGGATTCAAAGAATTAGACTGACACCGTAACATTTGGAACATTGATGGGATGCACAATAAAGGAGGCAAGATCACCCACTGCATAGACCTGGAAGTCCAAACAAAAGGAGAACGAAAAGTTATGAGGTTCCTAGTCACCGACGTAGGCAGAGAAGACCTCATACTAGGATACCCCTGGCTGGCCACATTCCAGCCTACCATCCAGTGGGCTAGCGCAATGCTCAAAGAAGATGAGTACCCCATCATCATACGAACTGTCAACCCTACGTGAAAACCCATAGACCTGGTAATTGCCAAAGCAGTGGTATGCGCTGCCCTTACCAAGGTGATTGATGAAGAAAAGGAACAAGCAGTTCAACAACTCGAACAAGAATGCTCCCTCAGAGGAGCGCGAGTAGATGACGAGGAAGACAAAATCTCCATACGCGCCACCACGTCCACAGAACTGGCCATCGAGGTGCAACAGTATACCAAGGCAACAGCAATACCACCAGAATATCAACAACACGCCAGAGTATTCAGCGAGGAAGAATCCCACAGAGTGCCACACTCTCGCCCATGGGATCACACCATCGATCTCAAACCAGACGCACCCAGCGCTATCGACTGCAAAGTCTATCCAATGAACCAAGCAGAAGATAAAGCCCTCAAGGAGTTCCTCGACGAACAATTGGCAAAAGGATACATCAGACCCTCTAAATCCCAGTACGCATCATCATTCTTCTTCATCAAAAAGAAGGACGGAAAGCTATGCCCCGTGCAGGACTACAGGCGCATCAACGAATGGACCATACGCAACCAGTACCCACTCCCTCTAATCCCGGAACTCATCGCCGACCTTAGCAGAGCATCAATATTCTCAAAATTCAACGTCCAATGGGGGTATAACAATGTCTTAGTCAAAGACGGAGATCAGTACAAAGCAGCGTTCAAAACAAAATACAGTCTCTTTGAACCAATGGTAATGTACTTTGGCCTCACCAACTCACCGTCCACGTTCCAAGTGATGATGAACGAACTGTTGAAACCGGTGATCGACTACTGGGAGGCAAGAGGAACCATCATATGGGTATACATGGACGACATTGCAGTGGCTTCGAACAATATGGACGACCACATAGCAGCCATACACAACATCCTAGACCTCCTAGAAACCAATGACCTGTTCCTCAAACCAGAAAAATGCACCTTTCACGCCTCCAGCATCGATTACCTGGGGGTAATCATTGAAAAGGGGGTGACTCGCATGGACCCCATCAAAATTTCGGGAATCAAAAACTGGCCAACCCCCACAAATGTCAAACAGGTGCAATCGTTCCTAGGCTTCTGTAACTTCTATCGCGCTTTCATCCAAAATTTTGCCACACATGCATGACCCCTCAACCGCCTAACAAGGAAAGACACGGAATGGCAATGGGGAAAAGAAGAACAGGAAGTGCTTGACAAACTCAAGACACTTGTAACCTCGGAACCAGTCCTAGCACACCCAAAGCTCAACAAACAATTTGAACTTGAAGTTGACGCCTCGGGATTTGCAGTAGGAGCAGTGCTCCTCCAACGTGGAGAAGACAACAAACAACATCCCATCGCATATTACTCCAACACTCTCAACGTGGCAGAACGAAACTATGACATCTACGACCTAGAACTCCTCGCAATCGTCAAAGCACTCAGAAATTGGCGCCAATACCTCGCAGGATCCCCACACAAAATCAAAGTGTTCTCAGA
Organism: Lactarius deliciosus; assembly: GCA_021525775.1. NCBI lineage: Eukaryota > Fungi > Basidiomycota > Agaricomycetes > Russulales > Russulaceae > Lactarius > Lactarius deliciosus. The sequence continues at coordinate 73,225 of JAKELK010000287.1, forward strand.
CCACATGAACCTTCTAGTGTTGGGGAAGTTCGGTTCGGTTCAGTTTGGGCCAGTTTGGGCCAAACTGGAAACTGAACCATTTAATTTTTGCCAAACCGAAACCAAACCAGACCAAACCGGTTTAAACCGCTCCAAACTGTTTCAAACCGATTAAAAAAAGACATTTTAAATTGCTTCTTAATCGGTTTGGTTTGGTTCAAACCGAGTTCAAACCAGTTAATAGACCAAAAACATAAATATTTTCTTATAATAATAAATTTAACTGTCTGTTTTGGTTCAAACTCAGTTCAAACCAAGTTTGAAACCATTTATTGAGTGATTATTTAACAAATTTAAATAATTTTTAATAATTTTTCCTAATCAGTTTGGAACGGTTTGGTATCGGTTTGGGGGTCCCAAACCGCAAACCAAGTGGTTCGGTTTTTTTTTAGAATTTTCAAACCCAAACCATTTAAATGGTTTGGGTTTGGGTTCAAACCGAGTTTGGATCGGTCTGAGACCGAACTTCCCCAACACTAGAACCTTCAGTACTGGAGATCCCCCCAGAAGATCAGTAGACGAGTCACACAGGAAGTACTGGAACTATCTGAATATGACATCGAGATTCACCACATCAAAGGGACGGCCAATAGGCAAGCCGATGCACTATCTAGGCGACCAGATTACGATCAAGGCGAAAGGGACAACGAACAAGTAATGGTACTGCCAGACGACGTCTTCGTCCGAGCCACCACCATTGATACCACAGAAGAACCCATGCGCACCACTTGGATCATACCCGTATCCGAAATGGAAATGACCTTACCTATCTACACCCAAAACGAAGACACCCTACGCCCATGGGTCAACCCCCACAGCCTCAAGAAAATCGAAGGCACTTGGTACAAAGAGGGACGACGAGTTGTAACAGGGGGGCTTCATCACAAAACCGACCTCATACGAGCTCACCACGACCCCACAGTATATGGACACCTGGGCATCAATCGCACCATACAGCTCGTCGAACAACATTATTGGTGGCCCGGACTCCGAAAAGAAGTCATGGACTACATCAAAGGCTGCGCTGACTGCCAACGAATCAAGGTGAACACGAGGCCACAACGGGCAGCACTGCAACCCATCTACCCAAAACCGGAAGCAATGCCATTCGAAACCATTGCCCTCAATTTCATTACCAAGCTCCCGGAAGCCCACAACTGTGACTCGATCCTCACGATAACAGATCATGACTGCATAAAAATGGCATTATTCATCCCATGCCAAGAGGAAATAACTGCCGAAGGGACAGCCGCCCTGTACGTAAAACACATGTTCCCACGATTCGGGTTACCCTCCAAAATCATCAGTGACAGAGACCCACGATTTGCATCCAAATTCACGCGAGAGCTGTGTAAAATCCTAGACATCCAACAGAACATCTCCACAGTGTTACGTTTCGCTCGGATGTGAACTCTGACTCACCGCTTATGACAACGAAGTCAGTAGTAATTAGTCATGGACTGCGCAGCATCAGTCAGCTGCAGGGTTTGGCATGTGATACTGTACGATATGACTCATAGTGACTTGGAGATGACTCATTCCTAGTAGTAGTTGTATTAGGGTTCGCTCTACTTACGCTATTAGCTAGTTACGATTCGGGAGGAGCTTGAAAGCTACCTTGTATATGTATATAAGACTCTCACGGAAGACCAGGATCGCCATCTTGGTCTTCTTCAATTACCACTCTTAACTCGTCTTCTGTGCAAGGGATTCTCCCTTAGTGAGTCCCTCAGTCCGGCATATCTTAGGATCCCCGTGACTCTCCCGGCCTCTGGCTACCCACGTGTCTGACCCACCGTGTGGACAGTGTTCCCGCTAAGTCCCGTCATCACCAAGGTTTATCTCTACTCTAACCTGAACGTCGCGCAGCCTTGGGGTTACATCTACTACGCCACCCACACCCAAAGATATCACTTCATCCTTGACGAGTCCAACGTCATCCATGCCTTTGAACATGTTGCGTGGGACGAAGATCACAACACCGAGTACGACCCTGCAGACCCGACACACCTACTGTGTTGACAGTATCATACAAGAGGAGGATCAGCCCATCAAAGCGCCTAAGTCAGGCAGACGTCCATGGTAGACATTACATTAAGACCAAGATCCCACTGTGGCTTATCCTTGAGACCCCAACACAACTACCAAAAAAAAAAAGGACCTTTGGGTGCCTTTCAGATCCTATCACATCGACAGACAAGGAGAACGAAACGTCCCTACAAAATACCTCAAAGCAGCCTACTGGAAAGACGACACCCACGACATTGGATACATAGCCTGATACCGCAAACAAGAGTACCCCATAGAATTCAACTTTGACAGAACCTGCTGGTGCGAACTCAAGTGGGACCACAGAGAGGACAAGTACGAAATCATCCGACCCGTGACAGACCCCTTCAACTGCAACATCCTCACAAGCGAAGTAACCACAAGAGAACAGTGGGGACCAATCGACGGAAAACCCGAAGAAGAGATACACGAACGATCCCCAACCCCAAAGACACCAGCACCATTGTAGGGGGGTAAACCCTAATTCAGTTAAGGGTTAAGGGTGGGTTAAGGCTATATGTTTTCAGAGAAGTGACATATATATCATGTGATATTTTAGTCAAATATACCCCCCGTATAATTATATACATTATACGGGGAGTATATTTGACAAAAAAATGTGCCCCGTATAATGTATATGATTATACGGGGCACATATTTAACTAAAATATACCCCCATATAATTATATACATTATACGGGGCACATATTTGACTAAAATATACCCCCGTATAATCATATACATTATACGGGGCACATATTTAACTAAAATATACCCCCGTATAATTATAAATTATACGGGGAGTATATTTGACAAAAATATGTGCCCCGTATAATCATATACATTATACGGGGCACATATTTAACTAAAATATACCCCCGTATAATTATAAATTATACGGGGAGTATATTTGACAAAAATATGTGCCCCGTATAATGTATATGATTATACGGGGGTATATTTTAATTAAATATGTGCCCTGTATAATTAATGGGGGACAAATTAGACAAAAATACGCCCCATATAATGTATATGATTATACGGGAGGTATATTTAAGTCAAATATGTGCCCCGTATAATTAATGGGGACAAATTAGACGACTTTATACCCCCTGTATAACGTATATGATTATACGGGGCACATATTTGACAGAAATATACCCTGTATAATCATATACATTATACGGGGCACATATTTGACAAAAGGATACCCCCTGTATAGTGTATATGATTATACCCCCCGTATAATCATATACACTATACAGGGGGTATCCTTTTGTCAAATATGTGCCCCGTATAATGTATATGATTATACAGGGTATATTTCTGTCAAATATGTGCCCCGTATAATCATATACGTTATACGGGGGGTATAAAGTCGTCTAATTTGTCCCCATTAATTATACGGGGCACATATTTGACTTAAGGGCCTGTCCGGCACACCCGTTGCCCCGCCGCGCACCTGCCAAAAAAATTAAGTTGCCCCTACTGTGCGCCAGGGGGCAAACTTGCTGTTCGGTGCATGTTGCTCCGAGGGGTTGGCAATGAGGCCTTAATGAGGCTCCTTGGAGCAGCCCTATCAAATCGGGGCAACGAAAATACCCATTTATCTCTTTCAGTTCGCTGCCCCAACGCCGCCTGAAGCGTGACCATGACCACAAAATCCAGATTCAGCCTGCCAGTTCCGAGTCTATGCCATGCCCGCGTTTACTATGCGTCTCT
>JAKELK010000288.1:0-76914 GCA_021525775.1 Lactarius deliciosus
GTGTTTTTGGGGTGTGGAAAAATAGAAAATACAGGCTGTATGGGAAATGGCAGTACTTGAGCATCCAGGACGCTTGTGCACCCTTGTGCACATCTGCACCATGCCCACATTCCTATTTCTAAGTCATCAGTATTTTTCAACACATGTCAGTGCGTAGAAGAATAGGAAATACAAGCTTTATGGGAGATGGCAGCACGTGAGCGTCCAGGACGCTCGTGCACCCTTTGCCGCACAACTGTGCCATACTCACATTCCTTCTAAGTCATTGGTATTTCGACGTGTTTTCGGGTGTGGAAAATAGAAAATACAGGCTGTATGGGAAATGGCAAGTACTTGAGCGTCCAGGACGCTCGTGCACCCTTTGCGCACAACTGCACCATGCTCACATTCCTATGTCTAAGTCATTGGTGTTTTCCAACGTGTTTTTAGGGCGTGTAAAAATAGAAAATACAGGCCGTATGGGAAAAGGCAGTACTTGAGCGTCCAGGACGCTCGTGCACCCTTTGCGCACAACTGCACCATGCTCACATTCCTATGTCTAAGTCATTGGTGTTTTCCAACGTGTTTTTGGGGCGTGGAAAATAGAAAATACAGGCCGTATGGGAAAAGGCAGTTCTTGAGCGTCCAGGACGCTCTGTGCACCCTTGTGCACAACTGCGCCGTGCTCACAATCCCTACTTCTAAGTCATCAGTGTTTTCCAACGTGTTTTTGGGGTGTGGAAAAATAGAAAATACAGGCTGTACAGGCTGCATGGGAAATGGCAGTACTCGAGCATCCAGGACGCTTGTGCACCCTTGTGCACAACTGCACCATGCCCACATTCCTATTTCTAAGTCATCAGTATTTTTCAACACATGTCAGTGCGTAGAAGAATAGGAAATACAAGCTTTATGGGAGATGGCAGCACGTGAGCGTCCAGGACGCTCGTGCACCCCTTTGCGCACAACTGCACCATGCTCACATTCCTATGTCTAAGTCATTGGTGTTTTCCAACGTGTTTTTAGGGCGTGTAAAAATAGAAAATACAGGCCGTATGGGAAAAGGCAGTACTTGAGCGTCCAGGACGCTTGTGCACCCTTGCGCACAACTGCGCCGTGCTCACAATTCCTACTTCTAAGTCATCAGTGTTTCCAACGTGTTTTTGGGGTGTGGAAAAATAGAAAATACAAGCTTTATGGCAGCACTTGAGTGTCCAGGATGCTTGTGCACCCTTTGCGCACAACTATGCCACGCCCACATTCCTATTCCTATACCTCTAAGTCATCGGTGTTTTTCAACATGTTTTAGGGAGTGGGAAAATAGGAAATACAGCCTGAGGTCATATGGAAAATGGCAGCACTTGAGCATCCAGGACACTCGTGCACCCTTTGCGCACAACTGTGCCATGCCCACATTCCTATTTCTAAGTCATTGGTGTTCTTCAGCACGCTGTGGGCCCTGGAGCACTTGTCTGCACCTTTAATGGTAGCAACACCTCACTCTCTATTGGGCTGCACACTGTGTGCTCTGGCTTGCCTAGGTAATGTATGTACCATAACAGCCACACCACTTTGTGTGGTGCAGCTGAACAGTTGCATGATGCCTCAGTGTACACCTTAACTGCTGCCACCCAAATAAGAGTTTCATGAGTGTTCTGATTGTTTTCTGTGTGTGCCTGGTCATCACATGTATGCTGACACTTGAGTTTCCCTCACAGAAATCATTATGTCGAACCCTCTCACTTCTGGTCCCAGTACTCAATGGCACTACACTGCCAATCCAGGAAGATATCTTTAGGCACTGTTGGCAAGAGAACATTTAGTATCTCAGCAAAGAGACCCTGCTGACATCTTCCAGAGAGCTTTCAGACTTTTAGGCTGAGACATTTTTTGTGGCATTTTGTTATCTGATTTTATTCTGTGAAAGATCCCTCCAGGAGACATCCTTTTTCTTCCCTCAAAGATATGGATGCAGATGGCATGACTCTGCATGACTCAACCACAAACACTGCATGGATCCTGGTTTGGTGTGTTGGCCAAGTTAAGCATTGTACACTGCACCACATGCAACACATTTTTGAAATAAAAATATTACATCAGATTAGTGTCTGCAGGTCCTCTATCATTCCCCCTAGCTGCCATCTCAGCACAATCTTGTGCTTTGGTTGCCTGCCATTTGGCAGCACCTTTAGCACATTTGGCAGGTCCTCTGATTCTGAGTTGGGCTGCCAGCTGTATGTGTTCTTGGTGATGTTCACTGAAGTATGGTCTCAGACATGTCAATTCTCGTGGCAATACTGAATGAATAAGGTATGGGTTATGGAGACTGTGCATGTTGAGAAGGAATTGTGTGTCATCAATGTGTTTGAATTTGACTCCAGCCTGAGTAAGATCTGTGAGAATCCACTCCTGCCTAACTTGTGACTGTGAAATAGGACAGTTGAACATTGTACAGTCACGCTGTGCATTGAAGTCAAATATAATGTCCTAAGATTACAAGCATGGTGTTACATTTCATTTGGACATGGACTCTGACTCATCGCTTATGACAACGGGGTCAGTAGTAATTAGTCATGGACTACGCAGCATCAGTCAGCTGCAGGGTTTCGCATGTGATAAATGTACGATATGACTCATAGTGACACGACATGACTCATTCCTAGTAGTAGTTGTATTAGGGTTCGCTCTACTTACGCCACTGGCTAGTCACGATTCGGGAGGAGCTTGAAAGCTGCCTCGTATATGTATATAAGACTCCCACAGAAGACCAGGATCGCCATCTTGGTCTTCTTCAATTACCACTTCTTGACTTGTCTTCTGTACAAGGGATTCCCCCTTAGTGAGTCCCTTAGTCCGGCATATCTCAGGATCCCCGTGACTCCCCTTTGGCCTTCGGCTACCCACGTGTCTGACCCACTGTGTGGACAGTGTTCCCGCTAAGTCCCGTCATCACCAAGGTCTATCTCTACTCTAACCCAAACGTCGCACACCCTTGGGGCTACATCTACTACGCAACTCACGCCCAGCAACACCACTTCATCCTCGACGAATCCAACGTTGTCCACGCCTTCGAACACGTAGCGTGGGACCAAGATCATAACACCGAGTACGATCTCGAAGACCCAACGCGACTCCTGTGTCACCTATACAATCAACGAGGAGGATCAGCACATCGCAGCGCCTAAGTCAGGCAGACGTCCGTGGTAGACGTTACACATGGTTTATATGTAATTTTGCATGTTATGGGGAATTAGTGATTGTGAGGGGTCACCCTGGGGTCATTCTGTGATAACCCTGACCCTGACCCAGAGAAACCCATACCTGTAGTCACAGGTTCAGGTTTTTCCAGGTACGGGTCAGGGTTTCTGGAGGGTTTTGGGGGGTGAGAAAACCCGCATGGGTTTACTGGCACTGTTTTGTTTAGACCCAGGTTATTATCATGCTGTCAATGGGCAGTAAACAAAAATGTATTTACAGTGGAATAATGTACAGTAGTAATGCTAGCTAGAAGCCTAGACTGCCCAGTGCAGTGCCGCTATCATCATTGTGGTCAACCCATTTTTGTCAATGTCGCCACTGTTGGGTTGTTGTCATGTTGGGATGCCACTGCTGTCGGGTTTTGGACAGGTGTGGTTGGCCCTGTGTTTGCGGGGCACTGGTGGTGGTCAGTAGTGGGGTTTGAGTTGTTCTGGGCAGTGTCGGCAAACTGCGGCAAACTCCTGTCGCCACACTGTTGTTGCTGTCGCTATCAGTTGTGCTTTGCAGCGCATGTGGTTGCATTGGTGTTCACTGCTGCTGCCACCGTCATCTGGGTGTACACCAGTGAACAGTCACCATTGTCATCATGATCGTGGTTGGCGCAGGTGCAAGCCAGCTGTCAATGTCCTTCATCCATGGGAAGCCACCATGACCCATCCTACACTTGGTGATTGCCAGTTTTGTTTGCTGAGTCGAAGAGTGCATGCAGCACACATTCATTCACAGCTATATCCGAACGACAACAACAACCACAACATCAACCACAACAACAACAACAACAACAACAACCGTGACAACTGACGACAACAACAACCACGATGACAACAACAACCCCAACAACTGTGACAACCAACCACAACAACAACTACAATGACAACAGCCTCAACGACCAAAACAACAACTGTGACGACGACCACAAGGCGACTCGAACTCAGAACACCACAACAACCCAACACAATGACTGGTGTCCATGACAGCGCTGACACAACAACTCAGACGACGAGTGGCAGGCATTTTATATGAGTAGGAGTAGTAGCTACTAGTACTAGCTAGTTTAGTTTGGTACATATGGCCTAGTATTTTAATAATAAACAGCTTGTTTCCAAGTTTGTGCTGCACCAAAGGTTGAGGCAAAAACCCGCCATACCTGCTGTTGATGGGTACGGGTTTCCGAGGGGTAGGGAAATTGCGACCCAGACCCAGACCCGTGACAACCCTTACCTGTGACCCATGGGGTTTGCCAAACCTGCTGTGATCACTATGGGGAATCACTCACCTCAGGCTTTACCAAATATTGTGCCAATTGTGACTTCTGCAAGATCAGCATGTTGAGGCATTGGTCCAGTGAGTTGAGAATGTTGAAGTGCTCAATGAACGCAACAATGTTGCCTAGTTTTGTTTTGCCATTCTCCACTAAATCAGAAGCCAATATTCAACAAACATGGCTAGTTTCAACTGCCTAAAGGCAACCAAGGATCAGGAATGTCACCAATGACTTGGACATGAACATGTGTACCTCCCCCCCACTACAAAAGAAAACCCAGGATCTTTCCTCACACTTTGTTACAATTTCTCATTCTTCCTGTACAATACATGGTTTCTGCAGACTTCTCATTTCTCACGCACCTGTCCATTTGCTTCCATTCCACTTGTGCATGACTTGTTATGACTTGGAGTTTGCGCCATCAAAGACAACCTCACATTTCTGATCTGATCTGACGAGTGTACAGTTCTGTGGAATTCTGATGTATGATATTAGCATGTCACAGTCACATGACATTTCCCACGTATGTTTCAGTTTTGGTTTCTCAGTTCCAGACTCGACCCAGACTTGTTCTCAATTCTTCTCAGAGTATTCTCGGATTGACAGCACGACTGCCAGCGCTTGCCTCATGTTCGTGACTCACTGTATGCCAGCAGATGTGCCAGCACATAGACTCGCTGGCACTGATGTGTCCCTCAGAAAATAGTATAGAAAATCACAGACAGTACAGTATATAAGGAGGAGTAGTCTAGCTTGTATTTGGCATCTTGGTCTCTTAAGAATATAGCGCATTAGTTCCTTCTCTTGTCTCCTTCAAGCCCGCCACTCCTTGCTTGGCTAAGCGACCCGACCTGCTGGTCCGTCTTGCCCGACCCTCTTGCGCCGCCTTGAGGAAGAGTCCCTTGGACTGTAAACGCAGACCCTCTTGCGCCGCCTTGAGGAGGAGTCCCTTGGACTGTAAATGCAGTAATCCCACCAGAGTCGAAGCAACTTTAAACGCAGTAGCCATACGCCCGCCGAACGATCCGTGTGATCATAACATAGCAGTTCCCTTTGTTTATGTTTTGGGAGTAAGACTCATTATTGCGCCATGTATTTGTCTTCAACAAATACCCTGTACTACTATATAAGGCATGTACTACCTAGCTTGTACATAGTGTTGCCACAGCTTGGCTCAAAACGGCTGAGCCAGCCAAGCTGAGCCATCTTGAGCTGAGCCAAGCTGACAAATTAGCTCATGACCAAACCTGGCTCAGCTTGGCTCACAAGCTGGGCTGAGCTGCTCAGCCAAGGCTCGATTAGGCCATGACCAGATTAGGCAGGTCAAGCCAGGCTCATGGTGGGCAGGAATAGATTTTTGGTATTCAGCTGGCTGAGCCAGGAATGAGCTGGCTGAAAATGGAAAATTGCACTGAGACTCTTGCTCTGTACACTGGGCGAGTCACCTTTCACTTCCCTTGCTCCCCACCCTCACCTATTGCCACTCACCCTCCCTGGCCTCCCCTGTCCCATCTTCCTCTCACTTACACCCTGTCCCTGCTCTGGTGCCACCTAGTGTTTCAGCAACTGCAATAGCCGGGCTGAGCTGGAGCCAAGCCGACTGAGCCAGCCCAGTTCGATTGCCAAACCAAGCCAAGCTTTCAACACTCCGCTCACTTAGCCAAGCTGAGAAAAGCACTGGCTTTCTCCAGCTCAATGCCAGCTTTGACCTGAAGCCAGCGTGAGCCACGCAATACACCAACATGTTGGAAGCATGCAACTTTTATTTTTGTATATACTACTCTTGCATTGCTAAGTACAACTGTGTTCTATTTTAATAAATTTGGCTGAGGAACTAGTCTAGTCAGGAGCATTTGAGATGATACTGACCATCGAGCATGGGGCTGAGCTTGAGGCCAAGTGGGAAGGGAGCTTGAGGTTGAGAAGTACATGGAAAAGTGGGACACAATGAGCGAAGTCATCTCAATGATGCTGGTGATTGTGTCCTGGTAGTCATATGGGTCCAGTCAATGTCTTAAATACGAGAGATGACAAGGTGGACATACGTCGGATTGAAGCGTAGGATGTCCATCCTTGAGGACATGGTGGTGGCCACTGACAAGCAAAACATGGTGTTGCCCATTGAGGATGGGGCCGAGCTTGAGGCTGAGTGGAAGGGAGCTTGAGGTTGAGAAGTAAATGGAAAAGTGGGACATGATGAGTGAAGACAACTTTGATGATGCTGATGATCATGTCCTGGTAGTCATATGGGTCCAGTCAACATCTTAAATACAAGAGATGACAAGGTGGACATACGTGGGATTGAAGTGCAGGATGTCCATCCTCGAGGACATGGTGGTGGCTGCCAACAAGCAGAACATGGTGTCGTCCAAGATGGTCGCATCCATGGTATTGAGGCCATGGGAGGACCACATATGTAGGAGTTTTGTACACCTGTATGTTAGCGGTATGTGAGTTACCCCCTGGGTGGAGATAAGGTGTGGTGTGTTGAGAGGGGAGACAAAAATACCTCTAAGCAGAAGTTCACAGACCATTGAGGACAGGGCTGAGCTTGAGGCCGAGCAGGAAATGAGCTCAAGGTTGGAAAAGTGGGACACAACAAGCAAAGTCATCTCAATGATGCTGATGATTGTATCCTGGTAGTCATATGGGTCCAGTCAGCATCTTAAATACAAGAGATGACAAGGTGCAGCGGACATACATGGGATTGAAGCATAGGATGTCTGTCCTCGAGGACGTGGTGATGGCCGACAAGCAGAACACAGTGTTGCCCATTGAGGATGGGGCTGAGCTTGAGGCTGAGTGGGAAGGGAGCTCAAGGTTGAGAAGTACATGGAAAAGTGGGACACAATGAGCAAAGTCATCTTGATGATGCTGATGTTCATGTCCAAGTAGTCATATCCAGTCAGCATCTTAAATCTGAGATAACAAGAACAAGGTAGACATACATGGGATTGAAGTGTAGAATGTCTGTCCTTGTGGACATGGTGGACAAGCAGAACACAATGTTGTTCAAGATGGATCTTCAATGGTATCGAGGCGGAAGACAGCATATGTAGGACTTCATACCCCTGTATGTTAGTGGTATGTGAGTTACCCTGGGTTGGGACAAAGGCGTGGCGTGTTGCAAGGGAGACAAAACTACCTCTGAGCAGAAGCTTGTGGTTTAGGGTTCAGAATGCTCAGATGCAAAATAAATTCTACACAATCCATGAAATAAGGATAACCCCTACAATGTCAAAACACGACTAATACAGGGCATAGGTCCCACACCAAACTACAAAAGAATTGGTACACATGAACACTATACACTGAAGACTGAACACTGAATTGGAATTATTTCCAAGGGATTCTCACGGGAGTGAATGAGAGAAATTGTCTGCTGGCAGATGATGAGGCCTTTGTGTGAGTTGAAGAGTGAAGGCTGAGCAAGTAATCAGTACCGATCATATGTTATTCGTACAGCGTGGGGTCTACTTACACCTGACCATTGGGAATAGGGGAGATGGTGGGGGGGTAGCACTTTGACAGGGTCACTCTTGGTTGCTGAGCACCGTAAGAGAATCAAATGAAGGTGCAGGTAGTCTGGCTTCTCATTGAAGCCAAGCAAATGGACATAGTCAACAAATTTGCAAAAGGGAGCAGGTAAGCCTTTGCACAGCTCTTCTGCTGTGACTGACAATTTTTTCTGAAGGACTGCCCAGGCCCTCTGGTCACTGCAAGTAGATATACCCATCCTAGTGTTGGGGAAGTTCGGTCCCAGACCGATCCAAACTCGGTTTTAACCGAACCCAAACCATTTAATCGGTTTGGGTTTGGAAAATTCTGAAAATAAACTGAATGGTTCAGTTTGGGGTTTGGGACCCCCAAACCGATGCCAAACTGTTCCAAACCGATTGAGAAAAATTATTAAAAATTATTTTATATTTTGTCCTTAAATGGTTTGGTTTGGTTCAAACTGAGTTCAAACCAAGTTTGAACCAAGTTTGACTGTGTTTGAACCAAAATAAATGGTTAAATTTATTATTATTAAAAATATTTCATGTTTTTGGTGTCAAATTAAGTTTAAACCAGGTCTTAACTGGTTTAAACTCGGTTTGAACTCGGTTTGAACCAAACCAAACCAATTAAGAGGCAATTTAAAACACCTTTTTTTAATCGGTTTGAAACGGTTTGGAACGGTTTGGAGCAGTTTGAAGCAGTTTGGTTCTGCTTTGGGTCTGGTTTGGCGAAAATTAAATGGTTCGGTTTCTGGTTTGGCCCAAACTGGCCCAAACTGAACTGAACCGAACTTCCCCAACACTAACTAGTCCTCATAAAAATCCAGAGCTCACCGTCCGAGTTGTGTTGCGTTGTTGTCGATGTTGTCTTGGCGTCTTGTTGCTGTTGTTGGTGCTGCTATCATTGTTGTCAGTGTTGCTAACCGTTCATTGTCAGTGTTGCTATCATTGTCATTGTTGCTGTTGATATTGTCTTGCTGGCAGCAGTGGTGGTGGTGGCTGTCTACGTTGTGTCATGTTGTTGTTGTCGACACCGTCTTGTCATTGTCATTGTTGTTGATATCTTGTCGTCATTGACATTGTCTTTCTTGATGGCAGGGCCCTAGCAGCAGTGGCAGTTGGTAGCGTGCAGCTTGGGGCTGTGTCAAGGAAGTGCAGTGTAGTGACAATCAATACAAAGAACAAAACCAGCATCACCCGGCCTGGGAACTAGTGCATAGCATGGGTTTATAAACCCATGCAGGTATGTGCTACCTGCTATGCTGGGTACAGGTATGGGTCAGTCTTGTGATACCCATGCCCTACCTGTACCCACTGTGTGGGTTTGGTGGGTTTTGTCAGGTACACTATGACATTTATTTGTAGAACTAGATACACATGTACATCAAATAATAGCTACTACTACTAATACTACTAGTCCTGAGCCCGTCGCAGAGCCCACTGTCCTTACTGCCATCATGTCCGAGTTGTCGTCTCGTGTTCCTGTCATGTTGGTGTTGCCTTGTCTGAGTCGCCGTTGGCGTCGTCTTGTTGTTGTTGGTGGTGTCACTATTGTCGTCGTCATCTGCCATTGTTGATGGAGGGCATTGGCAGCGGCAGTGGCAGCAGTGCCAGTTGGAAGCCATCCAAGTCATTTTGCGTGTTGTGCCATGTTGGCATTGGCATTGGCATTGTTGTTGTTGTCGCCATCGTGGTTGTCTTCACCATTGTTGTTGTTGTTGTTGTTGTTGTTGTTGTTGTTGTCTTGCTGTTGTCAGTGGCAGGGCCCTGGTGGTGGTGGTTGGTAGCGCATGCAGCTCAGGGCTGCGCATCAGGGAAGTGCACTGTGATAGGTGACTAAGCAGGGCAAGCAGAACAAAACCAGCATCACCCAGCCTGCTGGGAACGAATTTGGGAACACATGCTTAGGGAACCATCAACAGCAAACCCTGCATGCACATATGCTGCCGACCACATCCAAGACAACTTTGCCAGCCCCGCCTGTGCCGAACAAGCCACCAACTGCCAGTGCCATACCAACTCAAGGCCCAAACACAATGGTGGCAGCACTTGGCAGCAGCAGGGGTGATGGTGAGGCAGCGCCACAACTGCAAGTCTGCAAGTGACTCTGCTGACTTGACGACACAGGGGTGACAACAACAGCGACAACAACACTGACAATGCCCATGACAATGACTATGACAATGGCTGCAACAACTACGACTAACAGCGAGTCGGCGACAATGGCTGCAACAACGGCAATGGTGGTGATGTGGTGATGTGATGACTTGGATGGCAGGCAGTGATGGTGTAATTAAGTATCTATTAAAGTAGTACTGTACAATTGTGTACAATTGAATACTAGTACAATTGAATACTAGGCTGGCTTTATGCAAAGACATTGAGAGCTGTTTGAACGACACAGGTCACATGCTGACCCACAGGGCCAACCCACACGGGTCTTCCATACCTGTGCAACCCGCCAGGACCCATACCCATGGCTGCAGGAACCCATACCCATGAGCCTGGGTACGGGTTTTTGGTGGGTGTGAGTGTGGGTAGAGGTCTAGTCACCCATGGGTTACCCACGCTATGCCCTACTGGGAACGAATTGGGAATGGTTTAGGTAGGGATCAAGCATCATGGCAAACCCTGCCTGTGCCACAGCCAACCATGACAACCAATGACAACACCAGCCCCCGAGCCAAACAAGCTATCAACCGCTGCTGCCATACCAATGCAAGTCCAACCGGTGGTGGCACCCCCAACAACAGCTATCGCACCTGCAGCAAGAGCAACAGCAAGGCAGCGGGGACATTCAACCACAGCAGCAACTCTGAGCGACTTGACAATGACAACAATGTCAACAATGGCAACAACGGCAATGATGGCGGCGGCGGCGGCAGCGACCACAATGACAGTGACAGTGACGACACAACAGACAATGGTGACATGACAGACAATGGCAACATGACAGACAATGGCAACACAACAGACAATGATGGCAACACAACAGGCCCTGGCAATGATGGTGATGACATGACAGATGACGGTGGTGGGGCAATGATGACGCAGCAGGCTTGGTAGTTAGTTGTCTTTCAGTAGTACTTTGTTTAGACAGTTTAGTAGTACTACTAGTGCAGTATCCATATCGAGCCTGTCCTGACTCCCGACCTGCAGTGCTAACCCGCTGACTGGTGCAACCCATGTGTACCCATACCTGCAGCTGTCTGTACCCATACCTGTGAGCCCGGGTACGGGTTTCATGCAGGTGCGGGTGCGGGTAAGGGTTGAGTGACCCATGGGTTACCTGTGACGAACACTAAGCACCATGGGGATCCTGGCAGGACTGGATTGGGCTGGTGGCCCAGAGGATTCATCCTGCCTCATGCTCTAATCTTTGGACTTGGGCCCTCACAGTCTACTCTTGTTTCCCTTCTTGCCTCGGTTACTATACAATCCCATAAGGGCATCAGTAAGAATACAGGCAACTTCCAACTTTCCACCTGGTGTGCCAGCAGGAAACCAGTGCAAGTTCCACAAGTTGGCAAGTTGAATATGGAGTTGTTCCAAAATATTTTCTAATATCACTTTTATTATTAGAATAAATAATAGATAGACATATTTATATTGTTAAGTACCACAATATTAGGCCTTGTCTGCTGTTGTCCTGTTTTTGGGGTCTGCTTGCATCACAAAATACAAAAATACAAAAAAGAAATATATTCTGTAGCAAAATATGTACATTGTATGTAGCTGAATTATCTAGCAGTTGCAGACTACTAGCCCTGCACTGCCACTGCCCCTATTCACACCCCCCCCACTGCCCACCAACACCGTCCTGCCATTGCCATGGTTGTCAGTTGTTGTCAGCACACAGCTGTTGTTGTTGTCAGTTGTCATCGTCATCTTGTCTCATCTTGTCACATTGTTGCTTGGGCTTGCAGCTCCTGACATTGTACACCACATTGTGGTGGGACTTGTGGTGGCCACAAGCTTGTGGTGTGGAGGTGGTGGCAATTTGCGGGACTTGAGGGGTGATACATGGGGGTACACCTCGCATGGGCAAAGGTGGGAGGTGCTGGTGAGTAGTGAAAAATGAAAAAAGAAGAAAAAAAAGTACCTGCAGGCATTAGGCCCAACTGGTTATCAGCCATGTCTTTGTGTTGTAGGGTTTGTGCAGTGTGTTGGGGTGGCAGGAGACATGGGACTTGCATGGTGGGGTTTTCTATGCTGAGTGGCGGACTTCCACATGGCAAAGGGTGGAGGTGGTCGCAATGGGCTTGCATGGGGTGAGTGGAGGCAGTGGGGAGTTTGCACAGCTTCAAGGATAATGCAGTGATGCTCTGTAGCAGTGATAGTGAACAAATGAAATGAAACAAGAAAAGAAAAGAAAACCATATCTTGATGCAGGGGGTGGCAGCAGCAGATGTGGGGGTGCGGTGTGTTGGGATAGCATCATGGCAGGAAACACAGGACTTGCATGGTGGACTTCCATGTGGCAAAGGGTGGAGGTGGTTGCAATGGGCTTGCATGGGGTGAATGGAGGCAGTGGGGAGTTTGCGAGGCTTCAAGGATGATGCGGTGATGCTCTGCAACAGTGATGGTGAACAAATGAAACAAAACAAGAAAAAAAACATATCTTGATGAAGGGGGTGGCAGTGGCGGATGTGGGGGCCACAGTTGCAGTGGTGCAGTGTGGCGGCATTGGAACGGTGACAAGGGCGCTGCCAGCTAAGGGGGGGATTGGTGTTGGCAGGGGCTTGAAAGGGTGAGTTCAGAGTAGCACTGGCAGGCTGTAAAACAAGATAGAACCTGAATCAGCTTGGGCAGAAGGAGTGTGGAAAAAACTGCCATGTTGAATTTGTGCTTGGCTGAGCAGGGGCTTAATCTGTAGTGTAGAAAGGTGTGTTGCACACTCAATGTGTGTTGCTTGTCAACATGTCAACACACTCTCCCTCTTCTTTTTTTTATTTTACTTTCTTCTTTAACAGATCTCTTCAGATACCCACTCCTGTTGCATGTGGACCACCCCCATGGCCTATGCAAGAGGACCAACTACAACCCCGTTTGCAGGCATGAAGACACAGCTGACAACCATGCAAAAGATACATTTTTATTTTATTTTGGCTTTTCTCTTCCTCACAAGTGTTGCATTGCATGTTTTTCCACCCTCACCTCTGCAGCTACACCCCCTACCTCTCCAATGGCACAAAGCGCCCACACGCCATGACCACACCACTTTCCCCGCACCAACATGTTGCAACTACCCCATTAAGTTTGTTTGTTTGTGTTTTTTTCTTTTGCTTACCTTCAACTTTTGTAGGCCCACATTGCCCTCCACCTCACACACCCATCACTGCGACACCCCAACACAGCACATGAGACCGCAACCACCAACCCACCAGCATGATGCCACAACCCAACTTGCAAGACTCCACAACCAGAGATGTCAACGAGTGACACTCATGAGTACAAATACTCATCGGAAATCTCCAAAGAGCTACTTGTACTTGACTCATACTCGTGGCTGTGAGTACTCATCAAAATTTCCCAATTGACACTTGTACTCACAGTGTGAGTACCCATCTGCCAAGTACTTGTGAGTGTGAGTACTCATATTCATTCACATAGAATGAGTACTCATCTGGAACAAGTACTCTAAGGATATCATCATTTTTGCTGGAACTAGCTACACAATGTACTCTAAAGACTAGCTACAGTCGTATAAAACTTGTCACACTGTCGCTGCCCCCTGCTGCCATTGTGTACTGGTGTTGTTGTGTCACCACTGCTGTGGTTGTCATCAGTGTTGTTGTGGACTGTTGTCCAAGTCGTCGTGGATCATTGTCATTGTCTTCATCTTCATCATTGTTGTTGTGTCATTGTTGTCTATTCAACCTGCCTTGTTGTTGCCATAGTGTCATTGTGGTTGACTCATTGTCGATGGTGCACCAGTGGGGGGTTGTTGCCGTCTGTAGCTAGTGCACGACATGGGTTTGTGAACCCGCATGGGTACCCAGGTATGGGTCTGGCGGGTACAGGTATGGGTACGACATTGGGTACCCGTTCAGAACCCGCACCCGTACAATGGGTTTGGCAGGTTTTTTTGAGCAAAAGTTTTATTTAAACTACTACTACTAGTAACTACTACCACTAGAATACTGTCATGAGAATGCATCGCCATCTGAGTTGTCGTGTCTGAATCTTCGTCGTCATCGCTATCGCTATTGTCTTTGTCTTTGTTGTCTTAGTATTTGTCATCGTTGTCGTTTTCTTCATTGTTGTTGGCTTGCTGTTGTTGGTGGTGGGGTCCTGGCGGCGATGGCGGTGGTAGTGCGTGCAGCTCGGCGCTGCGTCAGGGAAGTGCACCTGTCTGGGTTGTCGTGGACTCGTGGATGTCGTTGAAGCGCACATGGCTTGGGACTTCATCGGCAGAATGTCCGTTGCCGTCGTCTTGTTGTTTCTGCATTGTCCGTGCAGCTCGCTTGCCCTGCAGCGGCAGCAGGCGTGATGCCATCTTCTCTGAGGTATATACCTACAGATTGATGTCAGCAGACATAAGGCCATGTGTACTCACCTGTGAGATTGAACGGAGGCGATAGCGACGGCAATGGTCAAAGTCAACGACTAATGAATAAGGTGACAGCATAGATAGCGAACAGAACAAAATCGGCAATCACCGGGTGGCTGGGAACCATTTACTGTACTGTGAGTGCATGTGAGCCGTGACAACCGTGACTCAGCATCTTGTGTCTTGCACAACGACACAACAGGATCGAAGGCAAACCTCGCCAGTGGACAAAACTTCGCCAATGCACCAGCCCTGAGCTGAATGACTCGGAGCTACCAACCGCAGGCCATACCAATGCAAGTCCCAAACGCGACAGCAATGGCACCGACGGCTACAACACCAGTGGCAGGAGTGATGGCGAGGCAGCGGGGATGATTCAACCAATTCAACCACAACAATCGGTGTCCAACTCCAACCAACGGGACCACGATGACAGGGTGAAGGACGACAACAAGGCAACGACAAGGCAATGTTGAACAGCGACTCAGAGTCAACAACAACGTGAAAGACAACGACAGTGATGCAATGACGGCAGGGGGCAATGACGATGCAGCAGGCTTTGTAGACCACATAGATAGGACAATGTATTCGAGTAGATGTGGTATCATTGTCAAATCCCTGAGCCCACAATGTGCAGCACTCGGTTGAGCTTGTTATGCTGACCGGCATGTAAGTTTGTGACGCCAACCCGCTATGCCAACCTGCACGGGATTTCATACCTGCACAACCTGCGAGTACCCATACCTGTAGTGACTGGTACCCATACCCGTGGGCACGGGTGCGGGTTTCACACGGGTGCGGGTACGGGTAAGGCCTGAGTGACCCATGGGTTACCCGTGATGAGCACTATCTGTAGCTGGCCACTGGTGGTTTGCTGCCAGCTGTCATCATTGTCCAGGCATATACCAAGGTCATGGTCATGGTCATGGCATGGGTTGATGGTAACTCACATGGTGTGTAAGCAACTCACCAGTGAATGATGCTGAGTTTCCCATGCCCAGTGATTGCCAGTTTCACTTGCTACATGCAGACTGGCACATGGGTTGCAAACAATACCACCACCAGCAAGACAGCAGTAATAGCGATGACACGTTGGACGACACAATGATGACGATGGAGCGACACCCATTGACCACAACAATGGGGTGATGGCTGTTGATCTGACTTGATCGACCACAACAACAGGCGATGCAACAACCAAGGTGACCAAGAGGTGACACATTGATGACAATGATGGGGGCAGCAATGACAAGACAACAACAACAACAACACTGCCACACAACGATGGGCAACAGTGATGACAGCGCTGACAACAACTTGGAAGGCGAGCCTTGTGGCTCTTAACTAGTAGTAGATTTCTTAGATAAATTGTAACTTGATATGAAATAAATTTCTTCATACAAAACTGTAGTTCAACTTAAGCACAGGTGGGACCAATGGTACTGCCGAGTACCGTGAGTACTCATGAGTACTCACACTCAGAAAAAGTCAAACTTGTACTCATGCTTGGCAAGTACTCGTCACATGATGACTCAATGAGTCAAACTCACAAGTGTACTTGTTTGTCAACAACTCATTGACATCTCTGCCCACAACTGTCAACCCACACCACACACCCTGACCCAGCACACAAAACCACAACCACCAACCCCATTACCATGACACCACAACACAGCGTGCAAGATTACAACCTGCCACCACAAACCGACCACCACACACCCCGACACAGCACCCAACACCAACTGCCAACCCACTGGCATGACCCCACAACTCAATGCCCAAGACCCTGCAACTGCCAGCCCCTCCGCTATGCTGCCATGCCCATCATACATCATACCACACCATGACTCTGTCCACCACAGCCGCACCCCACCTTGCTTACAGTAGTACTATCATGTATTTATTTATTGTGAATAATGTATTATTTTTATGTGGCAAATTTGGTGTCACTGTGTGACTTGACTATTATTTGACTAATAGATGTATGACTAATATATGATATAATATATGATATGACAAATATGATATGGCAAATATTTAACTTAGATGATATGCCTAATACTTGGACTTGTATGACTTTCTTGACTTTCTGAACTTGTCCTGCTTGCTGGTCATTGCTGTGTAAGAAACTTTTTGAAGGATTAGACATGGCTTGTGGACATGCCAAATTGCTAACTTTATGGGTTGTACCAGGTGACACCACCAGGTGCCAGGTGGTACAACCCCTGTCAAGCAACCTGTACAAATACTGATGCAACTACTATATCTAGGACTCGTTCTCAGATCAAGTATGAGCTCACCAAGCACCACATCACAAGGACGATGGGTCACATGTACTCTACCCCGCCACCTCAACTACTTCTCATCACATTCAGTTTCAGCCTTGGGGATTGTTCCCTAGCATACCCATGACTCATCTCTATGTCCATATGTCTCGATTTGTACCTCCTGACCCTGCATCTTGATGACGTTCTCATATCTTTTGTGATACCTTATGATTCTCATAGCACTTACTATATTACTGGGTAGTACTGGCTCTAGTATAAAATGTACCGTGCTGTGGACTCAATGTGATCATCCTATTTGTGTTCTCGAATCTGTCTGTGTGTGTAGCGTTTACCACAAATGCTTGCCTGACTTAGGCGTCAGAGTGGGTGGCAATTCTAAACGATTGGTAGTAGTTGCAATTGGTGATACTTTGCAGGAAGTCGACAGGATGAGGGAGTAGTGCTCCATTGCAATTTTTGTACCTGTGCAGATCAGGCCCTTGTCGTATCCCCAGGGGTGGCGTTGAGATGATGCAGAGGTCAGCCCAGGTATTGTGATTGACAATGTATATGCGGGTGTAGGGCTTGGCGACTTGAGGGTTCAGGTACAGGTATACACAGTGGTATGCACTATCAAGGGGGTAGTCGTTCACTGCCACAAAGGGGGCTGGGATAAGTCACGGGGATCCCTTGGTCTAAGGTAGTCTTTGAAAGTTCAGTTGCAGGAACTGAAAAAGACTGCAACCCAACCTGACTTCAACTGGTAGCAACTGCAACTTTCAGTTCAGTTGCAGAGTTTTACACATCAGCAACTGCAGTCTTTTGCAGTTGTGCAACCGGTTGCAACCGGTTGCGACCGGTTGCTTAGTAAGCAAGTGATTGGGCTGAATTTCTGATCAAAACGAGCCTAAGATCACCCAAATCGGCCAAAAACTGAGCAAGTTATGATCAAAACAATCATTTTACTCATAACTTCTGCTTTTTTTGGCTGTTTTACCTGATTATGTTTTCATTATAAGGCAATTTCACTTAGAAATTTATTATAGGTACCTATGAACACTAATTATAAGTGTTTTTGACTCAGTTTAGACCAGTTTCAAATAGATTAAATAACATTCCGTTGCAACCAGTCGGGTCCAGTTGCAACTGGTTGCAGCTGGTTTTCTTGCAGTTTTTTGCAGTTGCAGTTGAGGTTGCAACAATTTTCCTTTTTTGGCAACCGGTTGCGGTTGCAGTTAGACCAAATATGGTCAAAAACCGGACCCAACCGGACTTTCAAACCCTAGTCTAAGGGGATATGCCAGACGACTCACTTTGAGGGGGAGGACCCTGTAGAGCGAAGAACTGGTGGTGGTATTGGAAGAAGACCAAGATACCGTTCTTGGTCTTCACAGTGTACTACTTATACAGATACTCGTGGGCTTTCAAGTGCTGCTCCAAGAAGTACTAGCCAATAGTGTAAGTAGAGCAAACCCTAGTACAGCTATCCTAGTATGAGTCACTTTGAGTCATGATCCAATCTGTTATCATACACAATCACATGTGCTGGAGCTTACCCGGCTGACTGATTCAACAAGTCCATGACCATATGCTTCTGACGTGGTGTCATACCCGTGACATTAGTGTCCACTTCCGGGCCGAACGTAACAGTGTGCCTTCACACTTTGCGCTTTGCTGCTCCAACTTGACTCCTCCTCTCATCTTCTTCTTGCGTGAGCACTTTCAAGTGATGCGTTATCTAATCCACTTGTCACATTAATTCTATCATTTTTCTATGTATGTGATAGTACCATGATATAGAAGTTTGTATGTTTACTAGCAAGAAGCTTGGGTATGTGGCCTTCCATGGGGTGCCTAAAGACGCTCGCAGGTATGTGAGATGTTTCAATGCACAGAATATGACACATTTGTGAAGTACTCATACACCTTTGTGCACACCAGATGCATGTATCAACTTAGAATGTGTAAGCCATCTTATTTGAATACTATGCACATGGGGTGCACACTAAGTTGTTTGCACCCCATGGAAGGCCACATACCCAAGCTTCTTGCTAGTAAACATACAAACTTCTATATCATGGTATATGTACATTATCATGTGCACACAACAGCTATGACTTTGCACAATAGTGGTCAGTTTGGATGTAACCCTAACATAAGGTTAGGGTTAAGCACATGATCCTCACTTCTGACCCCAGCTCAAACCTAATAATTTGTCCAAGGAACAGGAAGGGTCTACAATGGCTGACAATGATATACTGTAACATAATATATTCACACTTATATTAATTATATTAATCATAAGTTTTGGGTGACATCATAAATGAGACCTTCATATGGGCTTAAGGTTTGGTTATGGTTATATTTGATTATCTTGTAATATTACAAGACCCTTACAATGATACCATATGATGAATTGATTATAAGTTAGGTGCTAAAGAATTATGTGAGATTGTCTAGTCTAATAACATCCAGAACTCATAATTTATGACACTTTGAAGTACTCACTTGTCTGTGTACACATGTGCAAGCATCTAGGGCACATAGAATACAATGCCATAAGGGTGGTAGCAAGTAGTGTACATGCCAGAGTGAATGTGAGTGCATGCACAGCAGTCTTTGCACTGTGGAACGCTCAGTTGTGTGTACACATATGTATAAGCATCCAGGATGAATAAAATAAAGTGTAAATAGTGTGATGGTAATGTGTGAGCGTCCAGGATGCACAGAATACAGTGCCAATAGTGCAATGGCCAGTAGTGCACACTATGAGCAATGTGCGAGCGTCCAGGACACACAGAATACAGTGCTAATAGTGCAATGGCCAGTAGTGCACACTATGAGCAATGTGCAAGCGTCCAGGACGCACAGAATACAGTGCTAATAGTGCAATGGCCAGTAGTGCACACATGAGCAATGTGAGAGTGTCCAGGATGCACGGAATATAGTGCTGATAGTGCAATGGCTAGTAGTGCACACTATGAGCAATGTGCAAGCGTCCAGGACGCACAGAATACAGTGCTAATAGTGCAATGGCCAGTAGTGCACACATGAGCAATGTGAGAGTGTCCAGGATGCACGGAATATAGTGCTGATAGTGCAATGGCTAGTAGTGCACACTATGAGCAATATGCGAGCGTCCAGGACGCACAGAATACAGTGCTGATAGTGCAATGGCCAGTAGTGCACACTATGAGCAATGTGCGAGCGTCCAGGACGCACAGATTACAGTGTTGATAGTGTGGTAGTAATAAGTGCATATTTGAGTGAATACAAGTGCATGTGCAATAGTCTTCACACTATGAAATGCTCAGTTGTGTGTACACATATGTGAGTGTCCAGGACGCCTGTGTTCAGTGTGCATATTGACTTTGGTTTTATTTGGTTGACTTCACATGCACACATGCACAAAATACCTCTTAGCTTGTGTGGAAGTATAGTATGCACACATGTATGGAATCTAATCTGATCCATAGGATATTTGAGTATTATACCCACATCAGAGCTTCTTGGATGCTCATACATGCATATAGGGTGACATCATGTCATTATGCCACAGTGCACAGTGCACAAGTCATGTATATCATTTGATACAGCTCTGACACACAAAGCTGTGGTGAGGTGGGTGTGTGTGCGAGCGTCCAGGACGCTCGCATATAGTGTGGTTTTATTTAGTTGACTTCACAGGCACATGTGCACAAAATATGTCTTAGCTTTTGTAAACAGTATTTCATGCACACATGCATGGAATCTATTCTAATATATAAGATATTTGAGTGTCATGTCCACATCAGAGCGTCCTGGACGCTCATACATGCACATGGGGTGACATCATGTTGTTATGCCACAGCACACAGTGCACAAGTCATGTATATTATGTGATACAGCACTGGCACACCAAGCTGTGGTGAGGTGTGTGTGTGTGAGCGTCCAGGACGCTCACATGTAGTGTGAATCTCAACTGGTTTTATTTGGTTTACTTCACAGGCACACATGCACAAAATACTTGTTAGATTGTGTACAGAGAGTATTCTCTGTATTTGATGCATGCACAATTAGAATCTACTCTGATCCATCTGATATTTGAATACTGGACTCATAATACCCACCCTGCCCCCTGCCCACCTCCCTCCTAGGTTCACCCCTAGGGGTACTGCAAAATGCCTCATAGCAACAAGCGGTCTGCAATGCTCCACCATGCAACTGCGCTGCGATTAGCTCACCGACCGTGTAAGCTCCCAGAAGCAATGTGCCAAGCATTGGAAACGTCAGCGTGACGCTCATCCAGCCAACCCAGCGATTTCCGAGGCACATCCTGCACACGTATACACACCCTGCTGCTCCGAGTCACATCTCGCTCGCTGAGGCCCTGAGGACTGGGAAAGTCCATTTATCAGTGGGGAGGAAAACTAGGGCGGCCCCCTTTCATGAAAACTGGCACACTCACGCCTCCTTTCGCTTTTCCTTTGTTTTCTGTTTTGCGACTCGACACTTATTTTCATCTCAAGGCCATTTATTTATTATCGACCAGCGCTCATTCTCCGACCTCAAACGTTCATTTTCTGACTCTTTCTGACCCGGCAGACCCTCGCCCCTCCTCACGCAGTCATTTGGCCCATCCATCGCTCATCCATTCCCACGCTCGCCGACTCCCATAACAGCAATCCACTGCGACCAGCAGCAACAACAAAAATGCGCTGAATGCCACACACAAACCCAACAGCTTTGTGCAAGTCCACAAGTCCAGCATTCGTAGCAGCGACGACACCAGTGCACGGTGATACGCCTGGTCTCTCCCTGAGCCCTGAAAAGGTGCGTTTTGCACTTTCCAGATGTTCTCTGTACTCACTCACACTCGTCTGTGCTTTTTCATGTTTTCTAAGCGCCGCGTTCCCGCGCTTCCACGCTTTCCCATGCTCTCTGTGCACTCGGCTCTCCACTCATTCCTTACTCTTCCCTTCGCGTTTTAGCTTCCCCCTTTTCCCTGTTTATTAAATTCACCCTCTTTATAGCCCATGTAACTACAACCTTACACCTAAGATTTCTAATAGTAGACTTCTCCCCTCGGACTTTTGAGCTCAGTGAAGCTCTTCCCTTGCGTTCCCCAGCGTGATGCACTAGCGCATGGCCTTAGCGACTCCACCCCGACGCGTCCCCGACCCCGGCGGCCATCCATGCGAAGTTTTGCGCCACGCCGAAGCGTGCGCGACCGTTTCCCATCACCTGCAACCAACCAACCCCGTTTCCTCTCCCGACCTTGCTGCACTTGTGCGCGGCTCTCGCCCTTCTACACAGACGCGTCCGCGATTACCGCGGACCTATAGACGACACCTTGCGCACCGCGGAGGCCTGCGCAATACCTTGCGACGCTTCACACCCCCCAAATCCTGCACATGCCGTAGACCGTTTCCTAGCATTCAGGGACGGTTTAGGGTATCAACAGACCCCAGCGATGCACGTGGAGAACAATTATAATCTCAGCGCCTTACACAAGCGTTCTCAACTCACGCGGCGATGTGCGCGGATGCTGCCAGTCAACTGCGATGACCATACGATCTGTAGAGGTAGCCCCCTCACGCAGCGACAATAGCGAGCGAGCCACATTCGCACATGCTCCTGCATCGCGCATACACCCTCACAATAATGTCCTGAGTTACTGACTGTATTTATCAGTTCCCACAGAAGTGTGCGCAGTAGCAGCAATGCAAGTCCACCGTCAACACAAAGCATAACCCGCATCAGCAAGGACCCCAAGCGCAAGATGGCAACGGCAGTGACAACAGCACTACATTTATGCGGACATTCGTGCCACACTCGCAGATCGACAATGGCTAGGTACAAGCGGCGACAGTTATAATACATGCGGCGATGTGTGCAGTACTCGCAGATTGGCTTAGTCAAGACCGGCGCGCACCAGGAAGATCAAACGTACAAGAGCAGCAACAACAGCACCACTTGCGCACAGTCATTTGCTGCACGTTCATAACTTAGTGACAGCACCCAGTACTCGCGGCGACATTTCCAGCAGCTGCGGCAACATCCGTGAATCAACAGCAACGCGATTCAAGGAGCATCACATGAGGAATCGCAAGTCCAGCGACAGTGACAGCACTGGCACCACGCAGATTTTCGCAGCTTGCACAAAGGTTCATTACTATTCCCAGCATATGTGCCAGCGTTTCCAAGTCCCGCAAGCACGTGCACGGCTAGAGCGACTTAGTATTACAGAAGAGTACCGACTTGGCAAGGACGCAAGTGCAAGCATACCAGCAACAGCACCACAATCGCGTGGCCATCGGCGACTCGGCTAGGCGACTCGGACGACAGTGCGTACCAGCACACGCACTTACGACCCCGCGACAATGCGCCCAGTGAATGCGACTTGGCGGAAGACACCAGCAGTACTGCATGAGACAGTCGCAAGCACACAAGCAGTGGAAACTCTGCCATGCCCGCACAGATCTCCACGACTCACTTCGAAGACTCTAAGGGTCAAAGAAACATCACAGGCACCAAAATGTGCATGCACAGTGACACGCGCAACAGCTGCACCTGAACGCTGACATTGTCACCTAGCAGTCAGCGCTGCGAAGTACATCACATTAGCCAGTGACCCATGAAGCCACGGACTGCCGCCTTTGACTAGGAGGATGACCACGACTGTCAGCAGCCGCATGAATGACTCCGAAGGCTGCAGTGGGGAGATGATAGGCCAGCGCGCTCCCTAACCAGTGAAATCACACCTTTCACATTTTTTGGCTTTGTTACATTTCCTCTACACCTTCCACACTCACCCGCACTTCCCTGCACTCGGCCGCATTCCTGCCCACTTTCTAAGTGCTGCTCTCCGACGTGCTTCGCCACTTTCCTACACTCTCTGGGCACTCAGGTTCCCACTTGTCCAGGACACCACCCTCCGCATTTTGGCATTCCCCTGTTTATTATTTATCCAATTTACCCTCTTTCATTAGCCTACATTTCCTAGTATATAGCCCATATAACTACCACCCTTACACCTCAGATTAGAATACAGCGTCCTCTTCTCACTTCAGAGCTCAGTGTAGCTCGCTCCCTCACATTCCCCCAGTGTGCTGCATTTGCGCGCAGCCTTAGCAACTCAAACCAAACGCATTCCCAACTCCAGCGGCCGCATATGCAAAGTTTCGCGCTGCGCCGAAGTGTGTGCGACCATTTACAACCACCTGCAACCAACTGACCACGTTTCTGTCCCCAACATTGCCGCACTCACACGCGGCCTTAGCCTTTCGACACTGATGCGTCCGCGATTGCCCAAACCCACATTCCACACTTTGCATCCCGCGGAGGCCTGCACAATATCTTGCAACACCTCGCCCCTGGACCCACTCATCCTAGCTTAGGGACAGACAGTTTTGGGTATCAGCGTGTGTACATTAATTAAATATTCACGATTTGGACACACGCAAACAATAAATCATGGAAATGGTGACGAAAGACCACTGAAGGGCCTCAATGTCCCTGCATCGCGGTGATTACCATGGTGACACTGGTGCCCAGGGCCATGACCTGTAATGCCGTGACACACCGTACATGGGCATCAAATATATTCATGGTGACGCCACCACTGGGTGGAGTACATCGTATATGGTGTGTGACCATTTTGGGTCCTTGGCCGTCAATCCAATCTTGCTGCACCCACCAAATCTGCCAGTCAACTGGAAAGAGTCAAAACATGAATAAACTAGTACCCTGAACCATCCCTGATCACTAGAGATTGCATCTAAGACGCACAGGATTGTTGGGGTGTGAAGCAGCACATGAGCACATGTGAGTGCGCAGGCCTCTGCGGGGTGTGAGGTGCCATAGGTAGGCCTGTGGCGGTCGCAGTCACACCTGTGTCGAATGGCTAAGGCTGTGCATAAGTGCAACGCGGTCTGGAAAGGGAACAGCGGGGCTACACTGAGCCCTGCTGGGCCAGGTGGTCACAGGTGATTGCAAACTGCCGTGCACGCCTCCGTGGGATGCGGAACTTCGCAGGGCTGGCTAACATGGTCAGCGACACAGCGTGTTTGAGTGGCTAAGGCCGCACGCAGGTGCGGCGAGGTCGGGAATAGGAATGGTGGGCTGCTTGGAGCTCTGCTGGTCTGGGTGGTTGGAAATGGTCACGCATGCTTCCGCAGGATGCGAAACTTCACCGAGGTGGTTGCCTCGGTCGGCGATGCGTCGCGCTTGAGTTACTAAGACCGCACGCAAGTACTGCACACTGAGGGAACCTGGGGAGCAAGAGGGGGAATGTCAAAATGTGCAAAATGTGCAAAGCATCCTAAGGAAAATGGAAAGCACGCGAAATGATCGAAAGCGGAAAAGGTGCAAAACGTACAAAGCATATAAAGTGTACTAACTTAAGGATACTATGAGCATGCAAAGGCTTGAGTGCACATATAGCACAGGATTCGGGGGTGTGAAGCGGCGCAAGTGAGCGTGCAGGCTATTATACGGGGGGTATATTTTAGGGCCTGTCAACGCCTCTCAGCCCCATGCAAAAGAAACACAACATTTTAATCGTCACATGCGATGACAAAGTGTTGCATTGCGTGACTGTTATCGGAGCTACATTATGGCAGTGGGAGACTTGGTATGTTGGACACAGCCGTGCAGGTATCCGCACGCTGTGAGATGTTGTAGGTGCCAGTGTGTCCACTACAATTTCAGACGTCGGGGTCGAATCTCTAAGGTTGCGTGCAAGTGCAGTGAGCTCATGAACAGAAATGGTGAACTGCATAGAGTTCAACCTGGTCAGCTGGTTGAAAGAATGTGGAAGCAGACATGCACGCTTCTGCGCGGCCTGTAACTTCACATAGGTTGACGTTGTGGACGGGAACATGTCGTGTCTGAACCATTAAGACTGCAGACGAGTGCAGCACGGTCGGGAACGCAGACACGAACTACCAAGTGAACTACGCTGTACTCTCTAGTCTGAAATGCGAAGGAAAAAGTCTACTTGTTGTACTACTAGTAAAAGATATAGTAAAGAGGCATGCAATAGCTAAACCGGGGACCGCAGCTAGAGACGCATAGTAAACGTGGGCATGGCATAGACTCGGAACTGGCAGGCTGAATCTGGATTTTGTGGTCATGGTCACGCTTTGGGCGGCGTTGGGGCAGCGAACTGAAAGAGATAAATGGGTATTTTCGTTGCCCCGATTTGATAGGGCTGCTCCAAGGAGCCTCATTAAGGCCTCATTGCCAACCCCTCGGAGCAACATGCACTGAACAGCAAGTTTGCCCCCCGGCGCACAGTAGGGGCAACTTAATTTTTTTGGCAGGTGCGCGGCGGGGCAACGGGTGCGCCGGACAGGCCCTTAAGTCAAATATGTGCCCCGTATAATTAATGGGGACAAATTAGACGACTTTATACCCCCCGTATAATGTATATGATTATACGGGGCACATATTTGACAGAAATATACCCTGTATAATCATATACATTATACGGGGCACATATTTGACAAAAGGATACCCCCTGTATAGTGTATATGATTATACGGGGGGTATAAAGTTGTCTAATTTGTCC
Source organism: Lactarius deliciosus (assembly GCA_021525775.1). Taxonomy (NCBI): domain Eukaryota; kingdom Fungi; phylum Basidiomycota; class Agaricomycetes; order Russulales; family Russulaceae; genus Lactarius; species Lactarius deliciosus. The sequence continues at coordinate 26,375 of JAKELK010000288.1, forward strand.
CCCGTATAAGGTATATGATAAATTATACGGGGAGTATATTTGACAAAAATATGTGCCCCGTATAATGTATATGATTATACAGGGGTATATTTTAATTAAATATGTGCCCCGTATAATGTATATAATTATATGGGGGTATATTTTAGTTAAATATGTGCCCTGTATAATCATATACATTATACGGGGCACATTTTTTTGTCAAATATACTCCCCGTATAATGTATATAATTATACGGGGGGTATATTTGACTAAAATATCACATGATATATATGTCACTTCTCTGAAAACATATAGCCTTAACCCACCCTTAACCCTTAACTGAATTAGGGTTTACCCCCCTACAATCCTTGATTGGCCAACCCTGACCACCATCACGGAAGTCCGTTCGTTCCTTGGCTTTGGCAACTTTTATAAACCATTTATCGCAGACTATGCAAAGATCGCCCGGCCCCTCCATGACCTTACGAAGAAAGGGATCACCTTCGCCTGGACTGCCGCCCAGGAAACAGCCTTCGCCACGTTAAAATCACGATTCGCCTCCCGACCCGTCCTGGCCTCCATCGACTATGACCGTCCCTTCACGCTCCAGACCGACGCCTCCGCATTCGCCCTCGGTGCTACGCTCACCCAACCACAAGGCGATGGCCACCACCACCCTGTTGCATTCTTCTCCTCCTCTCTCCTCCCGGCAGAAGTCAACTACGATGTCTATGACCATGAACTTCTAGCCATCGTCAAATTGTTCTGCCATTGGCGCCACCATCTACTTGGCGCATGACATCCAATTACCGTCCTCACTGACCACAACAACCTCGCCTACTTCCGCGCACCTCATAAAATCTCAGGAAGACAGGCCCGCTGGATGGAAACACTGGCCAAATTCGACTACACCCTCCACCACATCCCTGGCAACATGAACACCGTCGCGGACCTCCTCTCTCGACAGCCAGACCTTAAGGAGGGAGTGATCGACGTCAACAACGACGTCACAATTCTACCTGACCACCTCTTCATAAATAAAATTCAGCTAAGCAACGACCCAGACATACGGCGCAAAGCAATCTCCGAACTGCACGACACGCCAATTGCAGGACACCCAGGAATCGCAAACACCTGGGCACTCGTCAGTGAACGATATGAAGGGGATAACCTCAAACAATTTACCGAACAATATGTCAAAGGCTGCCCGCAATGCCAAACCAACAAAAGCCAGCGAAAGGCACGCGCACCACTGCAACACCTCGACATGCCAGTAGAAGAAGGCCCCTTCCAGTACATCAGCCTGGACCTGATCACGGACCTACCATCAAGCGGAAAATTCGACGCCATCCTCACGATAGTCGATCAGGGATGCAGCAAGGCAACCAAGTTCATCCCGTGTACGAAAACAATCACAGGTGAAGGAGTAGCGACCCTCTACTTACGACACCTCCTCCCCTGGTTCGGAATTCCCAAGTGCATCATCTCCGACAGAGACCCCAGATTCACAAGCACATTTGCTACGGAAATCTGTACGCAGACAGGAATCTGACAAAACCTCAGTACAGCCTTCCACCCACAAACCGATGGACAAACGGAACGTATGAATGCTTGGGTAGAACAATACCTGTGACATTGGGTCAGCCAACAGGGACAAAACGACTGGGCCCAATACCTCCCCTTAGCAGAATACGCACATAACTCATGGCCACACGACATCACCAAATGATCCCCCCACGAACTTCTCTTCAGAATGAAACCGCAGATACACGTTGAACCTAGTGGAGTTGATCGATCACCAACAGCGACCGAACGATTGATACAATTACAGCAGGCAAGGCTACACGCTGCAAACGCACTCCTCAGGCAATACAAAACTCGCGAACCACGAGTCCAATTCGACGAAGGCGATAGGGTCTGGTTGGAAGGGAGGAATCTCAACCTTCGCGTACAATCGCAGAAGCTTGCCCCAAAGCGGTATGGCCCTTTCACAATCATCAAAAAAGTGTCACCGGTCGCCTACCAATTACGGCTCCCTGAATACATGAGGATACACGATGTCTTCCACATCGATCTCCTGAGTCCATTTAAGGAAACAGATCAACACGGGCCAGCCTTCTTACCACCACCACCCAACCTTGTGGACGGACAAGAAGAACAAGAAATTGAAGCAATCCTTGATGTGAGAAGGAAAGGACGAGGGCATAACATGCAGTACCTGATCAAGTGGAAGGGCTTCCCCACTTCCGAAAACGAGTGGGTCGACAGCAAAGACATGCATGCAGATGACTTGGTAAAACAATTTCACACCTTGCAATTGACAAAGGATAAAAGGACAACAAAATGAGCAAGATGACAACATTCAACATCTACCTCTCTTTCGACATGACCTCCCCCTTCTATCAACTCTTCTACACCGCTGCCATTGAAACTGCCATCTACACCGACCTCTGGTTACGAATCCGCAAAGGAAATCATGAAGCAGGACCACCACCTACGCTCCGTGAAGTCCTCTTTCCCCCCATCTTTGTACCGTCCGAATCACCACTGCCACCCTTCGAAGAACCTGAAGACACCGCAGTAGAAGATGGAACGCTGCCATTCGCCAACAAAACTCTCATAGTCACCACCAATCAGCGAACCGCCATCCCGAACGACCATCCCGGAGGGGAATGGCGTTTCAACCACCCAAAGACAAAACATGCATACCCATTTATGATCCGCCAAGATGGAAACCTGACAAGAGCCCGCTATATTTGCTACAAAAGAAATCAACAATACCCCCAGATCGAAGGCACCATGGGAGAAGGAAAGCGAGTCTACGAGGCCTTCCTCAGGGCGCACGACATGGATAAAGGACACCCACTCTTGACGCCACCACAGATTCGCGTCTTCGACAGCGACACCACAGGCAGGCCTCATGTGGACCGCGCCCTCCGCACCATTGATGACTGGCCATTAACAGCTGAGGTACAGCATTACAGGACCTTTGTCGCCGACTTGGAAGAACAGCACAACCAAGTAATCCACCTGCGACACGCCATCGCCGAAACCATGGCACGGATCAAAAATTCGGTGTGGCGCCTCTCCCAGAACAACGTCTACCAACGCATACAAACCGTCATCCAGCGAGAAGACGACCCAACCCTCTGGATCAGCAACGGCGATCTTCGAGTCGAGATGCAATACGTGCGGGAGTTACCGGATTCCATCCCTACTTACACGAGTGTTTGTAGATGGTGCCAAGAAGCCGATCACGACGCGGCCCACTGTCTCACCTTCACCCAGTGTCCGTATTGCCAGAAGTTCGGACATAAAGGCGAACAGTGTTACCATCCTCATCAAAACTGCCACCTCGAATGCCTTGTCCCACGTGAGCACCGTCGCTACAATTACCCGTGTTGCCTGTGGCCTGTACCGGATGAAGATAACATCAATATCGAATTCAGACACCACATGCGTCGCAATGATCGCATCACCCGTCGAAGGGACCGTCGTGCCGGACTCTAAGGAGGGGGTGATGTTATGCATTTCTTCTCTCTTCTCAAACCTTCTCGTAGTAGCCTAACATGTCGACTCGCGTCCTGTACTCTTCGGCTGCTTTCTCTCACATTCCGTTCATTTCTCGCAGCTTCCATCGACTTGACCCTCGTAGTACTTAAGGACTGTTCTACAACCACTAGAGCTTTAAGCTCGACCTATTGTACTCAACTACAGTAGCTGACTCGAATACAACTCTTGGCTTCACCGAAACCCCGAACCCTGAACGATACTCCTTTTGTCTTGTGAATCCCCACTCCACCGTCTGTTGTCGGCAATTGCCCTTTGAACTTTGAACTCCGAATGAATCCAAAACCTGAATACGCCTTACTGAGCGTAACACGCGCGGTGAGCTCATACACCCCTCATCTGTCCACGCGCTACCAAGAACCCTGGGAATAGGGACACCATATCAGCTGTCACGTGATCCCGGCACGTGACCTGCCTTGGAAGATCGAAGAAGGGTCCGGAAGAGCCCAGATGAGCTTGTGCCTGGGTTTGGCTTGTGATTGTGAGTCCAGATGTGATCCGGCTGTGGACTTGAATGTGGGGCGCCTCTAGGCCCTTATCTCTTATCTCTTATCTCTGACTCATGCCATGAGGGCCTTATGCCATTGGCTTCTCATATTAGGATTTGCGGCGGTGTATTAGGGTTTCGGATTCGGGCTGAGCTTGAAAGCTCCCCCTTATAGTATAAGTAGAGGGCTTTGGACGCGCTATAGTCCTTAGCTTTGATATCTTGTGTAATACCTTCCCCTTCACCGGAGTTGGTTCTTAGGGCACAGAGTGTATAACAGCTTGATTCCTCACTGTCTCATCCCTTCCTTTGTCATCTTTGCTAGTTGGCTGGAGTTATCGCCACTACATGTTCTGCTACAAGTCGTGCTTATCCCCGCTGACTTCTATCATTATCGACAATTGACTTGGGTCCTTGGACAGTGAATTCCTTTGGATGAAGCGAACAGGTGACGAGGTCACGTGACCTGGCAGACGTCCGGAAGGAACGTAACAGTTGACCTCGTACCCAAGTTCCAAAAGGAAGCTCTGATACCAAGCGGCTTGGTTGGCCATGTCAGTCATGGCCATGTATTCCGCCTTTGTAGTGTTTTGGGCCACTGTCTTTTGCTTTCGCAAAGACCAGCTTATTGCACCATTGGCTAAAAGGAACACATAACTCGAAGTGGAGTGTCTGTCGTCAACCTGGTCACCCAGGGAAGAATCAGAGTAGCCAACAAGGCCATCTCCACTGGCGCCATCATAGACTATCTACATATCCACAGTGCCTACTAAGTAAGCCAGGACATATTGCACAAGTCGCAGATGTTGGGGGGAAGGATTCGCTGCATACTGCACCAGTTGTGACACAGCGAAGGAAATGTCCGGTCTAGTACCAATCTGAACATACAGCAGACTACCAATGAGTGACTGGTAGTGCATAATGTCAGAGGCAGTAGCCTGACCCATATATTTATGAAGGTGCTCGTCAGCACCAGCAGGCAAAGGTGTGGAGTGTGGAGTGGCATCAGACATGCCAAAGCGTTCAAGGACATCCTTGACATAGCCAGACTGGTCTATTTCGATGCGTCTGAGGGAGCGGTCGCGCACAATGCACATACCAAGATATGACTCTATCTCCCTGAGATCTGTCATCTCATAGCGCTCAGAAAGATCTGACTTAAGACACTTAATTCTCTCCAGAGAAGCACCCAAAATTGTGATGTCGTCAACGTAAACGATAACGAAGAGTGGTCCATCCCCCTCTCATTGAGGCAGCACATATATGCCAGCATCGGCAAACATCCGCTTAAAGCCAAGTGCAAGTAGCACTCCATGGAATTGCAAGTTCCATGCATGGGAGGCTTGTTTGAGACCATATATCGCCTTGACTAGGCGACACACCTTCGTCTCTGAACCAGTGATGATGAACCCTTGTGGTTGCTCCATATAAATCTCCTCATCAAGCACACCATTGAGGAACGCAGACTTGACATCCATCTGATGGATGTGCCAGTCCTCCAGCGCGGCCAATGCCAGAAGTAATCTCAGCGACTTGAATCTGTTGAGACGCGACTGTATAAGTCACATGTCTCATGGGATCTGATTGTGTCAGCCCATATACTATATTCAGTATCTGTCCCCTATGGACTCTTTTGGACACTCCGGACCTGTACAGACCGCTTTTGTTTATCTTTATTGTCAGAGTCATACATGGCTCTTATTGTTCTCTATTGTTAAGATACCAGTATTGTCTGCTTTAGGCAGCTATTGTTCTCTGCCCTCCAATGGCATTTCTCCCTCTGGCGCACAGACCACATGTATTGTGTTTAGGTCACCAGTGCGCACAGACCATTCTTAGCTAAGCATCCTGTATATAAGGACTGCTGTTTACGCCTTCACACTTCAGAGTTTACTTCCCCTCTGAAGTGTAAGTCCCTTTTACCTTTCTCTTTACACTACCTTTACTCACAGACAGTTTGTAGTAACTTGTCTATTAGGTGTGTATATATATAGAGTTTACTTCCCCTCTGAAGTTAACTTGTCTATTAGCTTTTTGCTCCCCTCACTTGTTAGTTCTGCGCTCAACAGGTTATGGGCCCTGACACCTAATAACTAACTCGCCATTTTTTATCACAGATCTACTTGTGTCACTTTGCTCTCTCAGCCGACCACATCCTTGTTGTCTTCACCCTCTTCAGTGAGCATCCTCTTTCATCTACACTCGACACATCCTTTCTCGTCCACCATGACTATGTCATGTGCCATTTTGGCTAGCCTCCTAAGGAGGTTCTCATGAAAGGTCCTATGTGACCTTAAATTCCTCTGTGCGCACTACTCCTACTATATTTTCATTACCCGGTCTTTGTCCAGAAGTGCTTTCATAGGCCAAAGGGGGAATACCCCTGCGGCTATAAGCCTCTCTAATGGTTGGGTGATACTCGGTTAATACCTGGGTCACTTTAAGGGGTGTGAAGGCCTGGTTAATAGTCAAACCCAGAAGTCCTTCCCTCTGACACAACTAGGAGATGCTACTATACTATAATGATATTTACATGGTAGCTATGAGTAGACCTCTGTCAGGAGAAGTATTTGCTCCCTTTGTGCAGGATTCGCTGCATGGCATGTATCACTATTCTAGCTACTTAGTACCAAGACCCTTAATGGTCTGTTCTAGAGACTCCACAGACGACAGTAGCAATTGTTATGGGAGTTGATCCCTATCATTGCTTCTGGAATTCACTGTTGGCTCCTTTCTAGGGTATTACCCTTCTACTATAGTTCTTGGGTAGCCCCAGCCTTCATGCTACTAGGCTAGAGATCGACTCGGGCATCCTTCGCCGGACAAAGCCCCATGATCCTTCTTGCTTGAAACCTACAGCGTCGCGCATGACTATCCGCCCTTAATAACATTTGGGCCATGGAGACTAAGTAGTAAGGCAGCCATCATTATAAATGATTCCACTACTATAGTATACATCCAAGTCGCACAACTTGAGGCATGACACCTTATGTGTTATGGAGTTATAGCACTCCTATGGCTGGACTACTATCTTTCCAAAGATCTGGACTGGTTCTGACTGCTCCTCGGAACCAGATTTACAAACATCTCAAATGTCTTTCCACCTCACCTTCCCTCCCTCCATCGTCCTTTCCAAGTTGGATGGTACCAACTGGCAGACTTGGACCACAACCTTCACGTCCCTAATGCTGATGAATGGGTGCAGTAGGCACCTCACTCACTCAGCTCCTGCAGCTGTTCCCCAGCACCCTGTCCTACCAGCAGGCGTGGCAGGACCAACAGGCCCCACAGATGAAGGTCTGGCAATTCTGGCCCTATGGGCAAAACAGGAGGAGGTCATTACTGGCCTCCTATTCCTCTCAGTCACGTCGGAGGTTCTCTCCGGTATTCAGTCCATGGCAGTCTTCCCAACTGTCCATGACAAGTTCCAGCAGCTGGAACACCTCTATGGTCAGGTTGGCTCTATGGCCACCTTCAATCTGTGGGTGGGCTTGGCAAATACCAAGCTTCAGGAAGGTACCCCCTTCCTACCTCAACTCCAGAAAATGTTGGACTTGAGGAACACCCTAGTGGAGCAGGGGATGCCCGTCTCGGACATGCAAATGTCCTTCATACTTTTAGATGTGCTTCCCCCTTCCTACAGCACCATAGCAGGAACCATCCTCGCATCTGGCCCCCCTGCCAATCTCCTTCCTCAGGACCTTATCAATAGGTTCATCAATGAGGAATCCTGTATCGCTGGCCCTCCAGCATCTTTCACCAAGATTGCCCCAGTCAGGCCCCAGCACTCGCCTCCCCAGGCATCAGGCAGCTCTGCGTCCTCGGACGTAATCTGCCACTACTGCAAAAAACCTGGCCATAAAAAGCCAGAGTGTTATAAATTCAAACGGGATCAGGAGAACGCTAAAAAAGGAAGGGCTGGGCAAAGAGGGAAAGCTGCTCAGAACACAATTACTGGAGCACCGGACTCAATTCTGGCAAACAGGTTTGCTGTGGCCAATAGCATACCTGTACCAAAGAGTCGCCTATTTACAATAGTTAACGGCTCTGGCAAAATAGAAGAGGTACATGAAGTACCTCAGGTCTCCCTTTACATGATGAGTGTCCATCACACTCAGTCAGCATCAAAATGGATGATGGACAGTGGAGCTTCAGCACACTTTACTCCATATCTTGAGGACTACGACACCTACACACCCCACAAAGGTGTTGATGTTCTCCTTGGTGACAACACTCTTTTATGTAGTGTTGGAACGGGTTCCATTACAATCCGCACCAATCGAGGCATTAACCTCAAAATATTGGATGTGCTCCACCTCCCGAATACACACTCGCGTATCCTATCCACGCCCTGCCTTACTTCAAAGGGCGCCATAGTTAGTTTTGATGCCACCTCCTTTACAATCAGACACAAAGGAGAGACCATTGCGGAAGGACACAAGGCTCTCGGGCTTTACTGGCTCGACGGACATGCTATGAATGCTGTCCGTGCACCTGCATCTGCAAGCCTTGATGTCTGGCATAGGCGCATGGGACATATGTCCAAAGATGCGCTAAAAAGATATGCTCAGGAGTCAGTCAAAGGACTCCATATCAATGATTCCCCTGTGGAAGACAGACTCTGCCTTGGTTGTGAACTAGGCAAATCCACCCATCTACCATTTCCACCTTCCAAGAAACGTGCTTCAGAACCTCTTGAAGTCATTCACAGTGACCTTGTTGGCCCACTACAGAGCAATTCTATCCAGGGCAACAAGTATTTCGCCACGTTCAGAGATGACTTCTCCAAAGCTGCAGTTGTCATCTTTATGAAATCAAAAGACCAGTTTAAGGACGCCTTCCTACACTACAAGGTGTGGGCTGAAAAACAACTAAATAAGCCCATTAAATCCTTACACTCGGACCGTGGTGGCAAATATGTCAACAATGACTTAAAGCACATCCTTCTGGAAGCAGGAATTGAGCATATGCTCACTATGCCTCATTCTCCACAACAGAATGGGAGAGCCGAGCGTTTTAACCGAATGGTTATGGAAAAAGGCACTAGCATGCTCCACCATGCAGGCCTTAGCCTTGGCTTTTGGGAACAAGCAGTTCAAACTGCTGTGCAAATCTATAACTGCACTCCCACCTGCTCAAATCAGTGGAAAACTCCGCTAGAGCTCTGGGATGGTACAGTCCCAGATGTCTCCTACTTTAGAGTATTTGGCTGCAAAGCCTACTATCATGTACCCGAACACAACCGGCGCAAACTAGATCCTAAATCAAAGGAAGCCGTGTTTGTGGGCTATGAACCCTTTTCAAAGGGCTATAAACTCTGGGATAGACATAGCCGGTGCTTCATCTCTTCACGAGATGTTACATTTGATGAAGACACCTTCCCATCCCGCAGTGTTGTGGCTCAACACTTACAACCTTCCACCTCTCCCGTGTCTGGTGAACCCTCGAGTGCTCCCAGCAGTGAGATTGTCTTTGTAGTGCCTAGCCCGCCTACACCAGCTGTTGCCCCTACAGTGCCTCAGACTACACCAGTCTTTGTAATACCACCTCCGGCACCTGCAGTAATACAACAGCCTAGCACTCCACCCAATGCCACCCCTGCTCCAGCAGACCAGACAATCTATCACACTCCTCCTTCCCAAGCGCCTCCCCCTACCAACCCTGCACCCACACGTCGTCATAGTACCCGCTCCACAAGGCCAGCTGTCGCTGCGCCTATACCTGCCCCTAACTTCAACAGGGAAGTGTCTCCTCCTAGGGAAACCCCTAGATCTCCCAGGAACACTCAGGTAGTCTCGCCTACACGCCCAAGGCGGAGCACAAGGGTACGATTCACAAATCCTCGCTACTTCACAGAGGACAACGACGAATTCATGCAGGGTAGCAGCAGGCTGGGAATGATGGACTTGCTAAATGCTGCTGAGGTACCCGGTTACAGGGACCCACAGACTTACAAGCAGGCCATGGAGTCTGAACAAGCTGGTGATTGGCTTGAAGCATGCCAGTATGAACTGGATGCTCTCACCAAGCTTGATGTCTGGAGACTTGAACCCCTCCCTGAAGGAAGGAAGGTGGTCAAATGCAAATGGGTGTTCAAAAAGAAAGCGGATGGACGCTTTCGTGCTAGGCTAGTGGCAAAAGGGTTCACCCAACTAGAGGGGGTGGACTTTGACGAAACCTTCTCCCCAGTTGCCCGCTTTGAGTCCTTGAGACTACTTCTTGCATTGGCTACGCTTGAAGATTGGCACATCCACCAGATGGACGTCAAGTCGGCGTTCCTTCATGGGGAACTGGAGGAGGAAATCTATATGGAGCAACCTGTCGGTTTCGTCACAGCTGGCTCAGAGCACCTTGTGTGCCGACTTCAGAAGGCCCTTTATGGCCTCAAACAAGCTTCCCGCGCATGGAACATGCAATTCCATGGGGTCCTTTGCGACCTTGGCTTTATGCGGACGTACTCTGATGCAGGAGTATACGTATATCATCTTCAAGAGGGGGGTGATACACTCTTCGTTATCTTATATGTAGATGACATTACTATACTTGGGAGCTCCCTATCAAAGATCAATGATCTGAAAGCATCTCTATCAAGTCGATATGAGATGACTGATCTTGGTGAAATCCAGTCTTACCTAGGTGTCAACATCACCAGAGACCGTGCAAATCGCACTATGGAAATCAACCAGTCAGACTACATCTGCGATGTGGTTGAGTGATTTGGGATGCTAGATTCCAACCCAGTATATACCCCTCTTCCCTCTGGCGCTGAGGCACACTTGGTCAAACATGAAGATCAGGCCTCTACTTCTGAGATAAAGAAGTATCAACAGATAATTGGGTCTCTGCTCTATGCGCAGATTGGAAGCAGACCCGATATTTCCTTCGCTGTTGCGTGCCTTAGCCAATTTGCTTCCAATCCCTCACCCCAGCATTTACACCTAGCAAAATATGTCCTGGCATACCTTAACTGTACTAAGGACTATGCGTTACGCTATACTGGAGAGAATGGTGGAGAAGGCCTTCATGGCTATTGTGACTCTTCCTGGGGAGATCAGGAAGAGAAACACTCCACCTCTGGCTACGTCTTCCTGCTTGCCAATGGAGCTATTTCATGGTGTACCAGAAAGCAGAAGACCATTGCACAGTCTACCACAGAAGCTGAGTACATGAGCCTCTCTGAGGCCTCTAATCAAGCTCAGTGGTACACTACCTTCCTAGGCAAACTAGGGTATGAGGTCACCTCCCCTATTCCCCTACACTGTGACAACAAGGGTGCTGTAGACCTAGCACTAAACCCTGTCACTGGAAGGCAGTCCAAACACATCCTAATCAAGCACCATGTAGTCAGGGAATACGTAGAGAACAAGGTCATAGACCTGATACGTACACCCACAGGAGAAATGGTTGCAGATGGACTCACCAAGTCCCTGCCCAAAGATCCCTTTGACAAAATGGTAGCTGACCTAGGAATGGTGTAACAAGAGATTCAGAACAAAGGGTTGATAACCAGTCAGTGGTCATCGATCCTTGGTTTAGAAGCATAGTGCTGTTAAACGATCAATGGTCGTCAATTCTTAAAAAGCACAACATGCTCTCTGATCTCTAGAGCTAAGAAAAACCCTTCTTAGAACCCTGAAGAAGTTGGACCTTGGTCACAGATTCCAGCCCTTCAAAAAGTTGTCCTGTAGCAAGGACAAATGAAGCGCTAATGACCATAGTCTTTGATTGAGCGTTGTCTTGTCTCCTCTGGAGAAGATAGTCCTTTATCAGGACTTATCAAGACTCCAACCTTAATCCCAATCTTCTGCGCAGCTCTTCACGCTCTAGATTTACCACCTCTGTCATATCATGGACTGCCTCTATCATGGAGGGATGTTGAGACGCGACTGTATAAGTCACATGTCTCGTGGGATCTGATTGTGTCAGCCCATATACTATATTCGGTATCTGTCCCCTATGGACTCTTTTGGACACTCCGGACCTGTACGGACCACTTTTGTTTATCTTTATTGTCAGAGTCATACATGGCTCTTATTGTTCTCTATTGTTAAGATACCGGTATTGTCTGCTTTAGGCAGCTATTGTTCTCTGCCCTCCAATGGCATTTCTCCCTCTGGCGCACAGACCACATGTATTGTGTTTAGGTCACCAGTGCACACAGACCATTCTTAGCTAAGCATCCTGTATATAAGGACTGCTGTTTACGCCTTCACACTTCAGAGTTTACTTCCCCTCTGAAGTGTAAGTCCCTTTTACCTTTCTCTTTACACTACCTTTACTCACAGACAGTTTGTAGTGACTTGTCTATTAGGTGTGTATATATATAGAGTTTACTTCCCCTCTGAAGTTAACTTGTCTATTAGCTTTTTGCTCCCCTCACTTGTTAGTTCTGCGCTCAACAGAATCGTGCGACAGGCAAGAAGGTTTCATCAAAATCAATGCCAGGGATTTGCGTAAACCCCTTAGCCACCAAGCGAGCTCTGTAGCGGCCATCTGCCTTGAGCTTGAAGACCCATTTGGATTTTACTGCCTTGCGATTAGGCAGGAGATCCACTAACTCCCATGTGCCATTCTTGGCAAGCGCATCCATCTCATATTGACACACCGTTGTCCACTCACCTGCATCCACAGACCGCATGGCCTCTGCATAGGATGCAGGATCTCTTCTGACATAAGCTGCAGCTAGCAGTTCTGCAAACCCCAACTGTCTACCATGTGTGGCCACATTATCCACTGTGAGGTAGCAGGGATTGGGCACTGGTGCATGGGCAGAGCGTCTTGGTGCATTGTCCATCTCATGCAGCAGCTGACTATGCTGTGCGCGGTCCTCAAAGCCACCAGGCATATCTGGTGAGGGAGGAGGGACATTGTGCATAATGTGCGTTGCACTTTGACATGGTGGTGGAGAAGTCAGAGGGGGCTGTTCACGCTTAGGTGTGACAGGAAGAGTGGGTGGGGCAGGTGGTGGTGGCGTGTGTGGGTGCTCTTGTTTGGGGTCTAAAATGTCTTCGACATCCTCCTCACTGCTATCAGAGTGTGCAGGGGAGGGTGCTCGCTGTGGTGGTAATGCCGACGTGCTAGGTACGGCAATTACTGGTGTAGGTAGTGATTGTGAAGCCACTTGAGAAGGTGGTGGGTGTGTCTCAGCACCCTGGAGGGACAGGAAGCTACTCTTGTTGAATGTCACATCCCTGGACAAACAGACAGAGCAGGTTTGGCAGTCCCAGAGCTTATAGCCCTTTGATTTGGGCTCAAACCCAATAAGTGTGACTTCAATAGCCTTCACATCCAATTTGCGACGCTTATCAGCGGGTACGTGCATGTACCCCTTGCATCCAAAAATGCGCAAGTGTGAGACATCTGGTACCTTGCCAGAGTACCAGAGCTCATAAGGTGTGCACCACTTAAGCGTACGGGTGGGAGAGCGGTTATAGATGTGTACTGCAGTGCTCATAGCATGCTCCCAGAAGCCTTTAGACATGCCTGCTGTGTGTAGCATGGCCATTGCCTTATCTGTAATGGTGCGGTTAAACCGCTCAGCTTTCCCATTTGACTGTGGTGAATAGTGTTGGGGAAGTTCGGTCCCAGACTGATCCAAACTTGGTTTGAACTGAACCCAAACCATTTAATCGGTTTGGGTTTGGAAAATTCTGAAAATAAACTGAATGGTTCGGTTTGGGGTTTGGGACCCCCAAACTGATGCCAAACCATTCCAAACCGATTAAGAAAAATTATTAAAAATTATTTTATATTTTGTCCTTAAATGGTTTGGTTTGGTTCAAACTGAGTTCAAACCAAGTTTGAACCAAGTTTGACTGTGTTTGAACCAAAATAAATGGTTAAATTTATTATTATTAAAAATATTTCATGTTTTTGGTGTCAAATTAAGTTTAAACCAGGTCTTAACTGGTTTAAACTCGGTTTGAACTCGGTTTGAACTGAACCAAACCAATTAAGAGGCAATTTAAAACACCTTTTTTTAATCGGTTTGAAATGGTTTGGAATGGTTTGGAGCGGTTTGAAGCGGTTTGGTTCTGGTTTGGGTCCGGTTTGGCGAAAATTAAATGGTTCGGTTTCTGGTTTGGCCCAAACTGGCCCAAACCGAACCGAACCGAACTTCCCCAACACTAGTGGTGAACCTGGCATCGTAAGGTGATGCTCTATCCCTCTCTGCTTGAGAATGTCCTGTACTTGGCTCGCCATGTACTCACCTCCACGGTCAAAGTGGAGTGCACACAGTTTATAGGATGTCTGGGTTTCACCCCGGGCCAAATACATCTGCAGCGCCTTCACAAACTGATCCTTCGACTTAATAAAGTACACCACTGCATGCTTAGAGTGGTCGTCTATGAAGGTGGCAGTGTACGCGGAGCCTTGTAAGGACTGAGTTTGCATTGGACTGGCAAGGTCACTGTGTACAATCTCAAAGATATGGGTTGTCCTTTTGGTGGAGGACGCAGAGAAAGGTTGGCGAGTGGATTTACCCAACTCACACCCATGACACACAGCAGTATGCGTGGTAGAGCTGTCAATGTCCATGCCAGTAGTGGCAGAGGGACCATATGACTTTAGAGCGGCAGAGGAGATGTGTCCCATGTGCTGATGCCAGATATCAAGAGTGGTGGCAGCACTTTTGACGTGAGCATTGAGGCCAATGCTTGAAGCATCCAACCAGTAAAGGTTCTCCTCCAAGTAGCCAACAGCTACACATTGCTTTTTGACAGATATTTTAAATGAGCCACTGTCAAAGGCCACTTCCGCACCCTTTTGTGCTAAGGCACATGTCGACAAGAAGCGTGTCTTCACCTGTGGAAGGTGTAGCACATTACTGAGGGTGATGGGAAGGCCCTGGCTTGTAGTGAAGACGACGGAGCCTACACCAAATTGGTCGATGGTGGACTTGTCCCCTAGGTGCACAGCACCTTTGCATGGGGTGTAGTCCTTGAAATCAGACCGATGTGGTGTGATGTGGTGTGTGGCACCACTGTCCATCATCCAATGCACACGCGAGGCAGCATACAAGGCAACTCCAACTGCATTGTCCGCCCAGTTAATGGTGGGCTCATCATCAACCTCCTTAATGGAGGTGGTGGTAGGTACTAGTACATGAGAGTTGGCAGCCTTGTTGCCTGTGTCCTTCAACTTCCCTGCAGCTTCATCCTTCTTCCTCTGCCTGCAGTCAGGCTTGATATGCCCCTTTTTGTTACAATAATGGCACGTAAGTTGAGAATGGTCTTTCTTCTTACGGCCACCACTAGTGGGCTTAATGGGGGCAGCCTTGTTGAGGGAGGAACCAGAGGGGCCAGTACAACGCGCTTCCTCTGAAACAATGCGTGCAATTATTTCAGTGTGCTTGAGCTTGGAGGGGGCGCCACTGGCGAGGATGGTAGATGCCAGAACCTCATAGGAGGCTGGCAGGGCATGGAGGAGTATGAGACAGAATTGGGTGTCAGTGACACCCATCTGTGTGTTGGTAAGGCCAACCCGTAGCTCATTGAGCTTGGCCAACTGAGAGGCCATGGGCGCGGAGTCGTCGAGGCGGGCTTGGGTGAGTTGGATCCACAGATTAAAGATGGTGGTGCTGCTGCTAGCACCAGCATAGATGTCCTTCAGCTTGTCCCACTTTGACTTGAAGGTGGGGTAGACAAGTGGGTTGGCAACGAGGGAGTAAACATCAGGTTTAAGGTAGAGGCGGAGGTACGCCTTTGCCCGACGCTGGACAGAGTCCCACTCATCAGAGGTGACTCCAGAGGGAGGAACCTGGAGGTAGAACACATCCTCAGCTTCATGCAGCGTGAGGATGGCTGCCAGGGTTCCAGACCACTCGTTCCAGCTTGACCCGTCAAACCAGCTGAGATGGATGCCTGAGGGCATGCCAAAGGAATTGCCATAGGCATTGGTGATGTGCGAGGAGGGTGTGGACCCAGTTGGAAAAGGGGGGAGTGAGCCCCCTGCTGTGGCGCCTGCAGCCGCACCGGTGGCACCAGTGGGCAAGGCAGCGTGAGATGATTGGCCAGACATAGGGATGATTTATCTATTGCCGAGGAGCAGTCAGTGACAGTGCTTCATAATAGTTGCAAGATATGGGGGTAACCACTCCTGTCTGTGAATCTGTAAGGCCAGAACACTAGCACGTCCTGCCTCCTGAGGTATGCCAGGATACAAGGTGTTGCGTTAGGCTCGTCCTAACGATGCTCGACTTGAGCGGGACAGAGTGGCGGGGTACGCGGGGAGCGACTTAGCGAATATGAGTACACGACCTTAGAAGGAACGTGACTGCTACTAGCACTGGGGCGAAGTCCACCAGGCGCACGTGCTGTTGGGCGATCTGCCTTATCAAGGCCAGACGCGATGAGAGACAGAAGACGAGAAGGACGCAGACAAGGAGAGAGAGGGACAGGATCGGATAAGGATTCAAGAAGACCAAGCTAAGGAGCTCGGTCTTCGTACTACCCACTAGTTATACAATTGTCGAGAAGCTTTGAAGCTCCTCCTGAACGTAAGGTACCCAGTAGCAATAGTAGCTCGAACCCTACTACGACTATCCTAGGTATGAGTCAAGTCCGTACCATGTGATATCCACAACAACGCTGACTGAGACGACTGTCCCTGACTAATACTAGGGTAGTCAGAACCCCGTGAGACTGTAGTCCGTACCAATGAGTCCGATCGCAACATCACCCCCTTTTCAGGTGCGACGCCCCGACGCTCCAAACCCCTCCTCCTCGTAACGAACCCGCGTACGCTGCGGCTGCTGGGCGCTCCTCCTGCCCCTACGGGTCTTCTTCTTCGTCAGCTCGTAGTCCACCATGGTGCCCGCCTCATCCTCGATACGCTCCAACGCGTTGGCCATCTCCAGCCGGCGCCGACTGCCCGCCACCTTACCTTGGACCTCCCCCAGGGCGGCGATGAGGTCGTCGATGCGCTGGTTAAGGCGCTGCTGCTCCCGGTCGGCGAGGCGGTAGCGGTGGATCTCCGCCGTGAGGGAGAGGTCGTGGATGGAGTCGAGGCAGCGGTCGACGCGCGCCCGATCTTCGAAAGCCTCTGTGAAGAGGACCATGTCCGCGGCGGGGTACATGGGTTTGCCGCCATATACGTAGTGGGGGGCGGCGTAGAGGGGGTGAGCGTAGACCTTGTCCGACTCGTCGATGATACCCACCACCAGAGGGTCTGGCCCCATGATCACCTGGTGGTATCGGGCCTCGCGCTCAACCCCGTCGGGGGAGACGATGCGAAAGGGAAGGTAGTCCGTGCCAGTGTTGGCCTTAAAGCCACTGGGGACTCGTGTGTTGATGACGGCTAGGGGTTGATGGGTGGGGGCACCCAACACCCCGAGGTCCCGCTTGTACATGGGGGTTCCGTCGGTGTTGAGCGAGTAGGGGGTTTCGCGTGGGTCGTCAGTGTCTGTGGTGGAGCGAATGAGGGGGTGCGTAGCTGGGTAGTCGCTGGGGGCGTCCTCGTCCAGACCCCAGTCTGCTGTATCAGCCGCCGATGCCTCAGCTGCTGCTGCTTCAGCTGCGCCCTCCACAGTTGCTCGTCCCTCCACTCCTTCACCACTTCCTTCCATGGCCGCACGGGCCCGAACTCGGTGTGGTACTTGGACAGGTTCACGGTCACCGTGTCCGTCAGGGTGTGGAACGAGGCTATCTGCGGCCTGGCCCTTGAGTAGGGCACGCTCTTCTTCTTCGGGGACCGCCTCGTAGGTAAGAGGCTGCGCACCGGGGGAGTCGGCGTCTCCTCCAACGGTGGGGTCCGGGAATGCTCGGAGGACGGTGAGGGCGTCCTCGCGGGTGGCGGGCCCAGTGGGTGGTGGACAGGGCCTTGGTGATGGTGTCGATGGTGGACTGCGACGGGAGAGAGCAGGAAGACATGGTGCGAAGGTAGACAGGATGGGAATAGGTAGCAGGAGTTGCTGGGGGACTTAGCTCGTAGTGGGCTCTTCTTATATGCGTTTCCCTGGCGGGGTTTAGTGCTTTGAAGTCCTGGACGGCTTGGTCGGCGAATACTTCGCTCCGGTCGACCCACTGATTCTCCGAGTCGGGGTACCCTTTCCATTTCACGAGGTACTGCAGTTTCCGCGTTCTTCCGAATCTTCGCGAGTCTAGAATCTTCTCGACCTCATACTCTTCTTCGCCTTCCACCAGATCCGGTGGTGGGCGCTGGTAGTTAGGCCCATGTGTTGCGGTCTCGTGGTATCTGGTGAGAAGATCGGTGTGGAACACCGGGTGGATACTCCACTGTGTGGGAAGTTCGAGGCGATAATTGACAGAGGACATCACCTGTGCGACCCTAAAGGGGCCATGTCTTTTGGGCGCAAGCTTGGTGGTTGGCTGGTTGGTGCGCAAGTGGCGTCCTTCCAGCCACACGAGGTCCCCTTCTTTGTACTTGGGCGTATCTTTGTGCTTGACCCATGACTTCTGTGCCTTGATAAGGAGGGCCTTGGCCTGTGTTCTGGCCTCTTGGAATTGGTCGATTCTCAGCGCCACTTGGGGTATAGGTGATGGCCTATCAATCCAATCAGCGCGCGGATTGTACCCCATTAGGAGGTAGAAAGGGGACTTCCTAGTGGTCTCATGGGGCCAGTTGTTGTGCGTGAATTCCGCTATAGGGAGGTAAGTTGCCCAGTTGTCTTGCCTCTCATTGGTCCAGAAGCGGAGATACTGCTCGAGCCACTGGTTAGTCCGTTCTGACTGTCCGTCTGTTCGGGGGTGATAGGCGGTGGAGACGTTCTGCGAAATCCCTAGGATTTTGCATAGTTCTCGCGTGAATTTGGATGCGAAGCGTGGGTCTCTGTCACTGATAACTTTGGAGGGGAGTCCGAATCGTAGGAAAACATGCTTAGCGTATAGAGCAGCGGTTCCTTCTGCGGTGATCTCTTCTTGACAGGGGATGAAGACGGCCGCCTTGGTGCAGTCATGATCTGTGATGGTGAGGATTGAATCGAATCCCTGCGACTGAGGTAACTTGGTGATGAAGTCGAGAGCGATAGTCTCGAAGGGGAGTGCCTCAGGGTTCGGATAGATCGGGGACAGTGGTGCTCGGGTTGGTCGGTTGTTGGCTTTGTGCCTTTGGCACTCGGCGCATCCTTTGACGTAGTCCAGGACGTCTTGGGCGAGGTTTGGCCACCAGTAGGAGCGTCCTACCAGTTGCGAGGTTTTGTTGATGCCTGGGTGTCCATAAACTGGTGGTGTATGGTGAGCGGAGATGATACTTCTCTTGTCATATAATCCGCCAGTCACCACCCGTCTTCCATCCTTGTACCAAGTGCCTTCAATCTTCTTTAGTCGATGTGCGTCGATCCATGGGCGAAGGTAGTCCTCGTCTTGATGGTATGTCGCGTCTGGCCGCTCCATCTCTCCGGGTTCTATCGTCAGGGTGTTCGGCATGACGGTTTCCACTTGTGTGGCTCGCACAAAGAGCGCGTCGGGGAGGACCACTACGTCCTTGTTGTCGTTATCTCCCTGGTCATAGTCTGGTCTTCGGGAGAGTGCATCTGCCCTTCCGTTGGCTGTGCCTTTGATGTGGTGAATCTCAAAGTCGTATTCGGATAGTTCGAGTACTTCCCTGGCGATGCGTCTGCTTATCCTTTGTGGCGACCTCCAGTATTGCAGGTTAAGGTGGTCGGAGAATACCTTGGTTTTGTGTGGAGAGCCTGCGAGTAGGGGTCTCCAGTGGCGGAAGGCTTTGACGATGGCTAGCAGTTCCAGGTCGTAGATGTCGTAGTTGCATTCTGCTTCGTTGAGCGTTGCAGAGTAATAGCCTATGGGGTGTCGTTTACCGTCCTCTTTGCGTTGCAGGAGTACAGCACCCACCGCGAAGCCTGATGCGTCCACCTTCCATCTCGAATTGTTTTGTGAGATCCGGGTGTGCCAGTACTGGTTCGCTTGTGACTAACGTCTTGAGCTTTACGAAGGCGTCTTCTTCTGCTTGTCCCCATTGCCACTCCGTGTCTTTCCGCGTTAATCGGTTCAGCGGTCGCGCGTATGTGGCAAATCCTTTGATGAAGAGGCGATAAAAGTTGCAGAATCCGAGAAAAGATCGGACCTGTTTGACCGTGGTTGGTGTTGGCCAGTTGCGGATGCCAGCGACTTTAACGGGGTCCATGCGTGTCACCCCCTTTTCAAGGATTACCCCCAGGTAATCGATCGCCGGTGCGTGGAAGACGCATTTTTCTGGTTTGAAGTACAAGTCATTGTTCCTTTGCGATCTGGAGTATGTCACGTACAGCGGCGATGTGGCCTGCACGGCCGTTTCGGGAGGCGATGCCGATGTCGTCCATGTAGACGCGAATGGTAGTGCCCAGCAGTTCGTGTTTGTTGATGGTGGGGCCGCAGAGGGAGTCCATCATGTCTTGGAAGGTGGCCGGCGAGTTGGTGAGGCCAAAGTACATGACAAGTGGTTCGAAGAATCCATGGCGCGTTTTGAAGGCAGCTTTTTCTTCGTCGCCTTGCTTGATGCGGACATTGTTGTATCCCCAGCGGACGTCGAGTTTAGTGTAGATGTCCGCATTACCCAAGTCCGTGATGAGCTCCTGTATGAGCGGTAGGGGGTACTGATTACGCACGGTGAATGAGTTGATCTTTCGATAGTCCTGGACCGGTCGCAGCTTCCCATCCTTCTTCTTGACGAAGAAGAAGGACGATGCGTAAGGGGATTTCGACGGTCGGATGTATCCCTTCTCCAGTTGCTCGTCAAGGAATTTGCGGAGGGCAATGTCTTCGTCGCGTGACATGGGGTAGATTTTGCAGTCGATGGCGGTTGGGGCGTCCTTCCTGAACTCGATGGCATGGTCCCAGGGTCGCGAGGGTGGGAAGCGATGTGATTCCTCTTCACTGAACACCTTGGCGAAGTCCGCGTACTCTTCTGGGATCTCTGTTGCGCCGGTGTATTGTTGTGCTTCGATGGCCAGTTCTGTGGCAGTGGTGCGTACCCTGACTGCCTCCCATTCGTCGTAGAGTTGTCGCACGGCGTGGCGCTTCTCTTCTTCGGTGAACTCAGTAGGGGCGAATGCGATTGTTACCCCTCGCTCTTCTGGGTGCGTGGTTCGAAGGACTACTGGGTAGGCGTCTTCCTTGATGACGGCGTGTTGCCAGCTGATCTGTGGTTCGTAGGCGGCCAGCCATGGGTAGCCGAGGACGACGTCTTCGTTCCCTGTATCTGTGAGTAGGAATCGCATTGTCTTGTGGGTCCCTTTAGTTTGTACGTCGAGATCTGCGCAGTGCGTGATTAGTCCTGCCTTGTTCTCGGAGTTATCGATGTTCCATATCTTTTTGGGTGTCTCTAGCTTTTTGAGACCAATCCCCATTCGCTTCGCGAACGCGGGTTTAATGAAGCTGTCTGTGGCTCCTGAGTCCACCAGTGCTTTTACTTCGGCCATGTTGTAACTTGTTCGGACGGAAACTGGAATTCTCAACGATCGGTAGCGTGTGATTATTACAGAGTTACAACGGAGCGCCCTCACCCAGGCCGACGGGTTCAGGCGTTTGGAAAACCCTCTTTTCCCCATAGTTCTTGGAGGACCAGATCTTTTACTTCATCTGGCGCTCCAGCTACTCCCTGGAGCCACTCCTGGGCTTGTTGTTGCGGGGTTACCGCTGCGCGTGCTTGTACTCTTGGTTCTTGAGCGTAGTAGTCTGCTTCTGACCTCCTACTGTTGCTGCCCTGCGCGTTGTTCCGATGCTGTGGGCAGTCGCGACTGAAGTGCCCCTTCTGGTTACAGGTGTAGCAGATTACTTCCCTTGCGTCTCGGGGTGGCCCCCTTCCCCTGCCTCGTCCCCTTGGTCCTCCCCTGGGCGGATAGGGTGGTCGCTGTCGATCGAGTATAAACTCTGCTCCGGCGAGTCTTCCCTGTGCGTCTTCTGCTTCCATGCCTCGTGCCCGCGTCCTATCTGCGGAGGTGTCCATTGCGTTGGGGTTTTGGTGATGGGGGAGGTTCCTCGGTGCCCACCCGCTCTGGGGGTTCCCCCATGGGCTAGGGCGTGGAGTAGCTCTCGGAGTAGGTGTTTTCAACGAATTAAGACGTGCCTGCAGGTGCATGTACTGCTGTTGCTTCTTCATCGCCGCTTGCTTCCATGCTTCGAACGTGGCGGGTTCGTATTGTTCGTAGACTTTGGCGAATAACGCCCTTGGTAGTCCTGCCGTGAACAGGTCCAGCGTTTGAGGGGCATCGAGGTTGTAATCAGCTTGTCGGGCTAGTCGTTCAAAGGTAGCTACGTAGCTGTCAATGTCTCCGTCCTTCATGTGGACGCCTTTGCGCAGCTCCGCTTGCGCCTGTTCCTTCTCCATGGTGTTGGCGAATCGTCTGGTGAAGGCACGAAGGGTCTCTTCCCAGAGGCGTCGAGTGTGTTCAGGGAATCCAGCCTCCGTCTGGCGCATCAGCCAGTCAGTCATGTACATCACCCATTCGTTAACTGTCTCCCCCTGGATGTAGCCGAGGAAGAGGAGTGATCGGCGGTAGTAGTTGCGCATGATGTCGCTCGTACTATTGACTCCTTGATAGAGGTTCCACTGCGCTCTGAACTGCAGGGCCTTGGTGCGGTCTCCGTTGAAGACCATAGGCGGGTTGCCTTGGAGTCTATCTGACGATCGAGGTGGGTTACCTATGGGAGCCACTCCTGGGAATCCGCCTCCTCCGGGTGGCCCTCCTCTGGGTGGCCCTCCTCCGCCTCCGTGTCCTCCGCCTCCTCCGTGTGGATGGCCCCCGCCTGGGTCTCTTCTAGGTGGTCCTTCTCCTTCGGGAGGGTCTGGTTCGTCGGGTCCAATGGCCCTCATGAGAGCCGCGTCGTCTGCGGTCATCCGGTGTCCTGTGCCGGGGTCGATGGGGAGTAGGTCTTCTGGGACTCCGTTTTGTGGTAGTTGTACTGGGTCTATTTGAAGTGCGTATGTTGGTTCTAACTGGGTGGTTGTCATCTCGTTTGGTGGGTGAACGATGATCTGCTCAGCTTGGGGTGCTTCGTTAAGCGTAATCCCTCCTGCTAGGTTCGCTAGTTCTTCTTCTTCTTCCGCGTTTACCTGGGAGAGGTGATCTTCTTCTGACTCTTCGCTGCTTCGGTCTGATCCGGAGCCCTCTTCTTCTGTGGTGCTTGTGGTGGCTGCACCGTCGATAGGTCCCACTCTTGCTTGGGGAACTACTTCGCTCTCTAGGATATCGCACCGATATTCTCGTGTGGTTGGTCTGACCACCGTTCGTACTCCTGCGTCGTTTGTTGCGAGTATACACCAACAAGTATGTTCGGAGTTGAACTCAACTGGGTAGAACCGACTTGGTCGGTTAGGGAAGTCAACAAAGTATCCGGTTTCCCCCCTGTGTGTCCTCCACCTGGCAGCCTTTAGATAGCGCGTGGGGACGTTCCGTTCTCCTCTGCTGGGGATGGTATATGATTGGACTTGATTCCAGTCCCACCGATCTTTTGTTGTGGACGCCACTGTGTCGTTGGTGAGGTTAGCTTGGTCTTAATGTTGCGTTAGGCTCGTCCTAACGATGCTCGACTTGAGCGGGACAGAGTGGCGGGGTACGCGGGGAGCGACTTAGCGAATATGAGTACACGACCTTAGAAGGAACGTGACTGCTACTAGCACTGGGGCGAAGTCCACCAGGCGCACGTGCTGTTGGGCGATCTGCCTTATCAAGGCCAGACGCGATGAGAGACAGAAGACGAGAAGGACGCAGACAAGGAGAGAGAGGGACAGGATCGGATAAGGATTCAAGAAGACCAAGCTAAGGAGCTCGGTCTTCGTACTACCCACTAGTTATACAATTGTCGAGAAGCTTTGAAGCTCCTCCTGAACGTAAGGTACCCAGTAGCAATAGTAGCTCGAACCCTACTACGACTATCCTAGGTATGAGTCAAGTCCATACCATGTGATATCCACAACAACGCTGACTGAGACGACTGTCCCTGACTAATACTAGGGTAGTCAGAACCCCGTGAGACTGTAGTCCGTACCAATGAGTCCGATCGCAACACAAGGGCTAGGCCCAGGTTGGAAGATCCCTTTGCTATACTAGGAGCCAGCTGCCAGCCAGGATGTGTCTAAGACACGGCTCACTAGTTTGCGCCAGGGGGATATGGAATGGTATCTTTCAGAGCCCAAGGCTGTCTACCTCAGCCTTCTCGGCCTGTTGGTTGCCTCATCGCCACAAGTGGCTTCACTGCATCCTTTCCCATTGCCACTACAAGGCAGGTATCTGGTTGCAGAACACCATAAGGTGAACACTCCCCAGAGTCTGAACCAGGTTTTACACTCCCATGGTGAGGAGATCCTGCACCCAGTGTGGAGCACCAGAGACAGCTGGCGCTAAGCTCCACAATACACAGCCCAGTGGGCCATGCACACCTGGATATGGATTAAGGGGCTACCAGATCCAATCTCCTTGCGCATAGCGCAGGGGCTAGGAATACAGTAGGGGTGAAAGTAGGACTACTGGGCAGTACATAAACAGGAGGTTCCTCAGCAGTGACAACTGACGCCTCAGTGTCCACTGCCTTGGGCAAGGCTGGTGAGGCCCAGACAGACCTTGACCTGGTGTGTGATCCTAGGAACACAGTGACCAGCCAAGTGGAGTGGCTTGGGCACCAGGGCCCATAATGTCATGATCATGTGACATTTCCCACGTACGTTTCAGTTTTGGTTTCTCAGTTCTTGACTCGGCCCGGACTTGTTATCAAGATCAGTATCAGATTGTTCTCAGAGTATTCTCGGAATGACAGCGCGACTGCCAGCGCTTGCCTCATGTTTGGTGACTCACTGTATGTGTAACGCCACCACTGGCGTTAGTCCGACTTGGACTGTGAAAGGGTGTTCACGACTTAGCGAATATCTTGGTGATGAGTCACGTGACTTGGATACGTGTACATGGCGCTTTAAAGGGGCACGTGACACTGATGACGGGGCACTAGGACGACTCGGGTCACTAGGCTCTTATCGATGAAGACGACTTGCTCAGAGAGACAAGTATAGCACGCGTGTATGAGGCGAGAAGAAAGTGGTGATTGAAGAAGACCAAGATGGCATATCTTGGTCTTATCGGTCCACTATTTATACATGTATGAGGCAGCTTTAAAGCTCCTCCCGAATCCGTACGACTAGTAGCGTAAGTAGCTCGAACCCTACTACAGCTATCCTAGGAATGAGTCATGCCACATCAGCATGTGATATTACTACGCTGACTGATACTCGAGTCCATGACACATTACGTCTTACTAAGGGGTCATCACTGTATAGTAAGCGTTAGTGTTGCCACAACTCTGACTCTGGATCAGCTCGAGTCAGAGTCAGTCTCGGCTCGAGCCGGGCCGAGCTGAGTCATGGTAACGTGGTAACTCCCGCTGACTCACAGCTCCGAAGTCACAACTTCGACTCAAAGTTGACTGGAGTCGCGTCTTTAGCCAAAAAAAAATAAACAAAGTGGGTTTTTTTATTCAGCGTGCATTAGCATATGCGTACTAGAGCTACTCTAGATAGTATCTACATCCGTGATCTACAAAAGTCCGCCGTGTCGTCATTGCCCCCTGCCGTTGTCGTTGTCGTCGTTGTCGTCACTGTCGTCGTTGTTGTCATTGTCGTCGTTGTCGTTATCATTGTTGTTGTTGTCGTCATTGTTGTTGTTGTTGTTGTTGTTGTTCCTTGTCGTTACCTTGTTGTGGTTGAGTTGCTTGGAGTTGGCCATGGACGCCGATCGTCACGGTTGAGTCATCCTGCCTCGCCGTCGCTCCTGCCGCTGGCGTCATAGCCGTCATTGCGGTACCGGTGCCATCGCTGTCACGTTTGTGACTTGCGTTAGTGCGGCGGCGGCGGTTGGTACACTCTTCACGTAACAAAGGACCCTGTATGCACTACAGTCAGCAGACAAAAAACGAAATAAAACCTCGGTGGTTCTACCAGTTGGAGCTGGCCTTCACGACTAGTTCTAAGCATAATATTCGCTGTGAAATAGCTTAGTATGCACCGCGAGATACTTGACAGTGACATACGTCCTCTGCAAGGTCTCTGATTCATCGTTAGCCCCACTACCGTAAGTAGTCAGCCATCTGACGCACACATGTTTGACGTGAAAATGTCAGTATCCCGGCCATGCAGAACCTCTCCCTTGAAGTATGAGGCTAAAGGCTTTTGTCCAGTTTGTCGTTTTGCAGTGCATGGTACCTATACGCGGAGAAGGCCCCTGGCTACAAGGCATATCCTCAAATATCGGTATCTCGGACACATTGTAGATGACGCACCAAAACACTGATGTAGCCAAACAGGCTCTCTGTGAGGATGTTGCTGATCTTGTACTCGAAATTTTGCGCCGCAACTGTAAGGGAAGGTCATCCAGAGTTCGTGCCATTATGTGGCCAACTTGCCTAGTGGGTTCAATAAGGCGGACCAGTTCTTGGCTTCTTGGCTTTGTACGCTGCTATTTCCCCGCATGCTCCCCCCACATTTGAGTTGAGATCAAACATTTTCCAGAGATAGTAAATACTTGTGTGTCCCGGTCTGGTACCCACATCGAGGAGTACGCATATATTCAGCTGTACGTGTTTCTCAGCATTGTGCCAGGTAAACTTCTTTACTCCGTACCTGCAAGAGAGGTCCAAGAGCATCGAAGAACCAGTGATGACTGTTTTGGTTCTTCTCCTCCATACAGAAGATGATCTGCGCGGGCACGATACCCTTGTCAGGATATTTGAAGTGTAGATTAGGGTCGATCGCGAAGGATGTTGTATACTCGAACAAAGGTGCGGTAACTGGCTTATGGTTGATAGAATTCCGCATGTGGCCACCAGGTTGATACACGCCAAGAAGGGTCAGACAGTCGAGGACGTGAGGGTGTACTTTCCTGTGACCGTCGGCGACGATGCACACAACCACCTTACGCAAAGGTGAGCAGGAGCACCAGAATTCACGTCGAGACAGATATTACCTTCTTCCACACTCAACGCCCCACGTATGCGAATTCTTACGGCTACACAGGTGCGCAATGTTACGCATAACGCCATACAAAGTCCGGCAGAACAGAATCTCGTCTTCCTAAACACATTTCAGCTTCTCGAATCGAGTTCACGTAGGGACACGGAAAGGCTTACGTTGTACATGGTTATGCAGATGAACAACTCAGTACGTCGGTTCATTTAATTTTGACGCAAAAAGTGGCCGCTCTTTCAAAGTCATCTGGGTCGCACGTCACTGCTGTGTACCTCGTCTTCATTACTTCAGGTTGGCCCACGCGGGGCAGAACGAGCTTTGGCGGTACAGGGAGGTCCAGGACAAGGTTCCCATTCGTGAGCGGTACACGCTTCACGGTCTTGTTCCGCTGCGCAACATGTCTGGTAGGTGCGGGCCCGAAGTGACGCGTCTCCACTGGTGTCCCCGGGACCTCATCCTCAAGCGTCGTAGATCTTGGAATTGGAAATACCACGCAGCGCGGATTGGCGAAGATATTGATATTCTGAGGCGTGTCTTTCTCTTCAGGTTTCGGATTCAATAGTGCTTCGGTACGTGCTTTAGCAAGGTACTCTTGAAATTTGCTCTTTGGCTTGGGCTTTTCCGTTTTCTCGTCATGGTCTTCCTCTCCATCGGTGCTATCCCCATCGTCTTCATCATCATCTAACCCTTCTGTCCCATTGGTATATTGGGATGTTCCGGTGTAGTGGGTTTCAGCATGGTGAGATGTTCCGTTCCAGTATGATGACCGTTCACCATCACGGTACCGACTGCTTCGTAACTGTCATCGGCGAGAGCCGGAGTGGGAGAACGAGAATGAGGGACAGTGTAAGCAGGAAGCGAGTTTCTCCCCAAAGCATATGCTTCAGTGTCGTGACGGAAGTGGTCAATGGGTGTGACAGGTTTCGCGGGGGAGCGGCACTGAACGATACGGTTTGCTGGAGGTGTCAGAGCCTGTGAGTGGAATGGGTCATATGGGTTATAATGAGGTTGGGCTGGGTTGGGCCACGACACCAAACCAACGGTAGGTTGGACACTGCTGTCTTGGGACGGCGCAGGCAGCTGCAATACCAGTGCAGCACCTTGCACAGGAGATCGACCCCTGTGAGTTGAACCTGCACTTCGGGCAGAGGTCGCCGAGAGTTGCGATGGCGGGCGCGGCGGGTGGTTTGCTCCCTTTCCAGAGACATTTCTCTAGCATGATCATGGCTAGTAGACGAATCCAAGGAATGTCGCTGAAGTGTTTGAGATGGGTATGGCGGGGTTGCTCGCTGACGAGACCAGGGGCTGTCCGAGAACGGATCGTCTTGCTCTTCGATAAAGAACCACGAGAATGTACGTCCTTAGCGAGGTCTCCCTGGATGCACCTTCGTCGCAGCGTGTGCTCCAGTTCATCATCAGTGGTCGCAGGCGATCGCACATGGTCGTGCACGCTTCCGCGCGACGCGAAACTTCGCAGTGGTGGCTACCTTGGTCGGCGACATGTTGCGCTTGAGTTGCTAAGGACGCACGCGGGTGCGGGGAGGTCAGGAATAGGAACAGCGGACTGCATGGACTCCTGCTGGTCTGGGTAATGTGATCGCCCGTCACCAGCGGAAGCCCCGCTCGTTGTCGGTTACATCTTGCGTGGGCCGTGGGGATGGTCTGTGTGCAACTGCGGCAGTCGTGGTGGTGCGACTTCAAACTTGAAGAGGGCTAAGGCCGAAAAAAGGTAGAAAACGTCTAAAAATGAAGCCGTATATCAAGAAAATTGTACTCTATATCTCTAATGCATTTTGCGGGCTCGCCGAACTCTCTTGGGTGCCTGCCGTCTCTTGGGTCCTTTCCAAATTGGCCTTCTCTTAGCCAGTCCTTCGTAGTAGAACAAAACATCAGAATAAAGGGTTTGTATAAATCGATGCACCTACCCTCGTATGCTGTGTCAGTGCGGTAGACATGTTCGGTGGTGAACTTGCCGTTCCACTTGCTGAACTTGACAGTGAGATGGCCCCCGTATCGTACTGCGCCGTTTTCACCGTGCCAGCCTGTATTCCTGCAAGTGATTGTGAGTGCCAGGAAGCGTTAAGCAGCGTGTAAGAACGTACTTCACAGTGGCTACCTCCACCCCATCTTTCTCGAATCCCATCCTCACAAAATGGGCCAAAATCCGTCTTTCGGCTGTTTCCCGTTCTTGTTCGCGACCCTTTGAGCTATAGAGGGTATTGAGGACAATTGTGAGAGGCATCGAGGTACAAGGAGAGTAAGGTCGGCGAGGTAGTAGTCAAGGGAAAAGAGTTTGTACTCGTTTATGTTAGTCTGGGAAAAAATATATCAGCAACGACACGAGAAAAATGAACGTGAATCAAAAGCATTCCTCTACCACCAAAACAAAGCCTAGAAAGCTATCTCACCCCCGCCTCTCTCTGTTTCTCGATCTCGTCATCAGAAGCATCTGATGCAGTACCATCGACGCGAGAGGAGGCAGAGAAAACCGTCTCACCTGCCACTTTTCTCTGTTTCTCCTCGTCATTGGGTTAGGGTTTGGGGCGGGACTGATGACACTGGTGAGGCAGCGGGGTGAGGGAGAAGATAAAAACCTTCTCACCTGTCGCCTCGCTCTCTGTTTCTTGGCCTCGTCATTATGTTGCAAAGGCACCGAGGGGGACTGAAAGTTTGTGAGATCTCGAGAGGCGACGTCAAGGATCCGGTGGTCGTAGCCGACGAATAGATCAAGCATGTACTTAACGAGAGTATGCGGCCAAACCCTTGACGAACTGGCAGGACTGCAGCACTATGGATAACGATGGCGTTGAGGGGTTGGAACCGTTCTTCTTTGGGACGCAGAACCGTTGAATGCGGTACGAGACGTCTGAAGGCATACACACCAGCGGCAATCTTATCTTTGAATGACCTTGTCGAGTAGGCCAGTCAGAATCGAAATGTTCTTGTAGACCCAGGGGATGTGGGCGATTGTCGGGATCTTGACAGGTAGAAAATGATCGTCTCGAAATCATCCTCGCTTGGCTTCACTTTGCTGCCAACAACAGCAGGTCTTTACAGATGCGGGAGTACATATCTTCTTGAGTGCAGCATGCGACTGTTCACATATTCATTGTGCGGAATAAGCACGGAGCAAGAAAGAACACTTGTATTGATTTCTTGTTGGTACTGAACTCACACGTTGGCTCTTGGACCACCCCATTGATCGTCACCTTATTGATGTCGAAAACAGAGAGCACAGTGGCCGCAAGGACGAACAGGATCGACTGTGCCAGCTGCTCACCGGGACATGCACTGTTGGGTGCGAGATGTATGAGATGACGACTACGGCCACGGTGCTACATGGGAGACTCACCGGCGCCCATACCCAAATGCAAAGTTGAACGGATCCGGCTCGGCCGGCTTTCCAGGTTGTGCGACGAGACGGTCAGGGTCGAACATCATCGGGTCCTTGTAGACCTCAGGGTCGTGCATGAAGTGCCTGTATGCAATCGTGAGCGACCCACTAGCGTTGAACCATACCGAGTAGAGTACACACCAGATATTCGCTATGATGATCGAGCCCTTGGGGATCAGGTACCCATTATGAACATCGTCCTGCTCAATGCAGTGAGGTGCACCGAGTGGCGTCGTTGGGCCCCATCGGATGACTTCCTTAAGCATCGTCGCGATGTACAGGAGTTGGTCACGATCTGCGAACGTCTGCAGGCGGTCATTACCAACGACCGCATCGAGCTCGGCTTGGCATTTGCGTTGCACTTCGGGGTAAGCGGTCATGGCGAGGAGGAAAGAGGACATGGCAGAGACGGGCTACAGGAGACGGATTGCGAGCGTGTGTTCAACGTGCCGATTCCAGTTGGGAATCTCTTACCGCGTCGGCGCTGCCGGAGTACAGACTGGACGCGGCCCACTTGATCTCGTCCTCCTCTTCAGGTGAGACCTTGCGGCCATCAAGCAGGTTCGTAACCATGTTGGGCACTGCGGTCCCCTTAGCCTGTGAACCGGGGATATTCAGAAACTAGACCTCGTACTAGCGACGGGGTATCAGGGCATACCATCTGCTCGAGCACGAACTCATAAGACTTGTCTGTCATGTCGAACAGCATATGCCGCCACTCGCGCGCAATCTTGTGGAATCCACCACCTGGGAACCACTCGGGAATGTACCAGAGCAAAGGTAAGAAGTCGACAGCAAAGAGGCCGGGAGAAAGAAGCACGTTCAGTTGATCCGTGGCCTCATCGGCGACGCGGACCAGGCTATCATCCTCGGTCGTAGGTTTGTATCCGTAAGTGATCCGCAAGGTGATGACTCCCACGGCCCTAAATCGCCGTCAATTAGACAATCAACTCAATTGCAGAAAGCCCGAGGACATACTTGCGGACGGGACCAACGAAGTTTTGGGGCTCGTTCAGCAAGCGGCGAACCATCAGTGCAGATTCCTCTTCTAATGTATCTCGGAACTTCTCAACGCTGGTCCTTGTACCGATGATGGCATGGAGCATGCGACGACATGCTTTGAACTTGTCTGTGTATTTGAGAATGAGGATATCCCTCCACCCTACAAGATCACATGCCATCGTGAGATGGGGCCGACTTGAGTATATGGCACTCTTTTTGTTGAGCGTGTTGACAGCAAGTTAGGGTGAGTCGATGATGATGGTCGGTTGACCGAGAATAGTCATCTGAATGAGGTCGCCTGCAATAATTGTTGGTTATTACACTCAAGAACAACCATTGAGACGCACCATATTTCTTCTGCCATCGAGAGAAGACCTGGTATTCGAGTTCGGTAGGGACATCCAAAAGATTGCCAATGATGGACCAACCCTTTGGACCAGGGATCTGGCGACCTAAGGGCTTTTTCTCCGTGACTTTTCTGCAGAAGCCACAGAGCGACGATGGCGAGGGCCACGTTGACAGGCCTGGAACCCGAGCGGGAGGTTCGTCTCATCTCGATCACTACCTTCGTTCCACTGTTTACTCCAGTTTCAGGTCTCCAAACTCACATTTCATGGGTTCCAATATGGCTCATGGGGGCTTTCCTCGAACCATGGGAGCGCCTTCTTGCTTACCTTGAGAACATGAGCTGCAAGCTTCACCTCTTCAGGACAAAGAAAGTTGAGTTCGAGGGCTCTAAAGTGTTCTCACATCATGTGGGCGCCAGGTGTGAACTTGGGAGGGTAGGCCGGGAGTGCAGGAAGAGAAGGAAGGGGTCGGGATGACACTGAACATTGTGAAAGTCCTCGAAGAGGGAAGTGGCGACCAGGGTGAATCCTCCTGGCGGACTTCTTGTATGCTAGGATTGTGACAGGTGGGTCAGGAAGCGAACAATTGGGGCAAGAGAGGAAGATGGAGAGAAGCAACCTAGCGTTCTAGTGCACCCCATACGTGGTGGGCTCGGGTCAGACCTGGCAGGCGAAGGCAGTGACAAAACCAAGGCAGCTCGCTGAGCTTGGGAAGGGACCCAGATGTATGATACACACGAGAGTCAACAAAAGCCAGCAACAACAAAAGATACCACTTGAGGTATGAGATTGTCTAAGCACGAGCTCACCTTGCTTGGTGCACGTTGTTGAGGAGTGGCGAAGCAGCGTAAAGTGGATCAAGCGAGTCACTGTGTCTGTCCCCGGCCTCTCAGACACACTGGAATCATGGCTGGAATCCAAACGCCTCATTCATTCAATCTGGACAATAGTCACAATGCTGTACATGTAAAGACTTCTCGATGCTTGTAATATCAACCCCTCAATCGTCATCCTCATAGTTAATATAGTTCATGACTTTGTCCAGGCAATCTTGAGCACCCCCTGAGCCCAGCGAGTCGTCCAGTAACCCACCAAGGAGATCACTCTCTGGGTCATTCCCAGTCATCTCCCTCTCTTGCAGTGGACCAGGTATTCCCAAAATTAAGGTGCTCCTCTTGAGACTAAACTTGCGCATTTGAAGGGCCTCCATCAACAAAGGGTTGATGCGATTCCGACGCTTGGTATCAGTTTCGGAACTAGATGAAAAGATTCGTTCGCACGGTACTGCGGATGCCTGGATCGGAAGGTAGTCCATCGCCATTGAAAAGAGGGTCGGGAAAGTACTGCTATTGAGCTGAGAAGTCCAGTCAGCATCGCGCGCACATGCTGAGCCATGCGTGCGCCATACCTCCCAAAACTTGAGGACATCTGTACCCCACGGTGAAGGGTCCTTGATATACGCCTCGTATTCCTGTATAGTGGTCGATGGAGTCGGACGCCTGCCGATTTCCATTCCGGGAAGGCCATACTGTTCCAACAGGAGCATATAACTCGGAATCGTTACGTTCCCTGTGTTATGAGGCTCAGGCTCCTTGTAGTATTCAAGCATCTGTCATAGTATTTAGGACATGCCGCCCAGCAATCTGAGCTACTCACTGCACCCTGAATCTTCGTTTTAGCGTCTTTGATGTATTTTTCATCCCACTGATCAGCCATCCAGCTCATCCGTATCATCGATTGAGGACTTGATATGGATATTAGTCAGCCAGATTTGGAAAAATGACTGTTTACTGACACATCGCAATGATATATGCTCTTGTACGATCCATTTTGGCATAATATTTATACGCCCAGTCGAGGCCCGGTTGCACAATTGGTTGCATATGGGGGTAATTCTTCGCAAATATTCTCCCAGCTTGACATAAATATCTCAAACGCATGGGAACGGCACCAGATAGAATCGGCTGTATGCTCTCCAGACATGACTTGTTGTACTCGGTGGGGCATCTAGGGTTGGTCAATGGACACCAGGTCAGTTAGACTCAGAGTTTTGAAGACACGAATCACAGCTTACTGCTCAAAATCAGTTCCAAGTCTTGCATGGCCTGCCATTCTTGGGGTGAGATTACATACTTCCTGAGGTCTCCATTGGGGAGATCGAGGAAATAATCGATAGCCTGAGTGGTTTGGCTTCGGTTTTAGTCACAGATGGAGATGAAATAGCAAGCAACATACATGGGCGCATCTCCCGAAGCCAGCTAAGCATGCTATAAACAGAGTCCCACCGGGTGCGCACATCGCGCAGGAGCTGCAGAGACCGGACTTGGACTGGTTTATTGTCTAGTCTGAGCGGTCCCATCTTGATTTCCCTCTCTGAATAGCAGTCTCAAAGGCTTCTCGACGAGCGCCTGACCCTTGGATGGCTCGGACCACTGCACGAGCAAGGGCAATGGGGTCGCATATGCGACTCGGAGCCATGTCGTCTGTCTCACTGGCAGATCTTCCACCTGACAATTGTCGCGACTGCATGGCCACTTTATCGATTATGCGTTGAGAGCTAAGGTCAATAACATGACCATAACACATTACACGACGGTCTTCCGCATCAAAGGGGACATCACGATGATCCACGAGCATGTCCTGGAGACAGCTCATCATGGAGGTATTGTTACTCGCGTTATCCAACGTGAAATGACCAGTCTTCCAGTCAAAATATGTTAGAATTGTAAATGTTGATTATAAATTTTATGGTTTTACTTACCTTCACGGTGATGTCAGCCCTATCCAGAAGATCTAACACTAGGGTTGCAAGCGCTGCACTGGTGTGACGACCATGAAGTCCTTGGAACGCAATAAGAGCCAAATTGAGTGTAAGCGACCCTTTCCACCTTGCCAATCCAGTGGGCAGTGAGTGCGAGAAAGGATTTGCAGTTTTGATTGGACCATATGTCCGTCGTGAAAGAGATTTGACCCTTTGAGTTCTGGACACAACATATTAGCAAGCGAAGAACCTCAAGTGGGAAAATGGTAGTACCGCGAGTTCTTGCTTCAAAACCTGGAAGTCACGTATCCAAGATTGAATAATCAGTGCTTGTACTTTTGTCTGATGGGGGATCATCAAATCCTTGAGACCGCCATCAATACTGCTCTGCAAGTGGTGTAGAAGCCTGCGAAACTTGGGGATTTTGACAACATGAATGGACTGAAACAGACAGTGAGGGATAATGGTGCCTTTGTGGTGTGAACAAACATACCTGATCATCGGCAGCAATGAAGTCCATCAACAATTGTTGGAATCTATCTTCACTGAATTCCTCAACTGGTTCATCATCTTGTGCATGTGCGACCGAATCAGATGTTTGCGATTGGCCTTTTAATACAAGGGAAGTATTCCATCCCCTTGCCTTAGCTAAAAGCATATATGAATCAAGATGATACTTTGATATGTGGGGCCAGAGGGAAGTGATGAACAGTACACATGTGGGACATACTCACAGTGACAAAGGAGACTGTGGTGAGATATGTGGGTGGTACTTGAAGCAGCAACAGAGGATCTAGCAAGTGAAGCAGATGTGGGGTCTGGCACACAACAGATGAGGAACTGGTGTTTATACAAGAGAAGAGACATACCTGGCACACAACAGATGAGGAACTGGTGTGGTGCCAGAGCGTACAGAGTACTCTACTTATACTATACAGAGAGGTGACACTAGTACAACAGAAGTAACACAGAGTCACACAATACAAGGAGCGTTGTTCTACAGTGGACACAAAGGGGTGTGCAGAAGGAGAACAAAAGCGCAAAGAACAATAGAAAGGCTAGACTATGATATCATGGTGACATCACAATAAAGATAGAACAAAAGGAATGTGTACAAGGACGAAATACAATAGGAGTCCAGAGGAGTCCATGATGTCATTGTACAGTGATGTCATAGATAAGAAAGTCCGAGATTGTATAGATCATAATCTAATCTACAGAAGTCCAATATATCTTATCTAAAGCAGTCCGTTATCTGTGTGTCCATATGAGCCACTAAGTGCGCGCGGGTCACTTATCAACAGGAAGTGGTGGACGTGTTCACAGAATAGACATAGTTGATGTCTGACGGCCAGGTATAAGGGTTTTTATCGCACGCCTCCCTGTTAATGTTAGAAAGTTAAGTGGAGCGTAGGCTATGGAAACACTTACTTGCACTCCTTGCAGGTGGCTTTACCCGTGGTAACATCCCTATTGAAGAAATGATTAATGTCAGCCACAGCCCTCATAGACTCGGTGGGGATGGGGGGGCTAAGATTGTTGACTTGGGTCTTGGCTCCAGTTGTCCTACCTTGTGTGTGGCCGCTATGCTGAACTGGCACATCGCTCTCCTCCCTGTCTGGGCTGTTACTGCCTTGGTCATCACTGCCAGAAACATCGTCCAGATGAAAAGACTCCCCCTCATTGTCATCTACATTGGTCAGCAGACGAGCATGGGAGTGTGTCTGAGTTGGTGGCATGTTATCACTTGCTGAGGGAACAGCCTGCACAAGAGGAGAAATCTGAGCAGTTCGACAAGGTGCCATGACTGGGCCAAGAGTTTGGGCATTTGGTCAAATATATACACATCACTGGCAGGTTTCCGAAGTAAGTCACTCATAAGTTGGTTTCAAAGTTGTTGCTGGCAGGAGTCTGCTGGCAGGAAGTCCACATCTCAGGCTGCTGGCAACAATATGAGGTGTGGGGACTTCTTTTCTTCCCAAACTCCGACCAATCAAATGGATCCACATCGCTGAATAACTAAGCAGGTTTTGGAAGAAGAAGAAAAGATCGCACAGGATGAGTTTATCTTCTCATTAATGACCTGTAGATGCATCCTATTTAGGGATTACCATGGGTCACCCCTGGGTATTTTTGGTGCTACCAGTACCTGTACCTGCCGAAACCCATACCCGTGACTGTGGGTATGGGTACAGGTGCAAGCAGGTGAGGCGGGTTGATGGTGGGTTTGATGGGTTACCCGTACCTGCTCTGTGTAATCTCAAATATATTATACTACTGTTACGAGTCCAACTGCGACTATCATTGATGTTGTCGCCCCATCGTCACCTTGTTGTCGCCGTTGCCATTGCCCCAATGCCTCGTTGCACCTTGTCGCTGTCACTGCCAGGCCCGGTGTTGTCATCGCCTTCAATGTGGTCGCCCCATCGCTGTTGCTGTCATGGTCCCACCATCTGTCGTGATCACATCGTTGCCGTTGTGGTCGTCTCATCACTGTCGCCATCACTTCATCGCCTCATATAATCCCCAGCGCTGTTGTTGCCGCCACCATCATCATTACGTCATTGTGTAAGGACCAGGCAATGCCTTGGAACGAGCGCCAGTCCACAAGCCATTTGTGAGGCTATCAGCAGTGTGCATCACAATATGATGTCGATTGTGACATGGGAGTGCATATGTGTATGGATAGAGCCAATGATGAAGTCAGCAGAAAACACCACAACTCCAAAAAAAAAGAAAGAGCCACTCAACCAAATCCATAGATATAGGATTGTATTTGATAGCAGCCAGCATTGGGAACTTGAAGCATGAAGTCAGGTAGCCATGCGTTTGTCACAGGCAAAGGTGAAGCCAAAGCATGATGTGGAGTCTCAAGAGCTGTGGCATTGTACGGAGCTGAGTCTGTGTGAGTTCAAAGGCAGAGGAGATCCTGCAGGGGTTACGGGAAACGGAAGAACCAAGTCTGGAGCATTCAAGAGCCAGTGCAATCACGAACAGATGAGGGCAAGAGCGGGAGCAAGAATGGGAGACGAGGAGTGGGAAGGAACAACTAGAGGTGATGAGAGGTGATGTCCTTCGAGTTCCCATGGTAGGGCCCAACTTCCAGGACGAACACACAGCGAGAGGCTAAGGGGGGAAAACAATGATGACATTCTCAAATCAAACAGACAGTTTATATACAGGGGAGCCTGTAATCAACGCATTCCAAGGCTAAGTCGAACATATAGTGAAGGGGCAAGGGAAAGTACGAGGCAATCCGAGTGGGTTATGATGAGCAACTGAAGGGAACAATAGACATGAGTAGGTGAGAGAAAGGGATATGGGTGCTCTATGGAGCCAAGTCCGTGTGAGTTCATAGGCGGAGGGATCCTGCAGGGATTACAGAGGGACAGACAAGGAAGGACTGAGTCCGAAGTGTCGCAACAGTGACAGCTGGTGCGAATGCAAACGGACAAGGGCGGGAACGAGCGTGGTTGGGTGAGATGAGCACAAGATGAGTGGTGATGCCATCCGAGGTGGTGAGACGAGGCAAAACAATGGGAGGCGAGGTCCTTCAAGTGCCCGTGGTAGGGCCTGACTTCCAGGACAAACGTGTAGCGAGAGGAAGAGGGTGAAAACCAGGTACGTACAAAGAACCTTTGGTTTACTGTAGTGTTTTATGGAGGATGCAGCAGGTTTGACGTTCTGAAAACAGATATGAAAGGGACAAGAACAGCAAAACCATTCAGTACTTACAGAGATGGTTATACAAGGTCGGTGAGTGTGCGGAACATAAGAAAGGATGGCAGTTTTGAGCTGTGCATGATGCGGTCATGCACGTCCTACCAAATAACATCAGTATCTTATCGTGTGCAACAAGAGGCCTGGTTTGGAGGACAAGTCCTTGATTTTTGCATGGTTCCCACAGTGCCAAGGAACACGTGGACATCGTGTGTCAATCACACACCAAGCCCTGGTCGTGCTCTTCTCTAGTACTGTGGGAACCAGGAGCAAGGAACAATGTCAGACCTCTCAGGAACCTCAAGGTGGGAAGTCAGGATGCAAAGAGTGCAAATAAATGAGTAAGGGTACACAATAGGATTAGGGATTACCATGGGTTGACGCAACCCATCATGGGTCATGGGTCATGGGTATGGGTCATGCAGGTACGGGTCGGGGTAATGATTTCCCAACCCATGCACAACCTGTACCCGTGGGTTTTCCAACTTCTGCAACCACTGGCACTCTCAGTTTACTAGTCCTTGTCACATCAAACCGCCTTACTGGCTTCCCTAGCCACCTTCAAGACACCATTGGAGAGTGTGCAGATCGTCATGCCCATTGTTAGACACAGGTGGTATTGTCGTGTGTCACGTTCCCTTTTACTCGTATGGCCTCTTTCTGTCACTTCCTTTTACCTAGATATTCGTTTGTTCGCCGCCTGACTCATGTCCACGCTGTAAGGTTGGCTCGGGCTCTGGCCCCGAAATTGTCTGTTTTCAGTCCTTTTCGGTCTCGGTCCGGCATCGTGTGGCTCAGCTACCATTTTCTGTCTCGCATTCTCATGTCGCACCTTGCTATCGTTCCCATCATCGAACAACACATTCCCTCTTGCTCCTTCTAACCTTGCAAGAAGCTCCTCATCTGCCTCACACAGAGAGAGAGAGTGTGTGTGTTTACACACACAATCTCTCTCCCTATCTCTCCTCCCTCTCCCCAGCCCCTTGCAGTCAGGCCACGCATCCCCACACCTCATGTTGCCTTTGTCCAGCCCTCCCTGTCTCTCCTCACATCACCCAATCTCGCCTGTTTCTTTCAAGATGTCAAGATCGCAGCTCACCCAGTCTCAGGATACAGTTAGAGGCTGTGTAGAACATCACGCCTGTTGTTGTTGTTGTTGGAGGAGGAGGACTCCATTGTCGTGCATCATAAGTGTCTCGGCCCCCTTTCTCTGTTATTTGTATGCTTGCTTCCTTTCTCCTAGATAATGCAATTTGGTTCCTCATGTCTGCGCCCATATCCCTTTGTCTCACATCTTGGTTGTCTCCACACTCAACCGTGCTCCGTCTCATTCCTTCCCCATATGCCCCACTCTGTCCCTGTTACTTCCTACTTACTTGTCTGAAGTATCTACGGTTCTCATTTGTATTTAAACCACTCACCCTTGACTCGGAAATGTCATTTTCTAAAAATAAGGACACATTTGTAACCATATCAGTCACGTGAGATTATAGCCCAGGTTGAAAATGCGCCACATGTTACCTCTCCCTGCATCGTTTGTTGTCCTTGTACCATTGTTGCGTCAATTCTATTTATTTGTAACATCAAGGTTCTTATTATGTGAGTGACATCTAGCATGCAGTTTATATCTAATCTCCTTCCTGCTAGTCTTGTCCACTACGTTCTTCATGGACTTCACTCGCATCAATGGGAGGTATAGGCTGCAGAGAAAGATTGGGTCTGGATCTTTTGGTACGCTGCAGGCAGCTGCTTCACTTGTGATGTTTGACTTACAAGTGGATAGGCAATGTATTTTTTGCATGTGACATTTTGTTGCTACAAGACGTCATGATCAAACTTGAACCACTGACAGCAAGACAACATCTCCTGGAGCATGAGTATCATGTATACCAGAAGCTTTCCGGGGGGGTAGGCATTCTGCAAGTCCGTTGGTTTGGTACAGAAGGTGGCTTTGATACGCTGGCACTCAACCTCCTGGGTCAGTCACTTGAAGACCTTTTCATTGGCCACCACTTCAAATTCACTATTCAAACTATTGTACGCCTCGCCAACCAGCTGGTATGTGTGTTTCTCTCCAGAAATGGTGGACATCCTCATCTGCGGTTCCAGGTCTGTCGCCTAGAGTACATCCACTCTTGCAACTTTGTTCATCATGACCTCAAACCAAGCAATATTGTCATAGGCCTTGGGACACAGGCTGACATAGTGTACCTCATCGATTTTGGTCTATTGAAGGAGTACAGGAGTCCCAAGACGCATAAGCATATTCCTTCCAAGACACACCTCAGTTTCACTGGAACAACCACTTTCGCCTCCATTAACAGCCACCTGGGCTTGGAGCTTGGACAGCGAGACAATATGGAGTCACTTGCCTACATTCTCATTTACTTCCTTCGTGGCTATTTGCCATGGCAGTGCTTGCCACATGGGTCACAGGACATCATTGAATACAAACAAAGAACACCACGTGACTTGTGCCATGGCCTTCCAGTGGAGTTCTGTACTCTTCTTGAGCATTGTCGCTCACTCAGCTTCGAAGAAAAACCGGACTATCAGTATATCAGCGGTCTTTTTGATGATCTGTCTTCACAGGAGGGTTTCCAGAACGACTTGGCATTTGATTGGGATGGCACCGACAACAAGCAGCCCTGTCTGGTCAGCAACAGCCCAGCAAAAGGGACTGTCAGGGGTCACAGTGGTCAACCCCTGAAGTGTCGTGAGGGGTGTGTAACTTTTCTATCATGAACTTCATACGTTTACATCATGTCCAGATTGCGCTCCCAGACACATGAACGAACTGGTATCACTTCCACCTAGTTTTAACCTCCCCACCTTATCATGTACCCAGTTCCCTGACTGTCTCTTCTTTCTTAACGTGACTCCGACATGTCATGTTCCTTACTGTCTGTGTACAATTGTTACCCTCTATGTCCTAGTTCTAAATTCAGTCATTGAAACACACTTGAATTGACTCAGGAAAAAGTGTTGGGCTTAATATAGAGCGTGGGAGGACCAGCCGCTGACTTGAATGCCCCTGGCACAACAGGTGAGTTTCTTTTGACGAGTTTTTTCCCTACTTTTAATCTTCGAAACAGACTTTATGAATTCCACGTAGGTGCCGGCCTCACACCAGTGCCTTCACCAGCATCCCTTCTAGCTGACAATATTCAGGCATGATCGCCACATACGCCATTAACGCATTGACGTCTGGCTCCACCACTTTTGCAAGCCTGACTTGCGTTTCCGCTTTGCCCATCGGCAGCGCTGTGACAGGCAGGGATGTCAACGAGTTTATACTCATCTATACTCGTTTAGCTATATCTCCTGAACCAGTAATCGTACAAGTCTGAAATTTGGAATGCTAGCAGGCATACTGTATATCTGCTTGCATTCAAAATTTCAGACTTGTACGATTACTGGTTCAGGAGATATAGCTAGACGAGTATAGATGAGTATAACTCGTTGACATCCCTGGTGACAGGCATATGTCGACCTTATACTCGAATAACTGCATGGGGATCTTTTGCTGGCAGAGTCTGTGACATGCAGGCGCAATCCTCCAGCAACTCCCAGCTATAGTCCCAGTTTTCTGAAGATGTACTTGCCAACGTTGCCATATGTCCACAGTCACCATCACTGTTCAGCACTTTCCATAGTCACAAGCCCTTAACTTATCATCGCCTGGATATGACCAACTGGATGTCACCATCATTCTCACTAACATCCCTGTGCTTCCACAATCTTGTTGTTCGGTCCCTCCTCTCCATGGAGTTACCATAGTCAACCACGCCAAGGTACACAACCACATCACTACCTGCAGGCACGTAAGTCACTATGATGTCGTTGCCTCCCCTTGGCCCCCACACCCACCACTGTGCATGGCCAACTATGTTGGTCATGAACACCCACAGACAATGAGCTGGGCTTTTGCCCAGTGATATGAGTTTTTTTTTTTGTTTGTTTCGTACTACTTGTATTGTTTCTGATTGATGCTGCAGAGCCACCTTGTCATCGCCACCTCCATCCATCCTTCACCATATGCAAGTCCACCACCACCACTCTGCCGAGCAAAGCCCTGCCCCAATGCCAAGCTGTCATGACATGCAAGACCCATCACCATGCCAACTAACTGCCCGCAAGCCCCATTGTGGCGCCACCCAATAACGGTGTGCAAAACCTTGCCATTGCCAATGTGGCATGCAAGTGCCCACCGTCGATGACAACGACCGGGCAACATTGACACCATGAAGACAATGGCTACAGCAACAGCACAAGACCCCTCCACCACCAACCCTGCCATGACACCACCCTGACACAGTGCAGGCCCGCCACCCTGCCTCATGCAAGCCACTGTAAGGGCATCACAGCCCTTGAGCATGAAATCACCTACTATCGACCACTTCGGACTCATTGGCTCAGCACATGACTTGACTGCCTATTGCGGATGATCGCCAACTGCCACCAACTTGTGTTTGTCAATCTCTTCCTCCTTGCCTCGGGTTTGGCCTTTTCTTTTTTGAATCAATTTCCACACTGCAACGCCCTCGACCATGTCCTCATCCGCACATCCTTGCCATTGCTACTACGACTCAGAGCCTCCATCGGACCATCAAGCAACTGTGATCTGTCGCTGCCACCATTCCCTTCCCACACCTCCACTCCACTACCTTGTCACCTTGCCACCATCCCCCACTGCATTTGGCAATCTCGCTTGCCCTGGTCATCACCGCATCACCATGTGTCGCCACCATCTCGATTTTTGCCCACACGTGTCATCGGTATGGTACAATGATCTTGAGCTTCCATTTTACCCTTTCTGATATTTTCTTAGCTTTAGAACAGGTATAGTAGTGTTGCTGGTGTCATGATTGGACATGACGACTGCTAGGGCTCTACTGGCTATGACGTCACATCGTTGCACACATACTGCCCCTCCCACGATGTCCCCCACACCCATCCTTGATGTCCCCACCACGTCACCTGTTGATAAGTGACCCGTGTGCACTTAGCAGCTTGTATGGACACGCAGATAACAGACTGCTTTAGATAAGATATATTGGACTTATGTAGATTAGATTATTATGATCTTTACAATCTTGGACTTCCTTATCTATGACATCACTGTACAATGACATCATGGACTCCTCTGGACTCCAATTGTATTTCATCCTTGTACTCATTCCTTTGTTCTATCTTTATTGTGATGTCACCATGATATCATAGTCTAGCCTTTCTATTGTTCTTTGCGCTTTGTTCTCCTTCTATACACTCCATTGTGTCCCTCTGTAGAACAATGCTCCTTGTATTCTGTGACTCTATGTTACTTGTGTTGTACTAGTGTCACGTCTCTGTATAGTATAAGTAGAGTACCCTGTACACTCTGGCACCACACCAGTTCCTCATCTGTTGTGCCAGGTATGTCTCCTCTCTGTAATCACACCAGTTCCTCATCTGTTGTGTGCCAGACACTCTATCTGCTTCACTTGCAAGAACTACTCTGTTGCTGCTTCCAGTCTACTCTGATATCTCACCACAGTCACCTTTGCCACTGTGAGTATCCCCTCCATATATACTGTTCATCATCACCATCACCAGCCGGCGTGGGCCCCTATAGCCCACCCTCACCACCAAGCAACTGCGCGAGCTCACTGCCCTTGACAGCACGACCGCGCCCCCCCCTCGCTCCTTGGCCCACTCATGCCAATGACCCCATCTCCAGGTAGTACCACCACAGTATCAAAAGATAGTAAGCCTGGCCCTCTCGCCCTTACGCCCT
This sequence comes from Lactarius deliciosus, assembly GCA_021525775.1. NCBI lineage: Eukaryota > Fungi > Basidiomycota > Agaricomycetes > Russulales > Russulaceae > Lactarius > Lactarius deliciosus. Next base: position 70,320 of record JAKELK010000288.1, read on the forward strand.
TCACTAACTTCTATTACCCTATTACAAACCAGCGTGTGCCTGCCCCAAATTCACAAGACGCCGCCAGCAGTGCCACCCTGCAACACCATAAAGATGAGTATTAGTCCATTCAAATTTACATGCTGACATTCATCAACAACAAAGATGATCACCACAGCGGCAACAACATGAAGACGATGGTAGCGACGACGTGAACACGATCAAGATGGTAGCGATGACATGAACACGATCAAGACGGCGGCAGCGACAGTACAAAGACAATCAAGATGGTGACACAAAGACGACCATGGTGGCAACGCGAAGATGATCACGACAGCAGCAACGATGGCAAAGACAACCAAGACAGCAGCAGCAGCACGAAGATAATGACAGCAACAACAACTCAAGGACAGTCAAGACAGTGGCAGCAACAGTGCGAAGACAATCAAGACGACCATGGTGGCGACAACAACAACGTGAAGATGATCACGACGACGGCAAAGACAGCAAAGACAATCAAGATGGTGGCAGCAATGCAAAGACGACTACAGCAGCAGCAACAGTGATATGAAGACGATCACGACAGCAGCGGCGACAGTGCGAAGACCATCAAGATGACCATGGTGACAATGACAACAACGTGAAGACAATCACAGCACGGCGATGGCGGTGAAGATAATCAAGACGGCATCAGCAACATGAAGATGACCATGGTGGCGGCAATGACACAAAGATGGCCACAGTGACCATGATGATGACAACGACATGAAGATGATCACGGCAGCAGGGCAATCAAGATGGTGGTGGTGCAATCAAGATGACCAATGCAGCAATAATGACAATGCAAAGACAATCACAGCGGTGGCATCGATGGTGACCACAACAGCAACAGCACAGGTGATAGTGGTGGTGACAAAGGCGGTGGCTGGGAGGGCGAGGGTAATGACATTATGTAGCTAGACTTTGTGTACTCATACCTGTAGTAGTATTACAAAATCTTTACCCGCTACCTTAACCCACATGGGTTTTTACACCCATGTGTCCCATCTAAACCCATACCCGAACCTGAGGAACCCCTACCCCTCATTGAGTCATCATGGGTAGGGGTTTTGTCCGGGTTGGGTACAGGTGGCTCTGAAAATACCCAGGACCTGGGCCAATCACCACAAGTTGTAATTTATCAAATTTAGTCAATTTACTGACTTAAGTCGACGATGGTCAACCAGGAAGTCGAGCCGCATCAATTTGAACAAGTCACGTGACCTGTTGGGTCACAGCTTGGCAAAAGCCATGACTGTGCGAGCTGACTAACGGCTGGCTGGGTCGTGGCAACACTACTCCCCCCTTCTTACCCCTTCTTACCTTCGTGACCATCTGTATGCCGTCCTCACGGGCTGACTTGACTTGCCATTGGTTGCTCGGTGGAGGCGACCCTCCCTCTCCTTCCATTATCCATCGACATTGGTCCCTCCTTCCATCCTGACTTTCTTGCTGATGATTGCTGTATCTGACCCCTCTGCCAGGCATTCCTCCCTTCAAAATTTTCTTGGCCTTCCGCCACCACTACAGCTTGTGGTCCCCAACCGTTGGTATGTCTTCATCTGAAATATAACCATTTCCTTCCTCACGCCTGCTTTGTCATAAGGTGCGAGCAGGGAGTTTTGCTACATGTACAGGTCCAGCCCTCTGTCTGATAACGTCCAGGTGAGTGCACTCATTACTTTTCTATGCACAGCCAAGCTCTCTATGCCTCGCGCCAGTGACCCCTCCCACGTGGCCTCAAAGACAGCGATGGGGGATTGTACATGTGATGGTGGGTGCACACCCTTGAACATATGGAGATGACTGTCGCAGCATATTTTGAGATGGTCTGGTGGAATCAATGGGTTGATGTTCGATGTTCCCACCACTACCCTGTTAATCTCGTCTTGTATATTTTCACCATTTCTGCACAGTGCCCTTTGCGAGCGACCTCGACGCGCTGTCTGGTTGCCTCGATGGGAGTGTGTGCTTCCCTGACCCTCCTTTCTTGGTGTCCACAATCTTCTTCACCACTCTCTCTGTACAGCACCTTTTGTGAGCGACCTCGATGCACCGTCTGGTTGTCTTGGTGGGGGGTTGCTCATTACGTGACACTCATCTTTCACCTGGCCTCTGTCGCAAACCATCATGGGCATGCCTCGCTCTGTTTATGGAGGTCAGCAGGTAAGTGTCCATTTCATCCCTCTCGATATCGTCTGTGTGGCCTCCCCTCTTTCCATGCAACTCCTCATTGCCCACAGATATCTAGGTTCGAGGCCCTTGGAGTGTTGCTCCGTGCCTTCCCTTCCACCATTGCCACGGCGCAACCATTAAGCCTCTCTGACCTACGACCTACTGCTGTTTACAGATGGGCTGTATTGGTTGGTGAGCTGCGTCAGCAAGCTTTGACATCACTCTGTGCATTGTTGGGCCAATGGCATCGTGGCCAGTCTTGATGCCTTTGATCCCGTACCACGTAGACATTGTGTTCATCTCTTTGTCTCTAACAATCTTGGCTCTAACGAATGCCAGGAACTGAGGCAGCGCAATGCAACGCCGAATTGCCATGCATGAGTGACCACTTAATTGTGTCTGGTACCTTTGATCAGGGTTGCACGATCTTTGCTTTCAAGACCACTTCCGACATTTGGTGCAGTGTGCGCTTTGCCTGGCTCAGATTTCCATCAAGACCCTGGCAACTGCAATCGCTTCATGTACATCTGACCTGCAGGTCAGTCCTCATAGATTTGCTGGACCTGCCTTGTGTTCAATGCAACCGAATAGTGCTGACATTGTGTGTTTGTGACTCGAGTCTCACATAAGGCCATCCCAAAACAGTATGACAATGGGCTCTGACTCTGACCTCCGACGATGACAATGTGCATTCAATTTGTACAGTCGTGACTCGAGTCGAGTTCTGCCGATGATATCCATCATGGGTCACTAGCGCCACAACCTGTCATGGTAAGGCTTACCCAAATAGTAACAATGGATCCTGACCTCCCGACCTTGAAGCAGGTGACAATGACGATGCAATGTCCTGACCTGACTCACTTCCCCTATTGTCTGATCGTATATACAAATAATTGAAACTTTCACATGGCTGGTCGCGGTACTCTTCTTAAATTTTGACCCAGATACCTGAAATTGCAAGCTCACATGGATCCCTCAGGTAGCGACAACAATGAATGTCTTTCAGTTCAGCTAGATGGCAGTGACATGGCCCCGAATGCTGCAAAGGTTATCCTCTCTCTTATATCTCAACATTGGTACTCACCTCATTCCACACCAATCAGACTGTCCCCGGCAGAGGTTTCCAATGAGGCGTTATTATTTGGAGCCCAATGGCCAGCTATCAAACTTGGCAAAAGTAATGGAGTAAGTCACGTGTGCTTTACTCTGTGCACTCAAGTATGCTGAACTGGGCCATTGCTAGCCAGTCTGTTCACCAAGTTGCTCCTTGCATGCTCACCCCAGCAATCAGGTCGTCCTCCCTTTTTTTACTGCAGTGTTGGTTTATCTGACACATATCTAGTGGAAACACTCTCAACACTGATACCATGCATATGATGACTCAGTCGATCTTGGCTTTCCTTCACCCACACACCTCCTCTCCCTCTACCCCCCTTGTTGCCCATACCATGACCAGTCTGATGGCAGGTGATTTCAGCAAGGAGGAACTTAATCAGATTTTGAACACTCAGCTTGACTTGTTGGCTATCTCCCCACAAGCCAAGCAAAATATAATTCCTGGTCTTCTTGGCAATGCAAAGCTGGCTGCCAGAGTGCAGTCGCAGGGGTATGTTTATGCGGCACTCCTTTCAATGTTTAATTCTCAGTTTTTGCCTATGTATAAGTGCACCCACATCAGCATTGCTATCACAATCTATTCTACCTGAACCTGAGCCCGAGTTCATACACACGACCTCCAGCACCTCTTATCAGATGCGCCAGCAACCTTTCTCTTCTCAATCTGGAAGTGGTTACACAATCTGGTACTTTAGCAGGTCAAATTTGAGTATTCTAACACCACCCACTGTCCCCCAAGTCAAGGCTGGACATCTTTATGTTCACCTTGATGCTTCTAGGGATGTCTTCCAATACTGGATTTTTACTAATCGCTGGGAGCGTGTTCAATCAGGGGCAGAGTATCCTTTGAACCATGATCAAGTTCTTGCCATCCATGCTAATGGAGAACCAAGTTGGGTTACCCATGCGTTGACCATCACCACAAAGATGAGGAAGGAAAAGATTCGAGAACAATTGGTGCAACAGTGATGACTGTGGGCGTGATTATGTTGGCTGGATAGACTGTCATGTATGTAAGTCCAGCGTCTGACTAGGCTCTTGCAATCTACCATAAAGTTGATCATTTTAATCAATGGTCCTCTAAGCCGCCCACTTCTGTTCTCACATGACCTCTTTGCAGCAGATGCTTGATCTTTTCTGAGTTCTTGACTTAGAGCCAATCTACTGCAACTGAGTCTGATGCAGATGGAACACTTTGTGCTCATGTGTAATTCAGCAGGCAGACTCTACTTACAGCCAAATAGCTTGCAGAGCTCCTCACATAATGGTACTGTGAAAATGAATGCTGCCGGACATTGTGAACTACGACAAGTAACGGACAGGAGGAGAGTGAAAGATGCTGATGACGTATGTGTGATCGATTTAAAGACAGCACGAAATAGTGTAGAAATATATTTCCGCTGGGTTCACACAGAGTGGCAGCGAGCCAGGGGATGAGCATCCTAGATGAAGACGCGCTACCCCTATCAGTTGTTGTTTGTACATTATTTACAATGAATGAATCCGTAATCTACTCGCACGTGAATCCATGTCGGGAATCTCCAAGGTTGGAGTCTTCCGGCTGGTACTGACTGGGAATCTCTGTAAACAGTGTTAACTCCAGTCATTCTATGGGGGTGCTGGCTGCACAAGGACCGCTCAATAGAGTGACCAGTACAGCTGGGTTTAAAATGGGGAGGTAGTGCTTATGATCGAGAGATTTCTGAGATCTGCCCATGTATAGTAGGGTCCTTCTAGTGGAGGATAATCAGAATCTGGTATACCCAAAAAGGGTTGATTGTAAATCGTAAATCTGTTACAGTTTGTCCAGTAATTGTGTCACATGTACAACTACTCTGCATCTATTGGTACAATAATTTGATGCATTACTCTGTAACTTCAACATGACACAGTACAGTAGAAGTGCCAATCATCCCTATGCTAGCTCTTTATTTGTACAACCCATGATAGTTTAAGTGGAAACCATTGGTTACCATTGTGTTCTTACCACTTCTATTGGGCTCATTGGATACCGTTCAATTCAAGGGTACTACCTCAGGTTGAGACCAAGAGCAAGCTTTGTGGGGCATCCTGTGCTTTCCCTTGTCATTTTCTATGAGACCCTCGAGGATGTGGGAGTGTATCCATCTGCAGATTGCTGTCAAGAGGCCAGCTAACCCCACTGAGCACACACATCTGGGCCCATGGTCCTATGATGGACTTACAAGAAGGATCAGCCCCAGTAATTCTAGCGATAGTTCTTATGGCTTCAACGACATTTGTCATCTGGCGTAAGTCAACTGACGATCACCTAAAGGACTCGACACCCTCAGAAGGTGATTAAGGAGGATAGTAGGCGTATTAGCTTTACCTTCACAATCGGTACAAGATCTTGTTTGACTCGGCTCACGGTGACAACTCCAAGCAGAACGAGGAATCCTCTGGCTGCGGGTTTGGTTGTAGGTAATGTCGCAATGGTGGGTACTTACAAATCCAAAAGGTTTTTGCGTAGGCACTTTCACTCCATCACGATGAAGGTAGCACACCACTCATGACTTCGAGTCATTGATTTCTGGACAATACGTCCACCAAGTTGAAGCTTGAAGGCTGAGCCTTGCTGATGCAAACTGATGCCGGACTGAGAGTTGACTGGAGACTAATGATGGGTTGATTTTTGTTTGTTTGCCGGTCTGAGGCGAAGCGAAGCATGAGCAGTGCATTAGAGCAATGTCTTTGAGTGAGTGGGCAAGCGGCACGTGCTCATTCCTTTCTTGCGTGCCGCCACCTGCCCACCCTCCTTTCAACCGGTCTGAAAAACCGGGCCTTTTAATTTTTTCAAAGAACAAATTACCTACCCATCTCTAAACCTCTCCATACCAATAGCCCGTAAGCATGCCTCGCATTCTCGATGACCCATCTTGGGTGCTCTGCCCTAACTTAGACGGAGACGACTGGGACTTTCTGAGACAAACTATGATCAAGGCCCACCCAGGCATCGACCCGCTCACAGAAGAAGGGGCTGCTCAGCGCCTCAGAGATGCATGGACCAGGGAGCACAACAGGAAAGTAGCCGCCTGGGACGAACAAGTGCAACAGGACCAGGCCAAGCAAGATGAGTTAGACAGACAGGCTCAAGAGGAGGAAGATGCCCAGCAGGCCCAACGCGACAAAGAGGAAGAAGAACAGCACAGAGAGACCAAAAAGAAGCTGAAGATAGGTTCGTTTGTCAGAGGACAGGGCGTTGGCAACTGGATCAAACCCTGCCCAGCCCAGTATGCCCTCAACAAAATCCACAACCTAGAGTACG
>JAKELK010000289.1:0-76651 GCA_021525775.1 Lactarius deliciosus
GACCGTGACGAAGTGCCCCCGATCTTCACGCCCCGTTCGCCCGTACGTTCGCGTCCATCTGAGCGCTCTCTCCTCGCAAGCCCCGGTGGCGACTCACTCCTTGCGCCGTCCTTAAACGAGTCTGCACGCATGTCGATCGCAGACTCGACGACGGGCAGTCCATCGCATCGAGCAACATCACAGACACCAGTACGTACTCGAGCCTGCTGGACGCCGGCTTCGGGCTGGGGTTCAGCGCCGGGCGCAGCGGCAGTGGCTCAGGTCCATATGGGAAGTTTGGCACAATACGCACCGTCACGACCGAGGCGACGTCGTTCATCCCATCCGAGTGGCCTAGCTTGACCGCACGGAGGGCAGCGCGATGGCCGTCCATGTTGGGCTGCGACGACACCCTGGCCGGCGATATCGCCAATAGCATTTTGGCAATAATAGTCCGAATGGCCACGTCGGCATCCAGCGCAGACGTGGTAGCCTTGAGAGTCCCACCTTGCGGCCGCGTGAACGAAACCGAGCGAGACGGTACCAGTGGACCTGTTGCGCGTCGTCGAAGAGTCCGAAGAACTCCTAAACAGCAATGTGGCGCCGATAACGGGGCCCACCGACCGGGCGGGGCGGATGGAGAGGATTAACCTAGGCAAGGGCAAGTGGCCGGACGACTTTGTCGACGCACTACAAGCGCCTTCTCGCCCGATCGCGATTCGGAAAGGCTTCGCCCTCTTCATTGCTCTTTCGGCGGACAGCCCGTCTCATCCAGGGCGAGTCGGGGCCGCCGATCTCGGTGTTCAGTGCGAGTATCAATTCGAGCGCCGGTGCCATCTCCGCGTCTGCTTCTCCGCCTGGCGGTAGCGTTGAGTCGTTACTACAAGCATCATCATTCCCATCAATGGCAATAGCGCCTCCGCTTGCTGCTGCTGCCGCGGCCGCGGCGGCGCGCAGGCCGACGCACCGTGCGCGACATAGCGTTGACGCGCCTGTACTTGCACCGAAAGACGCAAGCGCCTTGTTACATCGCGACTCGAGTCCGGATGCTGCTTCTCTCGGTCTTGGCCCTAGCCCTGGCCGAGTCGCATTGCGCAGGAACAGCACGCGCAGCGGGCAGCGGAGCGGGATCTATGTGCCGAGGCGGAGCAGCCCAGATGACGGCGGCAGTGGGGGGGATGGTGACTCACTCGTGCCCATCCCGTTCCCCCGTGCCGTGTCTGGCGAGTATGGCGGTGCTCCCTCGTCGAGCCCGTTCAATACGCCCTCGCAATCGCAGTCTCCTTCATTCGATCCCGTCGAGCGCGCCCCGTCTAACGAGCGTGCGTCTGGCAACATCAACTCCCCGTCGTCATTGCTCCCGCGAGGGCGGTTTCAGAGCGAAGTGGATGGCGCGAGTTCGCGCAGGCGGCCGAGGCCGAACTCGTACGACGAGTTTGGTGCCAAGCCGCGGCGGTCGCGGTTCGAGAGCATGGTCAACCTCGGCGTCGCGTCGGGCGAGCAGGCAAGCGCAAGCGATCTGATGGCGCGGGATGCGACGGAAGGAAGCGTGTCTCGGCAGACGCTGGTCGTGAGGGAGGAAGGAAGGGCGCCAACGCACTTTGTAAGTGGTCCACCTTATACGAAGGTTGGTATCTAACTGGTGGACTGGCCTTTTTAATTATTATTAGCAACTTGGCAATTGTATCGGACGCGGACAGTTTGGCGCTGTGTATCGCGCGCTCAACTTGAACACCGGGCAGATGGTCGCAGTGAAGCGGATCGGGCTTGAAGGCCTCAAGGAGGAGGAAATTTCGCAGCTCATGCGGGAGGTCGACCTGGTCAAGCGATTGTCGCACCCCAGCATCGTCAAGTACGAGGGGATGGCCCGGGACGAGAACACTCTGAGCATTGTACTTGAGTACGTCGTCCCCTTCTTCCTTTATATACCGTGCTGTGCCACTGCCTGCCCGTTTGCCTGCTTGCTGCTGCGCATTCTGTTTTGCACATACTGACTGCGCATCACGTGTGCTCTTACAGGTACGCCGAGAACGGCTCCCTTGGGCAGACTCTCAAGGCATTCGGCAAGCTGAACGAGAAGCTGGTGGCGAGTTACGTGTTTAAGATCCTCGAGGGGTTGGACTACTTGCATCGCAGCGACGTCGTGCATTGCGACCTCAAGGCGGCGAACATCCTCACGACCAAGACTGGGAACGTAAAGCTATCCGACTTTGGGGTCTCGCTCAACCTGCGCGCGATGGAGCGCGAGATCAAGGACGTCGCGGGCACGCCGAACTGGATGGCCCCTGAAGTCATCGAGCTCAAAGGCGCGTCGCCCAAGTCGGACATCTGGTCGCTCGGGTGCACGGTTATCGAGCTGCTGACGGGACGCCCGCCTTATGGGGATATCGGGAATGCTATGACAGGTGACTGGACCGGTATTACTCAGTTTTTCCGCAGTCGTTAACCCAAAGGAAACGCACAGTGATGTTCCGGATAGTCGAGGACGAGTCTCCGCCGATTCCTGAACGCTTTTCCGGTCCGCTTGTCGCATTCCTCAAGGAGTGTTTTCACAAGGACCCGTCGATGCGACCGAGCGCGGAGCAACTATTTGAGCATGAGTGGCTGAAGAACCATTGGGGCTTGAACAAGGTGAGTCTGGCTAGCCAGTTGTGGGCAGAATGGAAAGGCTAAACATTTTTCAAAGGACCTACGGCCTCAGGATAGCATTCCTTTCCTTCGGCGAGTGAGTGCCGACCTGCAAAAGAACGGCGCGGCACGGCACTTGATGGCAAATCTCGAGCTCGATTCCCCGATTCCCGTGTATGCAGGCCAGCAGTTTGACGGCGACATGGCGATGCTGTCCAGCTCGCCAGGTCATCGCTCTTTTACGGGCAGCGCATCACCAGTTCTCCCTGAAGTTCCGCAAAGCGAAGCAGACCTCTTTGAAATACGCGAACATACCTTTGTCAAGACGACCTTTGGCAAACGTGCGTCTCCCGCTATCAGTGGATGTGAGCGTGACCTGAGTACTGATCGAAATGTAGCCGTCAACTGTCGAGTATGCATGGAGCCGGCGAAGAAGGGCGCGGTGCTGTGTTCGCACTGCAGCCTCATCGCACACTCCAAGTGCGCAGGCCGCGCAGCGCTGACTTGCGACCTTCGCTCAAAACTGCTCATGCATGCTCATTTCGCGGAGCGCGGTAACAGTCCCGCCGAGTTCTTCACACGCCTGCCGAACCACCATCCAGCGAGCGCAAGCTCATCTCGAGGCAGCCTCGACCGTGATCGTGACCAGCGAGAACGGGAGCGCACGAACTCACCTCAGCTTTCTCCGACGTCGCCCCCTCATCCACCGATAGCATATAAGGTCCTCTCGCCATTCAGCAAGCGCTCACGTGCCTCTCTCACGCCCGACCCGACTCACTCCAACTCATCTGTCTCACTTGCCGGCGCTACGCCCCCTCCTCACTCACACTCGCAAACCAAAGTGACAATACCGGAGGGGAACGTCATCCGGCGGAAATTGTCCATCATCCTCACGCGCCAGCGAGAACCGCAACAGGCGATTAATACGCACCTGAGAGAACGCCCGCAGTCGATCTCGAGCATCGGCTCGTCATGCGCGAACTCACCGCAGTCGCCAGCGTCGCAATCGCCACAATCGAACAGCCTGCGTAGCTTACAGGCGGTCGTGGCTACTACGGGCAACAGCAGCAGCTCGTCCTCGGCGAGCCGGGCCGCGCGCGTCGATCCGTCCGCCGCGACGACGGCTTCGTCGTTTGTCGATGCTGCGGCTGACGTCGAGGGTGCGTCGTGTGTGACGGTGCCGGATACTGCCGTGCCGACGGTCGCTTCGCGGGATAAGAAGAGAATGATGACGATGACGAGGCGCGCGCGTGGCGACTCGTCCAAGGCTTCGAACGGCAGCAACTGCTCTATCCAGTGAGAGTGGGAGGACGAAAAAAAAAAGCTGTGTGCTGTCGCTTGCGATTTTGCTTTATTCGCTTCGCGCCATTCCCCCAATCCGTCGCGTCCACCCCAAATTTTTCTTGACCTCCCATTTACAGTAACCCTTGTCAGTTGTATGTGCGTGCGTGCGTGTACGCTTGTGTCTTCTCAGAACTGGATCTCCGCGGGTTTGTGTGCCTGATTCTGCCTGTTGTATGTACTCCCAACTTGTACTATTTACCCATTTTTACCTTCATCTCTTCTTTCGTTCTTCATTTCTCCACCATTCATACTATGTATCCTTGATACCTCTTCCTACCCTCATCCATCAAAAGTTAATACCTTACGGACATGTCCAAGCATTCGAATTTACTCATGGTCTTTCTCTGACGGTTACCGGCTACCTATCACTTACTACATCCCTACCTCCGCCGACCCATCTATCGCTATACTCCTTACAATCCGACGGCTTCACCACATTCACGGGTAATATATCTATTTATCCCCAGCTAGTTCCCGTATTGGATTAATTTGTGCAACTTGAGAGAGAAAAAGATGAGAGACGTTTGTTAACCAGCCAGCCGAAGTTACTTGATCATTCGAGATAAGGACCAATCACGCTTAGCGCAACTCTCCCCCCCAGGCTCAGGCTGCAAAGGACGTCGACGTTGAGATCTTTGAGACCCGAAATTGGTCCTCAACACTTAACGATGTGGGCCACCCTCCAAGTCCGCCGGCGAAAAAGATTCGCTCATCAGTGGTTTTGTAGCAAAAAACACATATCGAATTGTCTACGAGCCGAGGCAGTGCGGGCGTCACCTCGTGGCGAACTATTTCTAGATCTGGTGTTCCCACTCGGCCGCTTCTCACCCGCAGTGCTAGTATCATATCCTGGGCATCAGACGTCTCTCCTCACTGCTTGCAATGTCTCAGACACCTTCCACAGCTTCCTCTTCTTCCAATCTCCAGGCTATCTTTAATGATTCCATTAAAGAGTATCGGAAGAAGACGAAGAAAGACCTTCTCCTCCATCCGTTGATGGGCCAGTTGCAGACCTGCAACTCTCCCGCCGATATCCTGGCCATCCTTCGCACTCAAGTCCAACAGTTCGAGCAATCTACGTCTGGCGATGACAAATTGACAAAATGGTTGAACCCGACGGTTAGCGTCCTTTATGCATTCTCCGCAGTGCTTGGCGAGGGCGTCGGACTGGTGAATCCCATTCTGACGATCCTTCGACGATCCCATCTCTGATATCATATTTCTAGGTGTTCTCACCCGCGAAAGTCATTTTCGCTGGTGCCGGGGTCCTCCTCTTGGTAGATATTATCCTGGATCACGCTTACTCCGACTACCCTGACACCGAACGTACACAGGCGGCAAAGGACGTTGCTGCGAGCCAAGATGCGCTCATTGATATTTTCGAGCGCATCGAGAGCTTCTTCAGACGACTCGAGGAGTATAGCGAGGTGCCGACGACGGAGGCGATGAAGGACACGATCGTGAAGATAATGGTCGAGGTGCTTGGGATATTTGGGATTGTGACGAAGGAGATCAAGCAGGGGCGAACCAGTGAGTCGATCCGGGATGACGCGCCTCCCGTCGCTGATAGAGATTCAGAGAGATATCTGAAGAAATTGATCGGAAGGAGGGACGTCGAGGACGCGTTGGTCCGACTGGATAGATTGACGCAGCAGGAGGTGCAGATGGCGATTGTGCAAGTCCTGAAAATCTCACATGTAGTCAACACGACAACAATGGAAACGAGCGCTCTATTGCAACAGACGGCAAACATTATCGACGTGGAAAGGCGTTCGTGGTTCTTTAGTCCCGCTGCCCTTGCTTGCTGAGACCGAAAATGTTTCAGGGATCCGGATACGGAAGGACCACCGAGTGTGGCTGTCTCCTCCAGACCCATCCACTAATCAGAATATCGCGTCCACCATTCAGCATGAAGGGACGGCGACATGGTTCTTCCGAGGAAGTATATTCATTGAATGGAAGACCAAGGCTACCACATCCTTATTGTGGGTCCACGGGAAACGTGCGCCCTTCTGTCGCTTCACATCCTCCCTGATCTTGATCGCCTTCGCCTCTGATCATTGTAGCGGGCTCAGGGAAGAGCATCCTTTGGTTCGTTATCATTTGTCGAATTCATCCCTTGAGGACTTACACCGCCAACTAGCTCCGCAATCATCCAGGACATTATGGCACTGTGGGAGGCTGGACTAGTATCCATAGCCTACTTCTATTTTGATTTCAAGGACACCGATAAACAAAACCTCCACAACTTGCTCCCTTCGCTTCTAACTCAGCTCTCCACTCGTTCTGACAGTTGCTGCGACGTACTCTCCCGGATCTATATGGCACACGACGACGGCGCACGTAAGCCCAGTACCAACACGTTGATTGCGTGCCTCAAAGAGATGCTCGCACTCCCTGGCCAAGTTCCAATCTACATCATCTTGGACGCGCTAGATGAATGTCCCAATACCTCTGGAATTCCACCCGCCCGCATACAGGTCCTTGATCTCATAAAGGACCTTCTCGGCCTCCAGCTTCCGAATCTACACATATGTATCACCAGCCGTCCGGAGAATGACATCCGATCCGCGCTTGAACCCCTAGCATTCCACCCGGTCTCGATTCATGAACAAAGTGGACAAAAGAAGGATATTGAAGACTATATCAGATCAGTCGTTTATGCGGGCTCGGATTCGGCGATGAGGAGATGGAGGGATAAGGATAAACAGCTGGTCATTGAGACGCTCACGAATAAAGCTGATGGAATGTAAGTGCGACTATGAATGGGCCAATGACGCTTGCTGACTATTGACAGGTTCCGTTGGGTTTTCTGTCAGTTAGAAGTGTTGCAGCATTGCTTTCCACAAAGCATTCGGCGAACGCTCGACGAATTGCCGAAATCGTTGGACGAGACATATGAGCGGGTGTTGAAAGAGATTGGGATGGCCAACCGAGACCACGCTCATCGCCTGTTACAATGTCTCACTGCGGCTGCTCGGCCGCTGCGTGTCGAGGAGCTAGCAGAAATACTTGCACTTGACTTTGAGGCCGAAGGAGCGACACCGAAGTTGAAGGAGGACTGGCGGTGGGAGGATCGGCAACGAGCTGTGCTCTCTACTTGCTCGAGCTTGATCACGCAAGTCGAAGATGGCGATTCCCAGGTCGTTCAGTTTTCGCATTTTTCGGTCAAGGAATTCTTGACTTCCGATCGACTTGCTACTTCCAAAGGAGACGCTTCATACTTTCATATCATTCCCGAGCCCGCACACACGACTCTCGCCCAGGCTTGCTTGGGAACTCTTCTCCAGTTGGACGGTAACGCGGACGAAAACCCCTCGGTCGACGATGATTTTCCGTTGGCGGATTATGCCAGCCAGCATTGGGTGGAACATGCGCAGTTCGGAAATGTGTCGTCACGCATAGAAGATGGGATGCGGCGTCTTTTTGACTCGGCCAAGCCACATTTTTCCGCGTGGCTCGAGTTGCACGACATCGACGATCGCTGGGATATCTTCGGATATCGTCCCAAAGATCGTGGATCTCCACTGTATTATGCTTCGTTGTGCGGATTTCGTGATCTGGCAGCGCACATCATCGTCGAGCATCCTGAGCAAGTAAATGCGAGGGGTGGTACAAATCACAGTCCACTGGCTGCGGCAGTGCACAAGAGACACTTCAAGGTGGCAGAGCTATTACACCGCCATGGTGCGGCCGTGGATGTTACTGACGACTACGATAATCAGACTCCGCTATTTGCCGCATCACTGGGTGGATCTATCGATGTCACGCGGTGGTTACTCGATCACGACGCAGATCCGAATTCGCAGCCAGATCACTGGACTCCCATTCATGCAGCTGCAGTGTATGGGCACCTTGAGGTTGTGCGTCTGCTGCTTGAGCGTGGCGCGAACGCAGAGGCCAAGATCGAGGACGGAATGACTTCATTGCACCTGGCGTCGTCCTATGGCAGCACAGAGACCGTGCGCTTGCTGCTCGACCACAGCACAAATGCACATGCTGAGGACAACGACGGACGGACTCCGTTGCACCATGCGTCATCCGAAGGCAATACAGAGACTGTGCGCTTACTGCTCGACCGTGGCGCGAGTGCAGATGCCAAGGACAAGGAAGGAATGACTCCATTCCACCGGGCGTCGTTGAATGGCCACACAGAGACCGTGCGCTTGCTGCTCGACCACGCCACAAACGCACATGCTGAGGACAACGACGGATGGACTCCGTTGCACTATGCGTCATCCAAAGGCCATACAGAGACTGTGCGCTTACTGCTCGATCGTGGCGCGAGTGTAGATGCCATGGACAACGACGGATGGACTCCGTTGCACCATGCGTCATCCGAAGGCAATACAGAGACTGTGCGCTTACTGCTTGACCGTGGCGCGAGTGTAGATGCCATGGACAACGACGGACGGACTCCGTTGCACCATGCGTCATCCAAAGGCGATACAGAGACTGTGCGCTTACTGCTCGACCGTGGCGCGAGTGCAGATGCCAAGGACGAGGACGGAATGACCCCATTGCAGGTCGCATTGGGAGAGACAGTCGTACAGATGTTCACAGAGCATGGCAGACAGCGAGACAGAGTACTATAGGTTGCTTCATAATGTATGTCGAGTCATTGTAATAGTATGGGCATCTCTTCTGTGGGTATTCAAATATTTACGTTTAGGATGCGCTGCGTGGGTGGCCGTATGATGCACGATGAGTACCCTTTTTCGCTTTCTCGCTCATCGACGACTACCCTCATTCTCCCATACCGTTCATCATCCCAAAAACGAGTAGATCGCATTCACTCTATTCACGTATAGAAACTCGCGTCTCGTACGTTCTTTAAATATTCCGCCCCAAGATGTTTGCAAGAGCCACAATCCAAAGAAAAAGACATCCTTGTTGACCAACAATCCCCGACGGAGGCCCGACTTCGAGTGCAGATGCCTTCCCACCGTAGCGATCACTCGTAGCACGCGACCCTAGTTTCTGACCCCGTCGAGATCTTCCTTCTTTACATGCACCTGGCAGTTCTCAAGCCCGCAGACCGCTCCGACATTGCCCGGGGGCACTTCCTCGATCTTGCATCAAGTTCGCTCTTTTAGTCAACATCGAGCCGAAATCTCCCACCAGATGCAGGGGAGGAAACGCAAAAGGCAGTGGGATGCCGAAGGCCAAGGAATAGCGAAGACGGCACAATCCCATCGTGTTCGAGTACGTTCACCTTATGGATAAAACTACTTTTGGGAGCAATACAGGGAGCATCTTGTGGAATCATGGTTCGTTCCACTATCCTTGTTCGCTCCCTCGTGCTATTATTTGAATGCTTGAGACAGGTGCACTGCCCTCCTCCCCCTAAAAGGCCCTTTCTCCGTGACTCACTTCGACGAGTGTGGGACCCCTCCTGCACCACGTACTTAATTTTTTCGGTCTCAATCTCTAAACAACAGCGACACTTTCCAGAGTGACGCCATGGGCTATTCGACTATGGGAAGCTCAGCCATGCTCACGTCCTCAAACTCGGTGCGTGCTCCGGGTACCAAGGGTGCTGCCGATTTCTTATTTTTGTCGGGAATAGGTAGATCAGGAACTGGACTTATCGCACTCGCACTGAGCCCCTTCGTGCGCGAATGCACCGCAACGGACATCCCGCGCTGTATTGCTTCTGTGCAAGGACGTCCTCTCCGCCTTCGCCCCCACCACCGTTACTATCGCAGCTTTCGATGGGTTCTCCCCACGCTGCGCCAGGCCGGCGTGCGCAACACTGATGTGCCAGACGTGCCGTTCGTTCTGGACTGTGTCTACCACCGGATGTTAGTACGCCCTCTAGCTTATGACACTGACGGTTCTCGCAACGGCGCTGCACGCTGTGGCCGGGCTGCGGGCTGAAGACGTCCTGTGGGAGTTCTTGCGGGGGTGGATCGCGCCGGGGTGGCGAGTATGGAGCATTGGTGAGCACTTGTTGAGTACGTGCTGGGAGACGTGGGTCGGAGGCCGTCATTCCTGCATTGAGAGGCGGTACTGCGGTAAAGCGTCCTCGGGTGTGCATGGTTCCATTTATTGGAGGGAGTGTATATGATACATCTACGTGCGTCTAACCTACGACTGTCTTAGGCCTCTTGACAATGTCGTGAAAGACATCGACCATGAAACTCGTGATCGGAGGAGCCCCGTGACTTGGGCGAGCGAGAACAACTTGAACGCTTTGGAATATTACGTTTGTTGTTTGTTCACTCAGTTCATCACGGATATGGCATATACGCTGGTAAATCCATTCGCCGGTGGTCCAGCTGACGTGTTTGCGTCTCGTGCTTCCCCGCCCCCATTTACTTGTCTAAAGAATTCGACTTTCCCTAGCATGAACTTACGCAAACTACTATCCTATCCCTACCTACACACCGTCTGCTTAATTCCCGTGACCAGAGAGAAGAAAACATTTTGAGAAACTACCCGGGGTACCGATTGACCGAGAACTCGAACCGAGATTGCGAGTGTAAATTCAACCAATCCTCTTAAGCGCATCCTTTCCTACATAGACTCTGCTTGCTACCTCGACCTGAAACTTTTAACTATACTCGGATCTCCCTCCAAGTCGGCGACGATGGATGAAGGACTCCCTCGCCTGTGTTTTGTAAACATTAACATAATTCTGAGCCGAAGATACCACGAGGTCATACGAGTGGGGCTGTCGTCAACTGCCAATCATTCGGGCGCCCCCGTGCCATCTTCTGTCAGTATCATACCCTCAGACGCCTCTCCTCGCTGCTGTTGCCATGTCTCAGACCCCTCCCATGGCTTCCTCTTCCTCCAATTTCCAGTCCATATTCTGTGCTTCTGGAAATGTAGAAAATGAAGACGAAGAAACTCCTTCTCGCGCATCCGTTGATGGCTCCGGTTGCGGACCTGCAACTCTCTCACCGATATCCTCCGCACTCAAGTCCAACAGCTCGGACAATCTATTGACGATAAGTTGACAAAATGGTTGATTCCGACCGTCAACGTCCTTTATGCGTTCTCCGCAGCCCTTGGCGAGGGCGTCGGACTGGTAAGTCCTATTCCGACCACCCTTCTACGATCCAAAGTCTGATATCGTATTTATAGGTGTTCTCACCTGCAAAAGTGATTTTCCGTTGGAGCTGGGGTCCTTTTCTTGGTAGCTATTGCTCTGGATCACACTTACGCGGACTATTCTGATACCGGACGTATACAGGCGGAAAAGGACGTTGCTGCGAGCCATCGTTGATATCTTCGAGCGCATCGAAAGCCTCTTCAGACGGCTCGAGGAGTATAGCGAGGTCCCGACGACAGAGGCGATGAGGGACGTCATGGTGAAAGTAATGGTCGAGAATTTTTGGTACTGTGACGACCTTCCTCTCGCGTTGTCACCCCACGCGGCTTTACATCTACGTCTACGTCTAGTCTCAACTACCCGCCCTCGTACTCTTCCAACGCCATCCGACGATCATCCGTAGATCGCCGATCACCTTCACCTGCCCTTCCACGTGCCTCGTCTCCAAGTACACCCAGTCGACCCCGTGCGCTTTCCCCGGGCTCTCATCACCATCCCCAGCAACAACATCAGCGCGCGGTCTCCCCGTCGTCGGCCATGATCCGCCATACGAACTCCACCTCGTCGCTATCACCTGCAGGTCCTTCAAATCCTCTGCATCGGGAGGCGGTCCGCGCGGCCACTTCGGTGCTCTGCAAGGAAATGCTGAGACCTGGTCAAAGCGCGAGCCTTGGGTTACGTGAAGCAGAGGAGGTCGAATGCCGCATGCGTGCCCTTGCGCGACTCGAGCGAGTGTGGGTAAGAAGCGGGGCTTCTACGAACGGGAGTACGACCCAACTTGGCGGGTTGAGTCTGAGCGCCAATATGGCAGGAGAAGAGAGAGAGCGAAGGATGTTCACAGAGGCGCTGCGGGATGGCTATGTCCTCTGCCAGTGAGTGGTTCTGTTTGCCTTGGTTACCCGCATGTGCAGGAGCGGAACACTAACTCCTGTTCTATGAATTCATTTGCAGACTTATGAACAAATTGCGGCCTGGGTCCATAGCTCGGATTGACCCGCGCGAGGACGACAAGCTCCGCACAGCGAACGTGACAAAGTTCCTTGCATCCTGCTCTGCAAACGGGCTCCCACCCGAGGATCTCTTCCTGCGCGACGATCTCATCGAAGGCACATCCGACTGCCTCACACGCGTGGCAAAGACTATCAACGCTCTTGTCAAGTGGGCAGAGATTCCTGTGACAACTCACTCACATCTCTTGCGTGGAGGTGGCAGCAGACTCAAGCCTATCAACACACGCAAACGCAGCACCCGGCTCACCTTATCGCACTGGCTCGTCATCACGAGCAGTCATGTCCTCGCCCAACTTGTCTTCGCCGCCTTCCCCTCTCTCCCCCACACGGAATACCTCCAGACACCGGTCACCACCACCCGCCGGCCTTCCCACGCTACGCTCTCACAGTCCAGACGATACCGCATCGTCTATCAAGCGATGCGGGAACGGCGCTTGGAACTGACACGGATGGACGTCAGACGCCTACCGGGACGACCAGCGACCGTGACAAAGTGCCCCCGATCCTCACGCCCCGTTCGCCCGTACGTTCGCGTCCATCTGAGCGCTCTCTCCTCGCAAGCCCCGGTGGCGACTCACTCCTTGCGCCGTCCTTAAACGAGTCTGCACGCATGTCGATCGCAGACTCGACGACGGGGCATTCCATCGCGTCGAGCAACATCACAGACACCAGTACGTACTCGAGCCTGCTGGACGCCGGCTTCGGGCTGGGGTTCAGCGCCGGGCGCAGCGGCAGTGGCTCAGGACCATATGGGAAGTTTGGCACAATACGCACCGTCACGACCGAGGCGACGTCGTTCATCCCATCCGAGTGGCCTAGCTTGACCCTCACGGAGGGCAGCGCGATGGCTGCGTCCATGTTGGGCTGTGACGACACTCTGGCCGGCGATATCGCCAGCAGCATTTTCGGCAATAATAGTCCGAATGGCCACGTCGGCATCCAGCGCAGACGTGGTAGCCTTGAGAGTCCCACCTTGCGACCGCGTGAACGAAGACCGAGCGAGACTGTACCAGTGGACCTGTTACGCGTCGTCGAAGAGTCCGAAGAACTCCTAAACAGCAATGTGGCGCCGATAACGGGGCCCACCGACCGGGCGGGGCGGATGGACAGGATTAACCTAGGCAAGGGCAAGTGGCCGGACGACTTTGTCGACGCACTACAAGCGCCTTCTCGCCCGATCGCGATTCGGAAAGCTTCGCCCTCTTCATTGGCTCTTTCGGCGGACGCCCGTCTCATCCAGGGCGAGTTCGGGGCCGCCGATCTCGGTGTTAGTGCGAGTATCAATTCGAGCGCCGGTGCCATCTCCGCGTCTGCTTCTCCGCCTGGCGGTAGCGTTGAGTCGCTACTACAAGCATCATCATTCCCATCAATGGCAATAGCGCCTCCGCTTGCTGCTGCTGCCGCGGCCGCGCGCAGGCCGACGCACCGTGCGCGACATAGCGTTGACGCGCCTGTACTTGCACCGAAAGACGCAAGCGCCTTATTACATCGCGACTCGAGCCCGGATGCTGCTTCTCTCGGTCTTGTCCCTAGCCCTGGCCGGGTCGCATTACGCAGGAACAGCACGCGCAGCGGGCAGCGGAGCGGGATCTATGTGCCGAGGCGGAGCAGCCCCGATGACGGCGGCAGTGGAGGAGATGGTGACTCACTCGTGCCCATCCCGTTCCCCCGTGCCGTGTCTGGCGAGTATGGCGGTGCTCCCTCGTCGAGCCCGTTCAATACGCCTTCGCAATCGCAGTCTCCCTCGTCCGATCCCGTCGAGCGCGCCCCGTCTAACGAGCGTGCGTCTGGAAACGTCAACTCCCCGTC
Organism: Lactarius deliciosus; assembly: GCA_021525775.1. Taxonomy (NCBI): domain Eukaryota; kingdom Fungi; phylum Basidiomycota; class Agaricomycetes; order Russulales; family Russulaceae; genus Lactarius; species Lactarius deliciosus. The sequence goes on from JAKELK010000289.1 coordinate 13,831, forward strand.
GTCATTGCTCCCGCGAGGGCGGTTTCAGAGCGAAGTGGATGGCGCGAGTTCGCGCAGGCGGCCGAGGCCGAACTCGTACGACGAGTTTGGTGCCAAGCCGCGGCGGTCGCGGTTCGAGAGCATGGTCAACCTCGGCGTCGCGTCGGGCGAGCAGGCGAGCGCAAGCGATCTGATGGTGCGGGATGCGACGGAAGGAAGCGTGTCTCGGCAGACGCTGGTCGTGAGGGAGGAGGGAAGGGCGCCAACGCACTTTGTAAGTGGTCCACCTTATACGGAAGGTTGGTATTTGACTGACCTTTTTATTATTATTAGCAACTTGGCAATTGTATCGGACGCGGACAGTTTGGCGCTGTGTATCGCGCGCTCAACTTGAACACCGGCCAGATGGTCGCAGTGAAGCGGATCGGGCTTGAAGGCCTCAAGGAGGAGGAGATTTCGCAGCTCATGCGGGAGGTCGACCTGGTCAAGCGATTGTCGCACCCCAGCATCGTCAAGTACGAGGGGATGGCCCAGGACGAGAACATTGTACTTGAGTACGTCGTCCCCTTCTTCCTTTATATACCGTGCTGTGCCACTGCCTGCCCGTTTGCCTGCTTGCTGCTGCGCATTCTGTTTTGCGCATACTGACTGCGCATCACGTGTGCTCTTACAGGTACGCCGAGAACGGCTCCCTTGGGCAGACTCTCAAGGCATTCGGCAAGCTGAACGAGAAGCTGGTGGCGAGTTACGTGTTCAAGATCCTCGTTGGACTACCTGCATCGCAGCGACGTCGTGCATTGCGACCTCAAGGCGGCGGATATCCTCACGACCAAGACTGGGAACGTAAAGCTATCCGACTTTGGCGTCTCGCTCAACCTGCGCGCGATGGAGCGCGAGATCAAGGACGTCGCGGGCACGCCGAACTGGATGGCGCCTGAAGTCATCGAGCTCAAAGGCGCGTCGCCCAAGTCGGACATCTGGTCGCTCGGGTGCACGGTTATCGAGCTGCTGACGGGCCCGCCTTATGGGGATATTGGGAATGCTATGACAGGTGACTGGTGTTGCTCAGTTTTTCCGCAGCTGTTGACCCAAAGGAAACACGCACGTGATGTTCCGGATAGTCGAGGACGACTCTCCGCCGATTCCTGAACGCTTTTCCGGTCCGCTTGTCTCGTTCCTTAAGGAGTGTTTTCACAAGAACCCGTCGATGCGGCCGAGCGCGGAGCAACTATTTGAGCATGAGTGGCTGAAGAACCATTGGGGCTTGAACAAGGTGAGTCTGGCGAGAGCCAGTTGTGGCAGAATGGAAAGGCTAAATATTTTTCAAAGGACCTACGACCTCAGGATAGCATTCCTTTCCTTCGGCGAGTGAGCGCCGACCTGCAGAAGAACGGCGCGGCACGGCACTTGATGGCAAATCTCGAGCTCGATTCCCAGATTCCCGTGTATGCAGGCCAACAGTTCGACGGTGACATGGCGATGCTGTCCAGCTCGCCAGGTCATCGCTCTTTTACGGGCAGCGCATCTCCAGTCCTCCCTGAAGTTCCGCAAAGCGAAGTAGACCTCTTTGAAATACGTGAACATACCTTTGTCAAGACGACCTTTGGCAAACGTGCGTCTCCCACTATCAGTGAACGTGAGTTTGACCAGAGTACTGATCGAAATGTAGCCGTCAACTGTCGAGTATGCATGGAGCCGGCGAAGAAGGGCGCGGTGCTGTGTTCGCACTGCAGCCTCTTCGCACACTCCAAAAAGTGCGCAGGCCGTGCAGCGCTAACCTGCGATCTTCGCTCAAAACTGCTCATGCATGCTCATTTCGCGGAGCGCGGCAACAGTCCCGCCGAGTTCTTCACACGCCTGCCGAACCACCATCCAGCGAGCGCAAGCTCATCTCGAGGCAGCCTCGACCGTGATCGTGACCAGCGAGAACGGGAGCGCACGAACTCACCTCTGCTTTTTCCGACGTCGTCCCCTCATCCACCGATAGTGTATAAGGTCCTCTCGCCATTCAGCAAGCGCTCACGGTGCCTCTCTCACACCCGACCCGACTCACTCCAACTCATCCGTCTCACTTGCCGGCGCTACGCCGCCTCCTCACTCACACTCGCAAACCAAGGTGACGATACCAGAGGGGAACGTCATCCGGCGGAAATTGTCCATCATCCTCACACGCCAGCGAGAACCGCAACAGGCGATTAATACGCACCTGAGGGAACGCCCGCAGTCGATCTCGAGCATCGGCTCGTCGTGCGCGAACTCACCGCAGTCGCCAGCGTCGCAATCGCCACAATCGAACAGCCTGCGTAGCCTACAGGCGGTCGTGGCTACTACGGGCAACAGCAGCAGCTCGTCCTCGGCGAGCCGGGCCCCGCGCGTCGATCCGTCCGCCGCGACGACGGCTTCTTCATTTGTCGATGCTGCGGTTGACGTCGAGGGTGCGTCGTGTGTGACGGTGCCGGATACTGCCGTGCCGACGGTCGCATCGCGGGATAAGAAGAGGATGATGACGATGACGAGGCGCGCGCGCGGCGACTCGTCCAAGGCTTCGAACGGCAGCAACTGCTCTATCCAGTGAGAGTGGGAGGACGAAAAAAAAAGCTGTGTGGTGTCGCTTGCGATTTTGCTTTATTCGCTTCGCGCCATTCCCCCAATCCGTCGCTTCCACCCCAAATTTTTCTTGACCTCCCCTTTACAGTAACCCTTGTCAGTTGTATGTGCGTGCGTGCGTGTACGCTTGTGTCTTCTCAGAACTGGATCTCCGCGGGTTTGTGTGTCTGATTCTGCCTGTTGTATGTACTCCCAACTTGTACTATCTACCCATTTTTCCCTTCATCTCTTCCGTCGTTCTTCATTTCTCCACCATTCATACTATGTATCTTTGATACCTCTTCCCACCCCCATCCATCAAAAGTTAATACCTTACGGACATGTCCAAGCATTCGAATTTACTCATGGTCTTTCTCTGACGGTTACTGGCTACCTATCACCTACTACGTCCCTACCTCCGCCGACCCATCTATCACTATACTCCTTACAATCCGACGGCTTCGCCACGCCACATTCACGGGTAATATATATATTTATTGCCACCTAACTATCTCCTGTATCAGATTAATTTGTGCGAGAAAAAAAGATGAAAGACGTTTGTGGCTAACCAGCCAACCGAAGTAACTTGATCATTCGAGATAAGGACCAATCACGCTTAGCGTGACTCTCCTCAGACCCAGGCTGCAGAGGACGTCGACGTTGAGATCTGAAAATGGTCCTCAACACTTCACCATGCGGGCATCTCTAAGTCCGCCGGCGAAAATGATTCGCTCATCAGTGGCTTTGTAGCAAAAAAACACATATCGAATTGTCTACGAGCCGAGGCAGTGCGGGCGTCACCTCGTGGCGAACTATTTCTAGATCTGGTGTTCCCACTCGGCCGCTTCTCACCCGCAGTCCTAGTATCATACCCTGGGCCTCAGACGTCTCTCCTCGCTGCTTGCGATGTCTCAGACACCTTCCACGACTTCCTCTTCTTCCAATTTCCAGACCATCTTTTATGCTTCCATGAAAGAGTATAAGAAGAAGACGAAGAAAGACCTTCTCGAACATCCGTTGATGGGCCAGTTGCAGACCTGCAACTCTCCTGCCGATATCCTGGCCGTCCTTCGCACTCAAGTCCAACAGTTCGAGGAATCTACATCTGGCGATGACAAATTGACAAAATGGTTGATTCCGACTGTCAACGTCCTTTATGCTTTCTCCGGCGCGCTGGGCGAGGGCGTCGGACTGGTGAGTCCCATTTAGTCGATCCTTCTACGATCTACCCTCTGATATCATATTTATAGGTGTTCTCACCCGCGAAAGTCATTTTCGCTGGTGCCGGTGTCCTCCTCTTGGTAGTTATTGTTCGGGATCACGCTTACTCCGACTACTCTGACACCGAACGTACACAGGCGGCAAAGGACGTTGCTGCGAGCCAAGATGCGCTCATTGATATCTTCGAGCGCATCGAGAGCTTCTTCAGACGGCTCGAGGAGTATAGCGAGGTGCCGACGACGGAGGCGATGAAGGACATCATCGTGAAGATAATGGTCGAGGTGCTTGGGATATTTGGGATTGTGACGAAGGAGATCAAGCAGGGGCGAACCAGTGAGTATCTCCGGGGTGACACCGTTCCCGTCGCTGATAGTGACTCAGAGAGATACCTGAAGAAATTGATCGGAAGGAGGGATGTCGAGGATGCGCTGGTCCGACTGGATCGATTGACGCAGCAGGAGGTGCAGATGGCGATTGTGCAAGTCCTGAAAATCTCACATCATGTCAAGGACGGAGTAGAGGCTGTCGGCGACAAGGTCGACCTGGCTATTAAGGGTACGTTCAACATGTTAGCTACTCACAAATGCCATAAACGCATATACGACTAGATGGCATGGAAACGAAAGCTCTGTTGCAGCAGACGGCAAACAATGTCGACGCGGAAAGGCGTTCGTGGTTCTTTAGTTCCGCTGCCTTGCTTGTTGATACCGAAAATGTTGCAGGGATCCGGATACGGAAGGACCACCGAGTGTGGCTGTCTCCTCCAGACCCATCCACTAATCAGAATATCGCGTCCACCATTCAGCATGAAGGGACGGCGACATGGTTCTTCCGAGGAAGTATATTCATGGAATGGAAGACCAAGGCCACCACATCCTTATTGTGGGTCCACGGGAAACGTGCGCCCTTCTGTCCCTTCACATCCTCCCTGATCTTGATCGCCTTCGCCTCTGATCATTGTAGCGGGCTCAGGGAAGAGCATCCTTTGGTTCGTTATTATTTGTCGAATTCATCCCTTGAGAACTTACAACGCCAACTAGCTCCGCAATCATCCAGGACATTATGGCGCGGTGGGAGGCTGGACTAGTATCCATAGCGTACTTCTATTTTGATTTCAAGGACACCGATAAACAAAACCTCAGCAACTTGCTCCCTTCGCTTCTAACTCAGCTCTCCACTCGTTCCGACAGTTGTTGCGACGTACTCTCCCGGATTTATATGGCACACGACGACGGCGCACGTAAGCCCAGCACCAACACGTTGATTGCGTGTCTCAAAGAGATGCTCGCACTCCCTGACCAAGTTCCAATCTACATCATCTTGGACGCGCTAGATGAATGTCCCAATACCTCTGGAATTCCACCCGCCCGCAGACAAGTCCTTGATTTCATAATGGACCTTGTCGGCCTCCAGCTTCCGAATCTACACATATGTATCACCAGCCGTCCGGAGGTCGACATCCGAGCCGCGCTTGAACCCCTAACATTTCACCCGGTCTCGATTCATGAACAAAGTGGACAAAAGAAGGATATTGAAGACTATATCAGATCAGTCGTTTACGCGGACTCGGATTCGGCGATGAGGAGATGGAGGGATAAGGATAAAGAGCTGGTCATTGAGACGCTCACGGATAAAGCTGACGGAATGTAAGTGCGACTATGAATGGGCCAATGATGCTTGCTGACTATTGACAGGTTCCGTTGGGTTTTCTGTCAGCTAGAAGTGTTGCAACATTGCTTTCCACAAAGCATCCGGCGAACGCTCAACGGATTGCCGACATCCTTGGACGAGACATATGAGCGAGTGTTGAAGGAGATCGGGATGGCCAACCGAGACCATGCTCATCGCCTGTTACAATGTCTCACTGCGGCTGCTCGGCCGCTACGTGTTGAGGAGCTAGCAGAAATACTTGCACTTGACTTTGATGGGGCTGAAGGAGCGACACCGAAGTTGAAGGAGGACTGGCGGTGGGAGGATCGGCAACGAGCTGTGCTCTCTACATGCTCGAGCTTGATCACGCAAGTCGAAGATGGCGGTTCCCAGGTCGTTCAGTTTTCGCATTTTTCGGTCAAGGAATTCTTGACTTCCGATCGACTTGCTTCTTCCAAAGGAGACGCTTCATACTTTCATATCATTCCCGAGCACGCACACACGACCCTCGCCCAGGCTTGCTTGGGAACTCTTGTCCAGTTGGACGGCAACGCGGACGATAACGCGGTCAAAGATAGGTTCCCGTTGGCGAGATATGCCAGCCAGCATTGGGTGGAGCATGCGCAGTTCGGAAATGTGTCGTCACGCATAGAAGATGGGATGCGACGTCTTTTTGACTCGGCCAAGCCACATTTTGCCGCGTGGCTCCGGTTGTATGACATCGACGATCGCTGGGGTGAGTTCGGAGATGACCCCGAAGATCGTGGATCTCCACTGTATTATGCATCGTTGTGCGGATTTCGTGATCTGGCAGCGCACATCATCGTCGAGCATCCTGAGCAAGTAAATGCGAGGGGTGGTGAAAATCACAGTCCACTGGCTGCGGCATTGCACAAGAGACACTTCACGGTGGCAGAGCTATTACACCGACATGGTGCGGCCGTGGATGTTACTGACGACAACGATAATCGGACTCCGCTAATTGCCGCATCGTGGGATGGATCTATCGATGTCACGCGGTGGTTACTCGATCACGACGCAGATCCGAATTGGCAGCGAGACGATCACTGGACTCCCATTCATGCAGCTGCATGGTCTGGGCACCTTGAGGTTGTGTGTCTGCTGCTTGACCGTGGCGCGAACGCAGAGGCTGAGACGAAGGACGGAAGGACTCCATTGCACTGGGCGTCGTCCGAAGGCTACACAGAGATCGTGCGCTTGCTGCTCGACCACGGCACAAATCCACATGCTGAGGCCAACGATGGACGGACTCCGTTGCACCATGCGTCATCCATAGGCGATGCAGAGACTGTGCGCTTACTGCTCGACCGTGGCGCGAGTGCAGATGCCAAGGACAAGGAAGGAAGGACCCCATTGCAGGTCGCATCGGGAGAGACAGTCGTACAGATGTTGACAGAGCATGGCAAACAGCGAGACAGAGTACTATAGGTTGCTTCATAATGTATGTCGAGTCATTGTAATAGTATGGGCATCTCTTCTGCGGGTATTCAAATATTTACATTTAGGATGCGCTGCGTGGGTGGCCGTATGATGCACGATGAGTACCCTTTTTCGCTTTCTCGCTCATCGACGACTACCCTCATTCTCCCATACCGTTCATCATCCCAAAAACGAGTAGATCGTATTCACTCTATTCACGTATAGAAACTCGCGTCTCGTACGTATTCCGCCCCAGGATTTCTGCAAGAGCCACAATCCAAAGAAAAAGACATCCTTGTTGACCAACAATCCCCGACGGAGGCCCGACTTCGAGTGCAGATGCCTTCCCTCCGTAACGATCACTCGTAGCACGCGACACTAGTTTCTGACCCCGTCGAGATCTTCCTTCTTTACATGCATCTGGCAGTTCTCAAGCCCGCAGACCGCTCCGACAATGCCTGGGGCATTTCCTCGATCTTGGACCAAGTTCGCTCTTTTAGTCAACATCGAGCCGAAATCTCCCACCAGATGCAGCGGAGGAAACGCAAAAGGCAGTGGGATGCCGAAGGCCAAGGAATGGCGAAGACGGCACAATCCCATCGTGTTCGAGTACGTTCACCTTATGGATAAAACTACTTTTGGGAGCAATACAGGGAGCGTCTTGTGGAAACATGGTTCGTTCCACTATCCTTGTTCGCTCCCTCGTGCTATTATTTGAATGCTTGAGACAGGTCCACTGCCCTCTTCCCCCTAAAAAGCCCTCTCTCCGTGACTCACTTCGACGAGCGTGGGACCCCTCCTGCACCACGTACTTAATTTTTTCGGTCTCAACCTCTAAACAACAGCGACACTTTCCAGAGGGACGCCATGGGCTATTCGACTATGGGAAGCTCAGCCAGGCTCACGTCCTCAAACTCGGTGCGTGCTCCGGGTACCAAGGGTGCTGCTGATTTCTCATTTTTGTCGGGAAGAGGTAGATCAGGAACTGGACTTATCGTACTCGCACTGAGCCCCTTCATGCGCAAATGCACCGCAACGGACATCCCCGCGCTGTACTGCTTCTGTGAAAGGACGTCCTCTCTGCCTTCGCCCTCACCACTGTTACTATAGCAGCTCTCGATGGGCTCTCCCCACGCTGCGCCAGGTCGACGTGCGCGGAGCTGACTGCCAGACGTGCTGTTCGTTCTGGACTGCGTACCTCCAGATGCTAGTACGCCCTCTAGCTCATGACGCTGACGGCGCTGCACGCTGTGGCCGGGTTGCGAGCTGAAGACGTCCTGTGGGAGTTCTTGCAGGGGTGGATCGCGCCGGGGTGGCGAGTATGGAGCGTTGGTGAGGACTTGTTGAGTGCTCGGGGACGTGGATCGGCTGGCCGGAGACGTGAGCCTCTCAGGCCGTCATTCCTGCATTAAGAGGCGGTACTGCGGTAAAGCGTCTTCGGGCGTGCATGGTTCCATTTATTGGAGGAAGTGTATATGATAACCTACGACTGTCTTAGGTTTCTTGACAACGCCGTGAACGACATCGACCGTGAAACTCGTGATAGAAGGTCAACCAGCGCGATCTTGTGCTGGAAGGAGCCCCGTGGCTTGGGCGAGCGAGAACGACACTCGACACTCATACTACGAATCACTAGATACGCTTTGGAATACGTTCGTTGTTTGTTCACTCAGTTGACACGGATGGTATCTACGCGGGTAAATCCATTCGCTGGTGAGGTCCAACTGACGTTCTCGCGTCTCTCGTGCTTCCCTGCCACCATTTACTTGTCCAAGAATTCGACTTTCTTCAGTATGAACTTTCGGTCAACAGTTACGCAAACTACTATCCTATCCCTAATACCTATGCACCGTCTGTTTTATTCCCGTGACCAGAGAGAAGAAAACATTTTGTGAAACTACCCGTGGTACCAATTGACCGAGAACTCGAACCGAGATTTCGAGTGTAAATCGAACCAATCCTCGTAACTTAAGCGCAACCTTTCCTACAGAGACTCTGCTTGTCTACCTCGACCTGAAACTCCTAACCACACTCGGATTTCCCTCCAAGTCGGCGACGGGAAGTAGGATGAAGAGACTCCCGCGCCTATGTTTTGAACACAATAACTAGAATTCTGGGCCGAGGATATCCACGAGGTCATAGTGGCTGTGCGGGCGTCAACTGCCAAATCATTCTGGCACCCCCGTGCCATCTCTCGTCTGCCAGCATCATACCCTCAGACGCCTCTCCTCGCCGCTGCTGCCATATATCAGACCCCTCACATGACTTCCTCTTCCTCCAATTCCCGGGCCATCTTCTGTGCTTCCCTGGAAATTTATAATAAGAAGACGAAGAAAAATGTTCTCGCGCATCCGTTGATGGCTCCGGTTACAGACCTGCAACTCTTCCTCTGACATCATCCGTACTCAAGTCCAACAGTTCGAGCAATCTACTACGACTGGTGACGAAAATGGTTGATAACGTCCTTTATGCGTTCTCTGCAGCCCATAACAAGGGCATCGGACTGGTGAGTCCTATTCCGACCACCCTTCTACGATCCAAAGTCTGATATCGTATTTATAGGTGTTCTCACCTGCAAAAGTGATTTTCCGTTGGAGCTGGGGTCCTTTTCTTGGTAGCTATTGCTCTGGATCACACTTACGCGGACTGTTCTGATACCGGACGTATACAGGCGGAAAAGGACGTTGCTGCGAGCCATCGTTGATATCTTCGAGCGCATCGAAAGCCTCTTCAGACGGCTCGAGGAGTATAGCGAGGTCCCGACGACAGAGGCGATGAGGGACGTCATGGTGAAAGTAATGGTCGAGAATTTATGGTACTGTGACGACCTTCCTCTCGCGTTGTCACCCCACGCGGCTTTACATCTACGTCTACGTCTAGTCTCAACTACCCGCCCTCGTACTCTTCCAACGCCATCCGACGATCATCCATAGATCGCCGATCACCTTCACCTGCCCTTCCACGTGCCTCGTCTCCAAGTACACCCAGTCGACCCCGTGCGCTTTCCCCGGGCTCTCATCACCATCCCCAGCAACAACATCAGCGCGCGGTCTCCCCGTCGTCGGCCATGATCCGCCATACGAACTCCACCTCGTCGCTCTCACCTGCAGGTCCTTCAAATTCTCTGCATCGGGAGGCGGTCCGCGCGGCCACTTCGGTGCTCTGCAAGGAAATGCTGAGACCTGGTCAAAACGCGAGCCTTGGGTTACGTGAAGCAGAGGAGGTCGAATGCCGTATGCGTGCCCTTGCGCGACTCGAGCGAGTGTGGGTAAAAAGTGGGGCTTCTACGAACGGGAGTACGACCCAACTTGGCGGGTTGAGTCTGAGCGCCAATATGGCAGGAGAAGAGAGAGAGCGAAGGATGTTCACAGAGGCGCTGCGGGATGGCTATGTCCTCTGCCAGTGAGTGGTTCTGTTTGCCTTGGTTACCCGCATGTGCAGGAGCGGAACACTAACTCCTGTTCTATGAATTCATTTGCAGACTTATGAACAAGTTGCGGCCTGGGTCCATAGCTCGGATTGACCCGCGCGAGGACGGCAAGCTCCGCACATCGAACGTGACAAAGTTCCTTGCATCCTGCTCTGCAAACGGGCTCCCACCCGAGGACCTCTTCCTGCGCGACGATCTCATCGAGGGCACATCCGACTGCCTCGCACGCGTGGCAAAGACTATCAACGCTCTTGTCAAGCGGGCAGAGACTCCTGTGCCGACTCACTCACATCTCTTGCGCGGAGGTGGCAGCAGACTCAAGCCTATCAACACATCTCTCGCAAACGCAGCACCAGGCTCACTTTACCGCACTGGCTCGTCTTCACGAGCAGTCATGTCCTCGCCCAACTTGTCTTCGCCGCCTTCCCCTCTCCCCCACACGGAATACTTCCAGACACCGGTCACCACCACCCGCCGGCCTTCCCACGCTACGTTCTCACAGTCCAGACGATACCGCATCGTCTATCAAGCGATGCGGGAACGGCGCTTGGAACTGACACGGATGGACGTCAGACGCCTACGGGGACGACCAGCGACCGTGACAGAGTGCCCCCGATCCTCACGCCCCGTTCGCCCGTACGTTCGCGTCCATCTGAGCGCTCTCTCCTCGCAAGCCCCGGTGGCGACTCACTCCTTGCGCCGTCCTTAAACGGGTCTGCACGCATGTCGATCGCAGACTCGACGACGGGGCATTCCATCGCGTCGAGCAACATCACAGACACCAGTACGTACTCGAGCCTGCTGGACGCCGGCTTCGGGCTGGGGTTCAGCGCCGGGCGCAGCGGCAGTGGCTCAGGTCCATATGGGAAGTTTGGCACAATACGCACCGTCACGACCGAGGCGACGTCGTTCATCCCATCCGAGTGGCCTAGCTTGACCCTCACGGAGGGCATCGCGATGGCTGCGTCCATGTTGGGCCGTGACGACACTCTGGCCGGCGATATCGCCAGCAGCATTTTCGGCAATAATAGTCCGAATGGCCACGTCGGCATCCAGCGCAGACGTGGTAGCCTTGAGAGTCCCACCTTGCGACCGCGTGAACGAAGACCGAGCGAGACTGTACCAGTGGACCTGTTACGCGTCGTCGAAGAGTCCGAAGAACTCCTAAACAGCAATGTGGCGCCGATAACGGGGCCCACCGACCGGGCGGGGCGGATGGACAGGATTAACCTAGGCAAGGGCAAGTGGCCGGACGACTTTGTCGACGCACTACAAGCGCCTTCTCGCCCGATCGCGATTCGGAAAGCTTCGCCCTCTTCATTGGCTCTTTCGGCGGACGCCCGTCTCATCCAGGGCGAGTTCGGGGCCGCCGATCTCGGTGTTAGTGCGAGTATCAATTCGAGCGCCGGTGCCATCTCCGCGTCTGCTTTTCCGCTTGGAGGCAGCGTCGAGTCGCTACTACAAGCATCATCATTCTCATCAATGGCAATAGCGCCTCCGCTTGCTGCTGCTGCTGCGGCCGCGGCCGTGGGCAGGCCGACGCACCGTGCGCGACATTGCGTTGACGCGCCTGTACTTGCACCGAAAGACGCAACCGCCTTGTTACATGGCGACTCGAGCTCAGATGCTGCTTCTCTCGGTCTTGGCCCTAGCCCTGGCCGAGTCGCATTGCGCAGGAACAGCACGCGCAGCGGGATCTATGTGCCGAGGCGGAGCAGCCCCGATGACGGCGGCAGTGGGGAAGATGGCGACTCACTCATACCCATATCGTTCCCGCGTGCCGTGTCTGGCGAGTATGGCGGTGCTCCCTCGTCGAGCCCGTTCAATACGCCCTCGCAATCGCAGTCTCCCTCGTTTGATCCCGTCGAGCGCGCCCCGTCTAACGAGCGTGGTGTGAGCCCTACGGCATCCGGTAACGTCAACTCACCGTCATCGTTGCTCCCGCGAGGGCGGTTCCAGAGCGAGGTGGATGGCGCGAGTTCGCGCAGGTGGCCGCGGCCCAACTCGTACGACGAGTTTGGTGCCAAGCCGCGGCGGTCGCGGTTCGAGAGCATGGTCAACCTGGGCGTAACGTCGGGCGAGCAGGCAAGCGCAAGCGATCTGATGGCGCGGGATGCGACGGAAGGAAGCGTGTCCCGGCAGACGCTGGTCGTGAGGGAGGAGGGAAGGGCGCCAACGCACTTTGTAAGTGGGTCCACCTTATACGGAAGGTTGGTATTTGACTGGCCTTTTTATTATTATTAGCAACTTGGCAATTGTATCGGACGCGGACAGTTTGGCGCTGTGTATCGCGCGCTCAACTTGAACACCGGCCAGATGGTCGCAGTGAAGCGGATCGGGCTTGAAGGCCTCAAGGAGGAGGAGATTTCGCAGCTTATGCGGGAGGTCGACCTGGTCAAGCGATTGTCGCACCCCAGCATCGTCAAGTACGAGGGGATGGCCCGGGACGAGAACATTGTACTTGAGTACGTCGTCCCCTTCTTCCTTTATATACCGTGCTGTGCCACTGCCTGCCCGTTTGCCTGCTTGCTGCTGCGCATTCTGTTTTGCGCATACTGACTACGCATCACGTGTGCTCTTACAGGTACGCCGAGAACGGCTCCCTTGGGCAGACTCTCAAGGCATTCGGCAAGCCGAACGAGAAGCTGGTGGCGAGTTACGTGTTCAAGATCCTCGTTGGACTACCTGCATCGCAGCGACGTCGTGCATTGCGACCTCAAGGCGGCGAATATCCTCACGACCAAGGCTGGGAACGTAAAGCTATCCGACTTTGGCGTCTCGCTCAACCTGCGCGCGATGGAGCGCGAGATCAAGGACGTCGCGGGCACGCCGAACTGGATGGCCCCCGAAGTCATCGAGCTCAAAGGCGCGTCGCCCAAGTCGGACATCTGGTCGCTCGGGTGCACGGTTATCGAGCTGCTGACGGGACGCCCGCCCTATGGGGATATCGGGAATGCTATGACAGGTGACTGGTGTTGCTCAGTCTTTCCGCAGCTGTTGACCCAAAGGAAACACGCACGTGATGTTCCGGATAGTCGAGGACGACTCTCCGCCGATTCCTGAACGCTTTTCCGGTCCGCTTGTCTCGTTCCTTAAGGAGTGTTTTCACAAGAACCCGTCGATGCGGCCGAGCGCGGAGCAACTATTTGAGCATGAGTGGCTGAAGAACCATTGGGGCTTGAACAAGGTGAGTCTGGCGAGAGCCAGTTGTGGCAGAATGGAAAGGCTAAATATTTTTCAAAGGACCTACGACCTCAGGATAGCATTCCTTTCCTTCGCGAGTGAGCGCCGACCTGCAGAAGAACGGCGGGGCACGGCACTTGATGGCAAATCTCGAGCTCGACTGCCCGATTCCCGTGTATGCAGGCCAGCCGTTTGACGGTGACATGGCGATGCTGTTCAGCTCGCCAGCCCGCCAGGTCATCGCTCTTTTACGGGCAGTGCATCACCAGTCCCCCTTGAAGTTCCGCAAAGTGAAGCAGACCTCTTTGAGACACGTGAACATACCTTTGTCACGACGACCTTTAGCAAACGTGCGTATCAGTTGACGTGAACTTGAGCTGATGGCTGATCGATATATAGCCGTCAACTGTGGCGTACACATGAGCCGGCGAAGAAGGGTGCGGTGCTGTGTTCGCACTGCAGCCTCATCGCACACTCCAAATGCGCAAGCCGCGCAGCGCTAACTTGCGACCTTCGTTCGAAACTGCTCATGCATGCCCATTTCGCGGAGCGCGGTAACAGTCCCGCCGAGTTCTTCACACGCCTGCCGAACCACCATCCAGCGAGCGCAAGCTCATCTCGAGGCAGCCTCGACCGTGATCGTGACCAGCGAGAACGGGAGCGCACGAACTCACTTCAACTTTCTCCGACATCGTCCCCTCATCCACCGATAGCGTATAAGGTCCTCGCGCCATTCAACAAGCGCCCACGTACCTCTCTCACGCCCAACTCGACACACTCTAACTCATCCATCTCACTTGCCGGCGCTACGCCCCCTCACTCACACTCGCTAGCCAAAGTGACGATACCAGAGGGGAACGTCATCCGGCGGAAATTGTCCATCATCCTCACGCGCCAGCGAGAACCGCAACAGGCGAATAATGCGCACCTGAGAGAACGCCCGCAGTCGATCTCGAGCATCGGCTCGTCGTGTGCGAACTCGCCCCAGTCGCTTGCGTCGCAATCACCACAATTGAACGACTCGCGTAGCTCACAGGCGGTCGTGGCTACTACGAGCAACAGCAGCAGCTCGTCCTCGGCGAGCCGGGCCGCGCGCGTCGATCCGTCCGCGACGACGGCTTCTTCGTTTGTCGATGCTGCGGCTGACGTCGAGGGTGCGTCGTGTGTGACGGTGCCGGATACTGCCGTGCCGACGGTCGCTTCGCGGGATAAGAAGAGGATGGTGACGATGACGAGGCGCGCGCGTGGCGACTCGTCCAAGGCTTCGAACGGCAGCAACTGCTCTATCCAGTGAGGACGAAACAAAAGGCTGTGTGCTGTCGCTTGCGATTTTGCTTTATTCGCTTCGCGCCATTCCCCCAATCCGTCGCGTCCACCCCAAATCTTTCTTGACCTCCCCTTTACAGTAACCCTTGTCAGTTGTATGTGCGTGCGTACGTGTACGCTTGTGTCTTCTCAGAACTGGATCTCCGCGGGTTTGTGTGTCTGATTCTGCCTGTTGTATGTACTCCCAACTTGTACTATCTACCCATTTTTTCCCCCGTTTCTTCGTTCTTCATTTCTCCACCATTCATACTATGTATCCTTGATACCTCTTCCCACCCCCATCCATCAAAAGTTAATACCTTACGGACATGTCCAAGCATTCGAATTTACTCATGGTCTTTCTCTGACGGTTACCGGCTACCTATCACCTACTACATCCCTACCTCCGCCGACCATCTATCACTATACTCCTTACAATCCGACGGCTTCGCCACGCCACATGAACGGGTAATATATATAACTATCTCCCGTATCGGATTGATTTGTGCAACTCGAGAGAGAAAAAAAGATGAGACGTTTGTGGTTAACCAGCCAACCGAAGTAACTTGATCATTCGAGATAAGGACCAATCACGCTTAGCGTGACTTTCCTCAGACCCAGGCTGCAGAGGACGTTGACGTTGAGATCCGAAATGATCCTCAACACTTCACCATGCGGGCATCTCTAAGTCCGCCGGCGAAAATGATTCGCTCATCAGTGGCTTTGTAGCAAAAAAAATCATATCGAATTGTCTACGAGCCGAGGCAGTGCGGGCGTCACCTCGAGGCGAACTATTCTAGATCTGGTGTTCCCACTCGGCCGCTTCTCACCCGCAGTCCTAGTATCATACCCTGGGCCTCAGACGTCTCTCCTCGCTGCTTGCAATGTCTCAGACACCTTCCACGGCGTCCTCTTCTTCCAATTTCCAGACTATTTTTTATGCTTCCATGAAAGAGTATAAGAAGAAGACGAAGAAAGACCTTCTCGAACATCCATTGATGGGCCAGTTGCAGACCTGCAGCTCTCCCGCTGATATCCTGGCCATCCTTCGCACTCAAGTCCAACAGTTCAAGGAATCTACATCTGGCGATGACAAATTGACAAAATGGTTGATTCCGACTGTCAACGTCCTTTATGCTTTCTCCGGCGCGCTGGGCGAGGGCGTCGGACTGGTGAGTCCTATTGCGATGACCTTCTACGATCTACCTCTGATATCATATTTCAAGGTGTTCTCGCCAGCAAAAGTCATTTTCGCTGGTGCCGGTGTCCTCCTCTTGGTAGTTATTGTTCGGGATCACGCTTACTCCAACTGCTCTGACACTGAACGTACACAGGCGGCAAAGGACGTTGCTGCAAGCCAAGATGCGCTCGTTGATATCTTCGAGCGCATTGAGAGCTTCTTCAGACGGCTCGAGGAGTATAGCGAGGTGCCGACGACGGAGGCGATGAAGGACATCATCGTGAAGATAATGGTCGAGGTGCTTGGGATATTTGGGATTGTGACGAAGGAGATCAAGCAGGGGCGAACGAGTGAGTCGATCCAGGATGACGCACTTCCCGTCGCTGATAGAGATTCAGAGAGATACCTGAAGAAATTGATCGGAAGGAGGGACGTCGAGGATGCGCTGGTCCGACTGGATAGATTGACGCAGCAGGAGGTGCAGATGGCGGTTGTGCAAGTCCTGAAAATTTCACATCTTGTCAAGGACGGAGTGCAAACCGTCGGCGAGCAAGTACAGGGCGTCGATGACAAGGTCAACGTAGCGATTGAAGGTACGTCCAGTACATTTGCCGCTCACAAACATCATTGTAAATCTATACACGTCTAGACGGCAAGGAAACAAAGGCTCTCGTGCAACGAGCAGCAAACAATATGGACGACGAAAAGCGTTCGTAATTCTACAGCCCCCTTGCTTTTACTTGCTGAGACCGAAATGCCACTGCAGGGAGCCGGATACGGAAGGACCACCGAGCGTGGCTGTCTCCTCCAGACCCATCCACTAATCAGAATATCGCGTCCACCACTCAGCATGAAGGGACGGCGACATGGTTCTTCCGAGGAAGTATATTCATGGAATGGAAGTCCAAGGCCACTACATCCTTATTGTGGGTCCACGGGAAACGTGCGCCCTTCTGTCCCTTCGTATCCTCACAGATCTTGATCGCCTTCGCCTCTGATCATTGTAGCGGGCTCAGGGAAGAGCATCCTTTGGTTCGTTATCATTTGTCGAGTTCACCCCTCAGGAACTTACAACGCCAACTAGCTCCGCAATCATCCAGGACATAACGGCGTTGCGGGAAGCCGGACTAGCCTCCATGGCGTACTTCTATTTCGATTTCAAGGATACCGATAAACAAAACCTGCGCAACTTACTTCCTTCGCTTCTCACACAGCTCTCCGCTCGTTCCGACGATTGCTGCGACATACTCTCCCATGTATATGAGGCGCACGATGATGGCGCACATAAACCTAATACCGACACGTTGATTGGATGTCTTAAAGATATGCTCACGCTACCTGGCCAAGGCCCAATCTACATCATCTTGGACGCGCTAGACGAATGTCCCAATGCCTCTGGAATCCCGCCCGCCCGCAGACAAGTCCTTTATCTCATAACGGACCTTATCGACCTCCAGCTTCCAAATCTACACATATGTATCACCAGCCGTCCGGAGATCGACATCCGAGCCGCGCTTGAACCCCTAGCATTTCACCCAGTCTCGATTCATGAACAAAGTGGACAAAAGAAGGATATTGAAGGCTATATCAAATCAGTCGTCTACGAGGGCTCGGATTCGGCGATGAGGAGATGGAGGGATAAGGATAAAGAGCTGGTTATTGAGACGCTCACGGATAAAGCTGATGGAATGTAAGTGCGACTATGAATGGGCCAATGATGCTTGCTGACTATTGACAGGTTCCGTTGGGTCTTCTGTCAGCTAGAAGTGTTGCAGCATTGCTTTCCACAAAGCATCCGGCGAACCCTCAACGAATTGCCGAAATCGTTGGACGAGACATATGAGCGGGTGTTGAAGGAGATTGGGATGGCCAACCGAGACCACGCTCATCGCCTCTTACAATGTCTCACCGCGGCTGCTCGGCCGCTACGTGTCGAGGAGCTAGCAGAAATACTTGCACTTGACTTTGAAGGGGCTGAAGGAGCGATACCGAATTTGAAGGAGGACTGGCGGTGGGAGGATCGGCAACGAGCTGTGCTCTCTACATGCTCGAGCTTGATCACGCAAGTCGAAGATGGCGGTTCCCAGGTCGTTCAGTTCTCGCATTTTTCGGTCAAGGAATTCTTGACTTCCGATCGACTTGCTACTTCCAAAGGAGACGCTTCATACTTTCATATCATTCCCGAGCCCGCACATACGACTCTCGCCCAGGCTTGCTTGGGAACTCTTCTCCAGTTGGACGGCAACCCGGACGATGACCAGGTCAAAGATAGGTTCCCGTTGGCGAGATATGCCAGCCAGCATTGGGTGGAGCATGCGCAGTTCGGAAAAGTGTCGTCACGCATAGAAGACGGGATGCGACGTCTCTTTGACTCTGCCAAGCCACATTTTGCCGCGTGGGTCGATTTGCACGACATCGACGATCGCTGGGGTAACTTCGGAGATCGCCCCGAAGATCGTGGATCTCCACTGTATTATGCATCATTGTGCGGGTTTCGTGATCTGGCAGCGCACATCGTCGTCGAGCATCCCGAGCAAGTAAATGCGAGGGGTGGTGAAAATCACAGTCCACTGGTGGCGGCATTGCACAAGAGACACTTCAAGGTGGCAGAGCTATTACACCAGCATGGTGCGGCCGTGGATGTTACTGACGACTACGATAATCGGACTCCGCTATATGCCGCATCGTGGGATGGATCTATCGATGTCACGCGGTGGTTACTCGATCACGACGCAGATCCGAATTGGCAGCTAGACGATCACTGGACTCCCATTCATGCAGCTGCAGCGTATGGGCGCCTTGCGGTTGTGCGTCTGCTGCTTGACCGTGGCGTGAACGCAGAGGCCGAGACGAAGGTCGGAAGGACTCCATTGCACTGGGCGTCGTCCGAAGGCTACACAGAGATCGTGCGCTTGCTGCTCGACCACGGCACAAACGCACATGCTGAGGACAACGATGGACGGACTCCGTTGCACCATGCGTCATCCAAAGGCCCTACAGAGACTGTGCGCTTACTGCTCGACCGTGGCGCGAGTGTAGATGCCATGGATAACGACGGATGGACTCCGTTGCACCATGCGTCATCCAAAGGCAATACAGAGACTGTACGCTTACTGCTCGACCGTGGCACGAGTGCAGATGCCAAGGACAAGGAAGGAAGGACCCCATTCCAGGTGGCATCGGAAATGGGAAAGAATGCGGTCGTACAGATGTTGACAGAGCATGGCAGACAACGAGGCAGAGTACTATACGTTGCTTCATAAATGTATGTCGAGTCATTGTGATAGTATTGGGGTCCCTTCTGCAGGTATTCATATATTCACATTTAGGATGCGATGCGGGTAGTAACCGATGAGTCCGCTAACGAACCCGTTTTCGCTTTCTTGCTCGTTGATTACTACCCTGATTCTCCCACACCGTTCATCATTCCAAAAACGAGTAGATCGTATTCACTCTGTTCATGTATATAGCAACTCGCCTCGCGCACATTCTTTGAATATTCCACCCCAAGATCTCTGCAAGAGCCACAATCCAAAGAATCAGACATCCTTGTTGGCCAACAATCCCGGACGGAAGCCCGACGATTTCGAGTGTAGATGTCGTTCCTCTGGAACGATCACCCCATAGTACGCGACCCTGGTTTCTGACATATCTTCCTTCTTTACATGCACCTGGCGGTTCTCAAGCCCGCAGACTGCTCCGACATGGCCCAGGGGCACTTCCTCGGTCTTGGTCCAAGTTCGAATCAAGACACTCTTTTGGTCTACATCGAGCCGAAACCTCCCACCAAATACAGGGGAGGAAATGCAAAGGGAAGTAGCATGCCGAAAGCCAAGGAAGAGCGAAGATGGCACAATCCAATCGTATTCGAGTACGTTCACCTTATGGACAAAACCACTATTGGGAGCAAAACAGGGAGCGTCTTGTGGAAACAAGGTTCGTTCCACTATCTTTGTTCGCCCCCTCATACTGTTATTTGAATACTTGAGACAGATGCACTGCCATCCTCCCCCTAAAAACCCTTCCTCCGTGACTTAGGTGAAGCCCCTCCTGCACCACGTACTTAATTTTTCAGCCTCAATCTCTAAACAACAGCGACATTTCCCAGAGGGACGCCATGGCGACTATGGGAAGCTTAACCACGCTCACGTCCTTAAACTCGGTGCGTGCTCCGGGTACCAAGGGTGCTGCCGATTTCTTATTTTTGTCGAGAATAGGTGGAACAGGAACTGGACTTATCGCACTCGCACTGAGCCCTTCGTGCGCAAATGCACCGCAACGGATATTCCCGCGCTGTACTGCTTCTGTGGAAGGACGTCCTCTCCGCCTTCGCCCCCACCACCGTTACTATAGCAGCTCTCGATGGGCCCTCCCGACGCTGCGCCAGGTCGGTGTGCGCGGCACTGATGTGCCAGACGTGCCGTTTGTTCTGGACTGTGTCTACCACCCGATGCTAGTACGCCCTCTAGCTCATGACGCTGACGGCTCTCGCGGCGGTGCTGCACGCTGTGGCTGAGCTGCGGGCTGAAGACGTCCTGTGAGAGTTCTTGCGGGGGTGGATCGCGCCGGGGTGGCGAGTATGGAGTGTTGGTGAGGACTCGTTGAGTGCTCGGGGACGTGGGTCGGCTGGCTGGAGACGTGAGCGTGTGAGACTCTCAGGCCGTCATTCCTGCATTAAGAGGCGGTACTGCGGAAAACGTCCTCGGGCGTGCATGGTTCCATTTATTGGAGGGAGTGTATATGATAACCTACGACTATCTCAGGTTTCTTGACAATGCCGTGAACGACATCGACCGTGAAACTCGTGAGAGAAAGTCAACAAACGCAATCTTGTACTGGGAGGAGTCCCGTGACTACGAGTCACTAACTTAGATGCGCTTTGGAATACACTAGAAATTCGGAGGACCCTTCGGGCCCTCCTCACTTCTATTGTCCATCTTAGAGTTCATATGTCCCCAGGAAATGATACAGCATATCCAAGGAGATTAGAGGTAGCCCAGGTTTGGCCGCATCCACCTTCAGGTCAAGCTGAAGGTTCTGGCTTGCCATGGTTCGATATCTTGATCACGCGCCCATATGTCCTTTGCCAAAGCGGCCATCTCAGGCCACTTGAGCCTTTTGTCTCTCTGCGTTCGCACACCGTAACTTCTGTTTCACACTCCGTCTTCTTTCTCAGGAAAACGCGTGTGCAACACTGGCAGGTGTGCATTCATAAGGCTGCCCAGGAACTTGAAATGGTCCATGGCGCGCACAGGGTTCGGGGTGTGAAGCGTCGCAAGCGGTCGCGCAGGCCTCCGCAGGGAGCGGGATATCGTATGCGGATCCGCGGCAGTCTCGGACGCATCTGTGTCGAAGGGCTAAGGCCGCGCGCGAGTGCGGCGAGATCGGGAACGGAAACGGGGTCTGTTAGTCGTGGGTGGTCGGAAATGGTCGCGCACGTTTCCGCACGGCACGAAGCCCGGTATAGGTGGCCGCCATAGGCGGGAACACGTTGTGTTCCAGTCGCTAAGGCCGCGCGCAAGTGCGGCACACCAGGGAACGCAAGGGAGAGAGCCACACTGAGCTCTGAAATGAGAGAGAAAGCTGTATTCTAATCTTGGGTGTAAGTTTGTGGTTACATGGGCTATATACTGGGGAATTAAGGAAAGGGGATGAGTTAGATAAACAGAGAAAGGGGAGGGCAAAAATGCGAAGGGAAGAGTCCGGAGTGAGAGGCGAGCCAAGTGCTCAGAGAGCGTGGGAAAGCGAGGAAGCGCGCGGGAACGCAGCGCTTAGAGAGCGTACAGAGCACAGGAGAGCGCAGAAGGCTCCAAGTGAGCGCAGGGGATCCGGAAAGTTTAAAAATCACAATTTCATCGACCAGGGAGTGCATGGTTGCAATCAATGTCAGGTGATACAAACACTCTAGAAAGTCAGGTGTAGATCACGGGGACATTTAAAATAGCGATCCAAACCCCGAGTCCGATGTGGCAAAAAACGTTTCACAAAGGTGTACCCAAACAGACCACATGTTTTTGGGAAGACGGGGAACTCAAATGTACATGCGATCCAGCTGACATCTAATGCTGGTGAACATTTAAATCGAAACAGTCCCTGCGAAATAAAGACGCAAGCGCACACCAAGTAGCGTTCATTCTCCGCTCACTCTGAAGACAAACATTTTGCTTTACAGCTAAATCCATAATGGGGGGCCCCTCCGCAAATTACACACACAGCTGACCTCCAAATTTGATGTGCGGGGTTCATATTTAAGTATAGTTTGAAATTCTCAGGAAATATGGTATCTCGCAAATACGTAGTTATTAAATAGTTATTCGAGGTATCAAATAGTTATCCTGGAGTTATCCTGGGTGCTGGGACGGCATGCGGCCAAGGTGCCTGCAATGTTTAGGTTATCTACCACCCCGGCAACATTTCCCCCCCTCCACTATCCCTACCGCAACCTCCCTCTGTCTCCCCCACATGGTCGGCCGTCATATCTCTGATGAGCTCAAGCAAATGGCTCTTTCTATGTCCGTCCAAGGTCTCCGCGACTCTGAGATCCACAAATTCACTGGAATCAGTGTGCGATCCATCAAGCGACTGCGAAGTACATACCACAAAACCGGAGGAGAAGTTTCGCGCAAGCCAATTGTTCCAGGTCGGCCGCGCGTCCTCACTGCGATAGATAGAAAGGTATGCCCTCATAACATCTCTCACATTGGGTGTTGTCTCACCAATCTAGTTCCTTTGTGATTGCGTTGAACGTCGGCCCGACCTTGCCCTCACCGAGTTGCAGACCGAACTTCGTGAGGTCTGCAATATTGAGGCGTCGGTGCAAACAGTCGCGTGTTCCCTCCAAAGGGAGGGTTATACTATGAAAATGGTGCGTCTTCGAGTTCTCCATTTGGTTGTTGCGATATCCTCACCATCGACTTTGTAGATCACGCGGCACGCTCTAGAGCGAAACGAGCAAGATCGGCAAGAGTTCAAGGACCTCATCAACGCACACTTTCGCCCGGAACAACTCGTGTTCGCTGACGAAAGTCACTTCAACCGGCTGACGTTGAGGAGGCCATATGCGTGGTCGTTGCGTGGCGAACGTGCTTGTCGGTACGAATTCCAATTCCATGGAGCAAAGTATTCCCTTCTTCCAGCCATCGCCCTCGACGGTATCCTCCACCTGGAGGTTGTTGAGAATGCTGTCACTGGCGCAGACTTCAGCCGATTCGTTTGGGGCCTACTCCCACTCATGAACGAGTGGCCCCTCCCCAACTCTGTACTCGTCATTGACAATGCGTCGATTCACAAGGTCGCCGGCATTCGTGAGATGGTCGAGGAACGCAGCGCGCGCCTGGTATACCTCCCTGCATATTCCCCCGACTTCAACCCCATCGAACTAGCCTTCTCGACCATCAAGGTGTGGCTGCGTGCAAACCGTGATCACGTGAACCAGGAGATGGAGTCCCACAATGGCTCAGTGTACAATGCGTTATGGGAAGCTGTTCACTCGGTTACGGCAGAACAAGCGAATGGCTGGTTTGCTCACTGCGGATACGATGTACGCGTTTGATACTTTGATCCGCTCGTGTGTGCACGTGAATATATTTGTGATCGGTCCTCATGTTGTATAGACAGAACAGAATGTTCAAAACTACGGGTGATGCATACTGTAGTATTTTGTTTTTTGTTCTTTTTTGGGGGGTATACTATGCGCTCAGTCGCATCCGGCTGACAAAGCTGACAATCTCACTCCACACAGGTCACGCTTGCCACGTCGCTCCCATTGATCTCGTCCTTCCGACCTTGTCCTCCTCCTCAATCTCGTCCTCCTCAATCTCGTCTGCGACATCAGTGCCCTCATCCATCACCTCTATTTCCTCATACTCACCTGGAGCGACTTCGGTAAGCCAGTCCACTATAACCTCCTTTTTGATGGTCTCACATTCGCCTTCCCCCTCGCTAGAGCTCTGCCCGACATCTTGAACGGTTGGGGCCACAACTTCCTCGATGGACGCGCCTCCACTGGGCCCTGAGGTATCCACTGGCGCTGGCATCAAACCAAAAGGCCTGAGGAACCTGTCTTGTGCGTACTGGTGAACACGGCGGGCACCATCATGGCCAAGGCCAAACTTCGAGAGGAAGGTCACGTCAAGGTCAATGATATCGAGTGCGTCGCGGTACCTGAACCCATCCAAGTCGCTGTGGGCATCGGCATACCTCAAGTTCGGGTTCGGGTGTTCTTTGTCCATAAGGGTAAGTAACTCGTACGCCGTTGGGACTCTGTTATGGTAACAGCAGTCCAGCAGCAATACCATGAAACTGTCGGTTGGCGGGGGTTGTGGCGCATGCCCTGCGGGGATCGGTGTTGGGGTCTCGGTATGTTCAGCGATGTCGCTGACTTGGGCAACGTGCGAGGGACCTGATGTAGAGGCTGTCCCTGATGGCGTAATTGAGGTTCCTGACACGGCGTACGAGCCCTGTGGTGTCGGTGTGATGTTGACGGCAATATGGACCTCTGGTATTGCCTTTGCGGGCTTGGTTTTTTTTGCAGGTGGCGCGCGGTCCAATTTACATACATTTGGTGGCAAATGTATGTTGGTATTTTTGAGCTCCTGAGGATCGGTGAGTCCTTGTTTTATTACGCTTGTGTTTTTTTTTGCTTACAATTTGTTTTGCCCACAAAGTCATCTGGTCATGTCGGACCTTGCGATGTCCCCCCTCGACACCGTCTTTTGATGGTTCGATCCAGCAATATGCACGCAACCCGGACGTCAAGTGTTCGCTACACAGCAGCTTTCTCTGTAGATCAAGCACGTAGTCGTATTGGCGCTTCACTTCCGGTGTGGCATCTGGGGGGATGTCGTCGTCGCGGCATCGTTTTTCCTTCCCTTTCCCCTTTCCACGTGCCTTTGGCGGATGTACCAGGGCGCGCTGCAACAAAAAAAAGTAAGTACTTCTTTCATTATCAAGAGTGCGCATGACTCACGATATCCATAAGTTCCATGGCAACCGCACGTGTACGCGCCACCAGTACCTTCTCTTCCAGGCTGGTGATGGCCACTTGCCACTCGGGTTCGCATGTGAGAGGCACCCAAGTGCGTTTCCCGACACTGATCCGATACCCCAGGTGCAAATCTTTGTGTAGCGTTTACCACGAACGCTTGCCTGACTTCGGCTTCGGAGTGAGTGGCGATCCTCTTGATAACGTAGTTGCGATTGACTCTGGTTTGCGGGAAGTCGACTGGGTGTACTTGCAATGCTCCGTTATGGTCTTCGTAACCGTGGAGGTCTTCTCCGAGTGGTAGCGATGGAGGCGGGTTGACGACTATGCGAAGGTCGTCCCAAGTATTGTGATCGACGACGTACAGATAAGCGTAGGGAGAGGCGACACGAGGGTTGAGGTACAAGTAGACGAGATGACAGATACTGCCGAGAGGATAGTTGTCCACTTATATGTAAGGGAACTATGTCACGAGGGATCCCTTGGTCTAGAGGGATATGTCGGACGACTCACTTCAAGGGGGAGATCCCTGTAGAGCGAAGAACTGGTAGTGGTATTGGAAGAAGACCAAGATGCCGTTCTTGGTCTTCGCAGTGTACTACTTATACAGATACTCACGGGCTTTCAAGCGCCGCTCCAAGAACTACTAGCCAATAGCGTAAGTAGAGCAGACCCTAGTACAGCTATCCTAGTGTGAGTCACATCGAGTCATGATCCGATCCGTTATCGTACACAATCACATGCGCCGGAGCTTACCCGGCTGACTGATCCAAACAAGTCCATGACGATATACTGCTGACGCGGTGTCATACCCTTGACGTCAGTGTCCACTTCCGGGCCGAACGTAACATCACCCCCTTTTCAGGATCGGGCCCCAGACCGACCGCGCATAATCTCCTCCCTGAGTATCGCGATGCGCTGCCCCTCTTCTACTCCCGGACGGTAAGAGTCGCGCTCGTCCTCGATACGCTTGATGGCGTTGGCGCGCTGTAAGCGGAGCACGCACTGACGGCGCATGCTTCCAAGCTTGTCCAGCTCGGCGATCTTCTTCTTCAGCTCCTCCTCCTTGGCTTCATAGCCCGCTTGCAGGCACCGGTACCGGTGCACCTCGGCCGTGACTGTCAGGTCGTTCATGGCCATGCAGGCCTGGTCGACCGACTGCCTGAGCGCGCTGTTCTGGTCTAGAAAGACCAGGTCGTCGTTGGTGTAGCTGGGCAAGGGCTCGTCGTATTGGGGTTCGGCGTGCACCGACTTGCCGTACTGCTGGTTGCTGCCTCGTCGATAGGCGAGGACAAAGGGGTCCGCCGTAAAGACGAGCTGCGTATACCGAGCTGGGTGCAATTGGCCCTGAGCGTCGCGTATCTGGAAGGGGATGAAGTGAACTCCCCTGTTGTGTTTGAACCCGACTGGTGGCAGAGTTTCCATCCGCTGTCGGGAAATTGGACTGTGTTCCTCTGCACGGAAGAGGCGCCTTTGTGCGGATTGTTGACTCGGCGGCAAGACCATCGGCTCTCCGTCTGTGGTGCATAGCGGTGGGGTTTCGTCGTGAGTAGTGGTGAGGTGAGTCCCATACGTGAGGTGGTCGTTGAGAGGGCAATGCTCCTCCGACAGGTACCGGTCGTATGCTCGATCTTCTTGTACCTGAGTCTGGTCTTGACGGGACGGAGGTTGGGTCGGAGTGTAGCCTTGCGGAGACGGGCTGCGTGTGTTGACTGTTGTAGGTGTTGGCGAAGGAAGGAGGGATGAGATGGGGGTAATTGGACGACTGGGGCTTGGTTGAAGGGGCTCGGGAAGCGACATGGGTGACGGTGGCGCGTCTTGGATGATAACGGTAGGCTGGACTGAGATGGGGAGTAGGTCGTCGAGGACATAGTGTACTTGGACTGGAGAGTGGGACATGAGTAGATGGGAGTGTGTGAGTGGGAGATGGGGACGTCTCTTGGGAATGTCCTGTGCTTATATGCACTTCTCTGGCGGGGTTTGAACGTTTGAACTCCCGAATTGCTTCATCAGCAAAGATGTCATCCTTCGAGACCCATTGGTTATCGGAGTCAGGGTATCCGCGCCACTTGACCAAATACTGCAGTTTCTTTGTTCTGCCGAAGCACCAAGAGTCTAGAATCTTCTCGACCTCGTATTCTTCTTCGCCATCAATCAAATCCGGTGGCGGGCGCTGATAGTTAGGTCCATGTGTGGGAGTTTCGCGATAAGGAGTCAGGAGGTCTGTGTGGAATACCGGGTGGATACTCCACTGTGTGGGAAGTTCTAGGCGATAGTTGACTGCGGACATCACCTGAGTGACCTTGAACGGGCCATGTCTTCTGGGCGCAAGCTTTGCGGTTGGCTGGTTTGTTGCGATCGGACTCATTGGTACGGACTACAGTCTCACGGGGTTCTGACTACCCTAGTATTAGTCAGGGACAGTCGTCTCAGTCAGCGGTGTTTCGGATATCACATGGTACGGACTTGACTCATACCTAGGACAGTCGTAGTAGGGTTCGAGCTACTATCGCTACTGGGTACCTTACGTTCAGGAGGAGCTTCAAAGCTTCTCGACAACTGTATAACTAGTAGGCAGTACGAAGACCGAGCTCCTTAGCTTGGTCTTCTTGAATCCTTATCTGATCCTGTCTCCCTCTCTCCTCGTCTGCATCCTTCTCGTACTCTGTCTCCTATCGCGTCTGGCCTTGATCAAGCAGATCGCCCAGCAACACGTGCGCCTGGTGGACTTTGCCCCAGTGCTAGTAGCGGTCACGTTCCTTCTAAGGTCGTGTACTTATATTCGCTAAGTCGCTCCCTATATAACTCGCCACTCTGTCCCCGCTCAAGTCGAGCACCGTTAGGACGGGCCTAACGCAACAGGTTGGTACGTAGGTGGCGTCCTTCTAGCCATACTAGGTCTCCTATCTGGTACTTGGGCGTATCTTTGTGTTTGATCCACCCCTGCTGCGCTTTGATCATCAGTTCCTGGGCGCGCGTTCTAGCCTCCTGGAATTGTTTGATGCGGAGTGCCACCTGTGGTATAGGGGAGGGGCGATCGGTCCAATCAGCGTGGGGGTTGTAGCCCATGAGGATGTTGAAGGGGGACTCCCTAGTGGATTCGTTGGGCCAATTGTTATGCGTGAATTCTGCCATGGGTAGGTAGTGTGTCCAGTCGTCTTGTCTTTCATTGACCCAGAATCGTAGGTATTGTTCTAACCATTGATTGGTGCGTTCTGACTGTCCGTCTGTTCGTGGGTGGTAGGCCGTGGATATGTTTTGTTCGATGCCTAGAATTTTGCATAGTTCGCGTGTGAATTTTGATGCGAATCGGGGATCTCGGTCGCTGATAATGCGCGCTGGTAGTCCGAATCGGGTAAAAACATGTTTCACGTACAGGGCCGCAGTTCCTTCTGCGCTTATCTCCTCCAGGCACGGGATGAATATTGCCGCTTTGGAGCAGTCGTGGTCTGTTACTGTCAGTATGGAGTCACAACTGTCCGCTTGCGGTAGTTTGGTGATGAAATCCAGGGCTATGGTTTCGAATGGCATCGCTTCCTTTCTGGGGAATATGGGCTGTAGTGGTGCACGTGTGGGTCGATTATTGACTTTGATCTGTTGACAGTCGGCACATCCCTTGACATAGTCCTGTGCCTCTTGCCGTAGTCCTGGCCACCAGTAGTATCGTTCTACCATTTTGATTGTCCGGTTGATTCCTGGGTGTCCATGGACCGGTGGGTCGTGATGTGCCCGTACGATGCGTTGTCGTTCGTGTGCATCTCCTGTGACTACGCGTCGTCCATCCTTGTACCATGTGCCTTCGATTTTCTTTAGTCTGTGCGGGTCCACCCATCGCTTCACCGTGGCTTCGTCTTGGGAGTATACTGGGTTTGGTGGTTCCATTTCTATGATGTTGACGGTGTGTTGCGTGCGTATTGGGTTATCTGTTGTGTCGACTTCTGTGGCTCTTACGAACACATGATCTGGGAGTACCGTGACTTGTTCGTTGTCGTGTTCTCCTTGGTCGTAGTCTGGTCGTCTTGATAGTGCATCTGTGCGTCCGTTGGCTGTTCCTTTGATGTGGTGAATTTCTATGTCGTATTCTGCCAGTTCAAGTACTTCCCTTGCCACGCGTCGGCTGATCTTCTGAGGGGATCTCCAGTACTGTAGGTTCATGTGGTCGGAGAAGACTTTGATTTTGTGCGGTGATCCGGCGAGGTATTGCCTCCAGTTTCGTAGTGCTTTTACTATGGCTAGGAGTTCCAGGTCGTAGATGTCGTAGTTTCTTTCTGCTGCGTTGAGAGTGTTTGAGTAGAAAGCGATTGGGTGTCGTTTGTTGTCCGGTCCTTTTTGGAGAAGTACTGCTCCTACTGCGTATCCGGACGCGTCGACTTCCAGCTCGAACTGCTTGTCTAGTTCTGGGTGTTTGAGCACGGGTTCTTCGGTTACTAGCGCCTTGAGTTTGTCGAATGCCTGTTGTTGTTCCGTTCCCCATTGCCAGTCGGTGTCCTTGCGCGTGAGTTTGTTGAGCGGTCGTGCATGTGTGGCAAAATTTCGAATGAAGGCACGGTAGAAGTTGCAGAAGCCTAGGAAGGATCGCACCTGTTTGACGGTTTTTGGTACAGGCCAGTCCGTTATACCAGAAATTTTGACGGGGTCCATGCGAATCACCCCCTTTTCAATGATTACCCCCAGGTAATCGAGGGAGGGAGAGTGAAAGGTGCATTTCTCCAGTTTGAGGTAGAGGTCGTGCTGTTCCAGTAGGTCTAGTATATCATGTACTGCTTCGGTGTGTGCCTGTTCCGTGGTTGATGTTGCGATGCCAATGTCGTCCATGTAGACTCGAATGATGGTTCCCTTTTTCTCGTGATAGTCGATAAGGGGTTGACATATGGCGTTCATCATTTCCTGGAAGGTGGATGGGGAGTTGGTCATGCCAAAGTACATTACCACCGGTTCGAAGAAACCATATTTGGTTTTGAATGCTGCCTTGTACTGGTCGCCATCTTTAACCAAAATGTTGTTGTATCCTTGCCGTACGTCGAACTTGGAAAATATCCATCCTGAGCTGAGGCTTGCAATGAGTTCTGGTATGAGGGGGAGTGGGTACTGATTGCGTATGGTCCATTTGTTGAGCGTTCGATAGTCCTGTACTGGGCGTAGTTTTCCGTCCTTCTTTTTCACGAAGAAGAATGGGGATGCGTACGGGGATTTAGAGGGGCGTATATACCCTTTTGCCAGTTGTTCGTCTAGGAATTCTCGTAGCGCTTTGTCCTCTGCCTGGTTTACGGGATATACTTTGCAGTCGAATGCGTCAGGTGCTTCTGGTTTGAGTTCGATAGCGTGATCCCAGGGTCTGGAAGGTGGAAGACGGTGGGATTCTTCTTCGTTGAATACCTTGGCATGTCTCTTGTATTCCTCGGGTATTTCCTTCTTCTCCGTGTATTGTTTTGCCGCTATTGCCATGTCTGTTGCCGTTGTTCGTAGGTGTGCCGGTAGGGTTTGTTCCTCTAGTTCGTGGAGGGCCTGTCGTTTGTTCTCTTCCTCAATCTCCACTATGAGTCGGCGGAGTTCTGTGAGTCCAAACGGTTTGAGTGGGTTGGTGGTGCGGATGACGATGGGGTATTGTTTGGTGTCGAGGGTGGCTGTTGCCCATTGAATTCTAGGCTGGAAGGTTGCAAGCCAGGGATAGCCTAGTATGAGGTCTTCCCCTCCGACGTTTGTGACTAGGAAACGGATATCTTTTAGTTTTCCGTCAGTTTGTACATTCAGGTCTACACAGTGGGTGATTTTCCCTCCTTTGTTGTGTGTTCCGTCTATGTTCCAAATATTGCGGGGACGCTCTAGTATTTTGGTTCCTAGGTGCATCCGCTTGACGAAGTCCGGGTGTATGAAGTTGTCGGTGGCTCCGGAGTCCACCAGTGCTTTTCTTTCGGCCATAAAGTTACTCGTGCGGATCGAAACTGGAACATGCATAGATCGATAGCGCGTTATGAACGACGAGTTACAATTGACTGCCCTCACCCAGGCCGTTGGGTTCAGGCGTTTGGAAAATCCTGGCTCCCTGCCATATTCCTAGCGAACATCTCTCTCCCTTCTTCTGGGAGTTCTGCGATCCTCCCCATGATATCCTCTACTTGTTGTGCCGAGGTGGAACCACGATTGGCTTGTACTGGTTCATCGAGGTCGATGAGGGGTTCCCCTATGACGCTCTGTGGAGCGGTGGGTACTTCCTCGATGTACGCGCTTCTTCCTTGAGGTGGTCCTTGACGCGCTTGTCGTGGTTGCTGACATTCTCGTGAGAAGTGGCCTTTCTTTCCGCAGTTATAACAGGTTACGTCCCTTGTGTTAAAGACGCCTCGTCCTCCTCTTCCTCTGGCGAGGAATCCTCCGCGAGGGGGGAAGGGGGGTCTCCCCTGTGTGTAGTTCCTCCATTCTTGAGGGTTGTTTGGGTTTGCTTCTTCGGATCCTGCGACTCTAGCGCGGACTCTTCCTGGTGTAGTGTCCATGGCGTCGGGGTGGTTGCGGTATTGCTGCCATCCTTGGTTCTGCCTTTGAGGTGGTTGGAACCTTGCAGGTTGCTGTTGTTGCTGTTTGGGGTGCTGTGCTAGCTGTCTCCCGAATCCGTCCACTCGTGCCTTCATGTGGAGGTACCGCTTCTGTTGCTCGATTAGAGCATTCTTCCATTGGTGGTACGTTACTGGGCTGTGGAATTGGTATGCATTGCTGTTGCGATCGGACTCATTTGTCATGGACGCGTATTATTTTCCTTATTTTTCTGTATTTATACGGATTTATATAAGGGAGATATAAAGGGCCGAAGTACAGAGACTTCGAGTTAGTCACAAGGGTTTGCCACCCATGTGCACGTGATCGTGGGACTTAGGTCCCTTATACGTATGTTAGTTCTGATTGGTAGATAAAGGACGGAAGGTTACAGAAGGGTCTGGAAGGATCCAGAACATGCTTATTAGTTTACGCTTACTCGCTGTACTAGGTTTTACTCAGCAAAGTGGAGCCGCTCGTAAGCGCTATGACAAGTGCATCAGTCAGCACAATAGATAGCGCTATTAATAGATACGACGCGTCAGCTCCTGAGTCATGAAGTCTTACTATACACTTAGTAATAGTGTTCAGACTCAGTTCGTACTCAGCCGCAGTAGTGTATATAAGCTTCCCTGTAGCGTCCTGAGTGGAACCAACTTGTCCTCTTGGTTCTCCACTCAGGTGCGCATTTCATTGTACTTCCTCACCTCAGTCCAATCTAACTTGTCCTCTTGGTTCTCCACTCAGCGTGCCACAGCGTGATACCTCTGCAGTTAGGGTTTTGTATAAAAACCCATAAGTTCTGCTTCTCTCCGCTGTGACTGTACGTCTAGCGCGTGACTTGTCTCCGCGCTAAGTTGAGTGTGCCCACCTTACAGTTCACATCTTATTCTACACTTGACTTGGCGTAGCGCGGCAGTCGCACCGCTACATCATTGATACGGACTGCAGTCTCACAGGGTTCTGACTACCCTAGTATTAGTCAGGGACAGTCGTCTCAGTCAGCGTTGTTGTGGATATCACATGGTACGGACTTGACTCATACCTAGGATAGTTGTAGTAGGGTTCGAGCTACTATCGCTATAGGGTACTTTACGTTCAGGAGGAGCTTCAAAGCTCCTCGTCAATTGTATATCTAGTGGGTGGTACGAAGACTGAGCTCCTCAGCTTGGTCTTCTTGAAATCCTTATCAGATCCTGTCTCCCTCTCTCCTCGTCTGCATTCTTCTCGTCATCTGTCTCCTATCGCGTCTGGCCTTGATCAGGCAGATCGCCCAGCAGCACGTGCGCCTGGTGGACTTTGCCCCAGTGCTAGTAGCAGTCACGTTCCTTCTGAGGTCGTGTACTTATATTCGCTGAGTCGCTCCCTGTATAACTCGCCACTCTGTCCCCGCTCAAGTCGAGCATCGTTAGGACGAGCCTAACGCAACAATTGCGGTATAGGTTGAGGGGTACGCCTCTGGTGAATTTGTCGAGTACCAGGGGGTCGTCCAGGTGGTAGTCAGCCTGTCGGACAAGCTTTTCGAATGCAGTTACGTAGCTGTCAATGTCTCCTCCTGTCATTTTGAATCCTTTGTCCAGTTCTAGTCTGGCGCGTTCTTGTTCCATGTTGTCCCGGAACTGTCGTTTGAAGGCGAGCTCTACTGCGCTCCATACCCAAGGGTCGTTTCTGTCTGGCCTTGTTTCGATCCATTTCTGGGTCTCTGAGGTCCATTCGTCAACCAGAGGTCCTTGGATGTAGGTGAGGAACATCATCGCTTTGATGTATGGGCTTTGTAGGCTTCGGTTGGCTATGTTCACGTGTGCGAATCGATTCCATTGGGATAGGAATGCTTGTGCTTTGTCTCGGTCCCCTGTGAAGATAGGTGGTTCCTTGCCGATGAATCTATCAGTGAGGTGGGGAATGTCTGCGAATCCGAGGTGTGGAAGGCCTGCTGCGTCGTCTCCTCCCCCGTTGCCTCCGTTGCCTCCTTCTCCGGGGTTGCCATCTCCTGGGTCTCCCCCAGGTGGATTTCCTTCTGGTTGTCGGGGTTGATCTTGTGGGGTGAATAGGGCCGTTCTAATCTGCGCGGGTGCTTGGGTGGTGGTTGTGGAAGTCATGACTGGGATAGACTTAGCGATATTTTCCAGTGCTAGTTCTTCTGCTTCGTCTTGGTGGATGTAAATGTCTTTGGGATTGCTTGCGAGTGATGGGGATGCTGCTGGGGTCTTTGGTGTAGGGGATCGTGCTGGTTCTTCGTATTGTCCGTCGATAAGGCCCCACTGGTCTCTGGTGACTACGTTGCTGGCTAGGATGTCTAGGCGAAGTCCTCCTCCTGCGGGTCGAAGTACTTTGTATTTGTTGTGGAGGTCGTCCCAACGGATTTCTGTCCAACAGGTGTTTTCGAAGTTGAATTCTACGGGGATGATGTGTCGGGTACCAGATCGATCAAAGTAATCAGTGACGTAGCCTGGTATCTCTGCGTCGTCTTTCCAAAATGCAGCTTCAAGATATCTCTTTGGTACGTTGCGTTCTCCTCGTCTGTCGATGTGGTATGGTCTGAATGGGACCCAGTAGTCCTTGGTTGTTTTGGTAGGATTGGCCACGGTTGGGATCTTGGTCTTAATGTAGCGTTTACCACGAACGCTTGCCTGACTTAGGCTTCGGAGTGAGTGGCGATCCTCTTGATAACGTAGTTGCGATTGACTCTGGTTTGCGGGAAGTCGACTGGGTGTACTTGCAATGCTCCGTTATGGTCTTCGTAACCGTGGAGGTCTTCTCCGAGTGGTAGCGATGGAGGCGGGTTGACGACTATGCGAAGGTCGTCCCAAGTATTGTGATCGACGACGTACAGATAAGCGTAGGGAGAGGCGACACGAGGGTTGAGGTACAAGTAGACGAGATGACAGATACTGCCGAGAGGATAGTTGTCCACTTATATGTAAGGGAACTATGTCACGAGGGATCCCTTGGTCTAGAGGGATATGTCGGACGACTCACTTCAAGGGGGAGATCCCTGTAGAGCGAAGAACTGGTAGTGGTATTGGAAGAAGACCAAGATGCCGTTCTTGGTCTTTGCAGTGTACTACTTATACAGATACTCGCGGGCTTTCAAGCGCCGCTCCAAGAACTACTAGCCAATAGCGTAAGTAGAGCAGACCCTAGTACAGCTATCCTAGTGTGAGTCACATCGAGTCATGATCCGATCCGTTATCGTACACAATCACATGCGCCAGAGCTTACCCAGCTGACTGATCCAAACAAGTCCATGACGATATACTGCTGACGCGGTGTCATACCCTTGACGTCAGTGTCCACTTCCGGGCCAAACATAACATTTGTCTGTCTCGAATCGTTTGTGTGCCTGCTTTTCGAATTCCTGCCAACTCATGTCGGTCTGGGCGGTGAAGGTTTGGCGGAGTTGGACGCCGTCGACCTCAACTAGAAACTCCCAAACTTTGGGATGTCAGCGTTGGGTAAGCGTCTCACCTGCTGGAAGCAATGTACCTCCCTCACGAACTTGTTTGTTTGGATAGTTTTTCTTTGGCTGAACCGCAGCCGATGATGACTCTGTGCCTCCACCCCCACCCCCTGCATGTGGACCTCCAACACCTGGCACAACGGTGGCGTGACCCTCGGCCTCATTCACAAGTGCAGCTCTCTCAGTGTTGTCTGGCTGCAGGGGACCTGGATTTGGGATGAAGTTCGGAAAAGGGCCAGTGGGATAATGGCCATAACCCCATTGTTGAAACTGAGCGTTACTAGCCCCAGTGTAAGGATTGAGGTGGGGATGGAATGGAGGGTAGGGTAGTGCGCCATAGGGTTGCGCATAGGTCGGCGGTGCGTTCATACCCAGACCAGCAATGTAACCTGGATACTGACCACCACCAACTTGAACCGGAACAGGATAGCCACCTGGGCCAGCATGCGAAGGCGGAAATGGCAACGGTGCTGGAGTGGAAGGCTGATGTTGCACTGCCGGTGGTGTCGCTGGCAGTGGTAGCACTGGGCTTGGAACTGGACCAGGACCAGAGCCAGTATGTGCACCCGCACATAGTCGACGTGCTCGAGGAGGCATAGTGAATAAGGAAGTTGCCACCAAAGGTGACAACACCGGTTTGACGGTGTATTTGTACTCATGGTGTACGACAGCCCAAATGGTGCCTACATCGTTCACAACCGCCGCTTGCAAGTGTAGTGGCCATCAAAAGATGGCATTTGTCACTATTTTCCCTCTCTCATTGGCAATTTTGACAACTGGCTATATGTCACGGTACGCGAAGTGGACACTTACTTACAGTGATGACCTTGTTAGTAAGTCGTAATGTGTCATGGACAAGTAGTATCAGTCAGCGAGTAGTACAGTATCACATGCCGATGTGGCATGACTCATTCCTAGGACAGCGGTAGTAGGGTTCGAGCTACTTACGCTACTAGTCATACGGATTCAAGGGGAGCTTTAAAGCGACCTCATACATGTATAAATAGTGGCTCGATAAGACCAAGATAAGCCATCTTGGTCTTCTTCAATCACCACTTTCTCTCATCATCTCTCGCGTGCTGTCGCTTGTCTCCTTAGAGCAAGTCGTCTTTATCGATTGCCTAGTGACTTGAAACGTCCTAGTGCCAGAAACCTCCGTGTCACGTGCCTTAACAGACGCCGTGTACACGTGTTCGAGTCACGTGACTCGCATCCAAGACATTTGCTAAGTTGTGAACACCCTTTCGCAGTCCAAGTCGGACTAACGCCTGTGGTGGCGTAACATTAAGACCAAGATCCCTCACCGTGGCATTCACAACTCGAGACCAGTGGAGAAACTTTCAAACCTACTCCCTTGAACGAAGGGGAGACCGCAACGTACCAGTACAATTCCTAGGGGCAGCTAGGTGGAGAGAATACCGAGGGGAAACCGGATACTTCGTAGACTTCTCATCGGGACCTACCCGATACAGACCAGTTGAGTTTAACTTCGACAACCTCTGTTGGGTGGAGATTACGTGGAATCCCATAGACAATCGGTTCGACGCAGTACGACCGGCAGGAAGAAACTTCAATTGCGACATCGACGCCAGAGGACTACCGACCAGAGAACAGTGGGGACGAATCAACGGACAACCGGAAGAAGAACCCAGCACGTCCAAACCTAGAACCCCAGCTCCCTCAGAAACAAGTGGAGACGAAGGAACCTCCAACGGAGGAGACGAATCAGAGATTGAAGAAGTAATACAGACAGCTGAGTCCCTACGCCTGAACGAACCAGAAACAATCCACGTACACGCACCCGCAGCAATGGCTACTGCCACCATAACCCATGAAGAACTCACAACAGAAGAGGTGCGACGCATTACAGAAGAGGCCGAAGCCTATTTACGACCCATCAACCCCGCAATGGGACACCGCATGACGGCGGACGACGCGGCTATGTTCCGCGCAATAGGTCCAGACCTTCCAGATCCACCACCAGGAGCTGGCGAACCCGTCCCACCAAGAAGACCTGGAGGAGGATTCGGCCAAGGACCACCAAACCCACCGAGGGGAGGAGGACCTCCGCACTTCGGTGGAGGGGGAGGCGACCCCTTCGGAGGAGGACCACCACCCCCGCCCGGAGGGCCACCAGCTGTGGGACTTCCGGCAGGCCCACCTCACGGAGCAGAGAGATTAGCCGGAGAAACTCCAAGCGTCTTCGATGGCAACCACAAAGAGTACGAATCATTCCTCACTCAATGGCATATTTACTGGGGACAGAACGTAGAAGCGCCAATCATGACCAACGTCTATCGACGATGCCTACTCTTCCTAGGCTTTATCAAAGGACCTCAAGTAGCGAACTGGACGCTTGGGTTCCTGCAGTGGCTCAACAACGAACTTCGACAGGGACGAAGCAGATACGACGAATACCTGTGGGACACACTAACCGCCGGATTCATGGATCGGTTCTCGAACGTCCTCGAACAAGAGGAAGCACAAGCCACCCTGGCCAAAGGATTCAAAATGATCGGAGATGACATTGACTCATACGTCACCAACTTCGAACAGCTAGCGCGGAAAGCTGATTATCGTCTCAACGACCACCAAACCCTGGACCGCTTTATGGCGGGACTACCTAAAGCCCTATTCACCAAAATCTACGAGCTAGACGACCCGCAAAACTTCAACGAGTGGAAGGACGCGGCTGTACGCCGACAGAAGCAGTACATCCACCTGCGCGCCCGACTCAACCTTACCAGCGCGCCACCCCGAGGGCCACCCGCACGCCAGAACCAAACACGCGGGTACGCCCCACCCTGGGGACCACCTCGCTTCCCACCACCGCGATACAACCCAAACGCAATGGATACGTCGGCGGATCGAACTCGCGCCAGGCTTGCCATGGTAGGAGACCCCAAACCACCGTACCCACCGCGAGGAGGACCCGGGCAAGCGAGAGGAGGCGGACAGCACAGAGACATGAGGGAAGTCATCTGCTACAATTGTAACAACCCCGGCCACTTCTCACGAGATTGTACACGCCCCAGAAAACAAAGACAACAGTACCAACCACGCGCCAGCACAAGTCGCAGCATGGAAACGGACTACTACAGTCAAGAACCCATAGTCGCCAGACGCACAGAGGCCACAGCCGAAGAACAGGCAAAAGGGTGGATGGATACTATACGAGGAGCGAGTGACGAGGTGAAAGACCTCATATTCAAAGACCTATGGACCCAAGAGGGTTTTCAGGACACCTAAACCCATTGGCCTGGGTGAGGGCAGTTAATTGTAACTCTGTAATCATGACTTGCTACCGTTCGCTTCGAATTCCAGTCTCGATTCGTACAAGTTACTCCATGGCTGACATAAAAGGGCTCGTCGATTCAGGAGCCACCGACAATTTCATAAGACCAGCATTCGCTAAACGCATGGGCCTCGGATTACAAATCCTCGAGTGACCAAAAAAAATATGGAACATAGATAACACCAAGAATAAAGCTGGGTCCATCACTCATTTTGTCGACTTAGATGTCCAAACCAACAGGATTAACCGAGTCATGAGGTTCCTAGTCACAGACATCGGAAATGAAGAACTCGTACTCGGGTACCCTTGGCTAGCCACCTATGAACCAACCATCAACTGGACTCATGCCACTATCCACGAAGGCATGCTTCCCGTGGTACTACGATCAATTAACCCCACGGAATCACAAACCACAATCGCCAAGGCAGTTACGCAAGAAGAGGCGGAGGACATAGTACAAGAACTGGAAGATGAATGCCAGATACGTACCACCGCTACCGAATTAGCCATCGCAGCCCATCAACACACAGTAGCAGCTGTCATACCCGAGCCATATCAACACTTCGCCAAAATTTTCAGCGAAGAAGCATCTCATCGATTCCCACCTTCGCGACCATGGGATCACGCAATCGACTTCAAACCAGGGACACCGGCTAGCATCGACTGCAAAATATACCCCATGTCACAAGACGAAGACGAGCAACTCCGCAAATGGCTCGATGAACAACTCAAGATGGGCTATATACGACCTTTGAAGTCACCATACGCGTCATCCTTCTTCTTTATCAAAAGAAAGGATGGCAAGCTACGACCCGTACAGGACTACCGAAAGATCAACGCGTGTACCGTGCGTAACCAATACCCATTACCACTCATGGCAGAGCTCATTAACGACCTGGGGAACGGGCACATCTACACCAAACTCGACGTACGATGGGGGTACAACAACATATGAATCAAGGAAGGTGATGAACCCAAAGCCATGTTCAAAACCAAACACGGACTCTACGAACCCCTCGTCATGTACTTCGGACTCACCAACTCGCCAGCAACTTTTCAAAATATGATGAACGACATCCTAGGAGACGTTATCCTCTACTATCAGTCACGCGGGACCATCATTCGGGTCTACATGGATGACATCGGCATCGCCACCACGGAAGAAGCAGGTTTACAGGCTCACATTGAAGCTGTCAGTGCCGTACTTCAAGTAGCCCTCGATCACGATCTCTACTTCAAACCCGAGAAATGCCTCTTCCATCAACCGTGAATGGATTACCTGGGGGTAATCCTTGAAAAGGGGGTAACTCGCATGGACCCCGTAAAAATTTCCGGCATACGAGACTGGCCCCGCCCCACGAAGGTGCGTGACGTACGCTCCTTCCTAGGTTTTTGTAATTTTTACCATCTCTTCATTCGCGGTTTCGCCACATACGCACAAGCACTCAACAAACTCACGTGCAAGGACACCGAATGGACGTGGGGCGCAGACGAAGAGAAAGCCTTCCAAACCCTTAAAAACCTCGTCACCAGCGAACCAGTGCTTGCACACCCCAGCTTGACAGACCAGTTCGAACTCGAAGTGGACGCGTCTGGATATGCAGTAGGGGCGGTCCTCCTACAAAAGAAGAAAGATGGGAAGCGGCACCCTATCGGATACTTCTCAGCCACACTGAACGAAGCGGAGCGCAACTACGACATATATGACCTAGAACTTCTCGCTATCGTCAAAGCGCTACGACACTGGAGACCATTCTTAGCAGGATCCCCACACAAGATCAAAATCTTCTCGGACCATCTTAACCTGACGCACTGGAAGTCCCCCCAGAAGATAAGTCGCCGTGTAGCCCAAGAAGTCCTGGAACTTATGGAGTACGACTTCGAGATCCACCACATCAAGGGAACCAACAATGGCCGCGCGGACGCCCTGTCCAGATGACCAGACTACAACCGAGGAGAAAATGACAACGAAGGGGTCACAGTACTACCGGAGAAAGTCTTCGTTCAGAACCTAACCACACAAACCCCAGAGACACTTGAACAAGATGAAAACACCCTACGGCCATGGATAGACCCCCACAAGCTCAAGAAGGTCGATGGAATCTGGTATTGGCAAGGCGCGCGAGTAGTCACCGGTGGACAAGATGCCGTACGCACCATCATCGCCAACCATCACAACCCTCCAGTGTACGGCCATCCAGGAATCAAGCGCACCACCCGAATCATCGAGCGAAGCCACTGGTGGCCACACATGTCGAAGCACGTCACCAAATACGTCCAAGGATGCGCCGAATGCCAACGTCACAAAGTCAATAACTGACCCACGAGAGCACCCTTAGTTCCTATTACACCCGTGACCGGTGACCGACGCTAAGCCCTTCGAAGTCATAGCTCTCGACTTCATCACTAAACTACCTATATCCCAAGGACACGATTCCATCCTCACGGTGACCGACCACGACTGCACCAAAGCCTCCATCTTCATCCCCTGCATCGAAGAGATAACAGCGGAAGAAACTGCCGCCCTGTACGTCACTCATGTGTTTCGGAGATTCGGTGTAGCGTTTACCACGAACGCTTGCCTGACTTAGGCTTCGGAATGGGTGGTGATTCTCTTGATGACGTAGTTGCGGTTGACTCTAGCTTGTGGGAAGTCGACTGGGTGTACTTGTAGTGCTCCGTTGTGGTCTTCGTAACCGTGTAGGTCGTCTCCCACCAGTAGTGAGGGGGGCGGTGTAGAGACTATGCGGAGATCATCCCAAGTATCGTGATTGACGACGTATAGGAAGGTGTAAGGAGAGGCGACGCGTGGGTTGAGGTACAAATAGACGTGATGACAAACGCTGCCGAGTGGATAGCTGTCCACTTATATGCAAAGGGACTAAGTCACGAGGGATCCCTTGGTCTAAGGGGATATGTCGGACGACTCACTTCAAGGGGGAGATCCCTATAGAGCGAAGAACTGGTAGTGGTATTGGAAGAAGACCAAGATGCTGTTCTTGGTCTTCGCAGTACTCTACTTATACAGATACGCGCGGGCTTTCAAGCACCGCTCCAAGAAGTACTAGCCAATAGCGTAAGTAGAGCGAACCCTAGTACAGCTATCCTAGTATGAGTCACCTCAAGTCATGATCCGATCCGTTATCGTACACAATCACATGTGCCAGAGCTTACCCGGCTGACTGATCCTAACAAGTCCATGACGATATACTGCTGACGCGGTGTCATACCCTTGACGTCAGTGTCCACTTCCGGGCCGAACGTAACATCACCCCCTTTTCAGGATCGGGCCCCAGACCGACCACGTATGATCTCCTCCCTGAGCATGGCGATACGCTGCCCTTCCTCCACTCCTGGGTGGTAAGAGTCGCGCTCGTCCTTGATGCGCTTGATGGTGTTGGCGCGCTGTAAGCGGAGCACGCACTGGTGGCGCATGCTTCCAAGCTTGTCCAGCTCGGCAACCTTCTTCTTCAGCTCCTCCTCCTTGGCTTCGTAGCCCGCTTGCAGGCACCAGTACCGGTGTACCTCGGCCGTGACTGTCAGGTCGTTCATGGCCATACAAGCCTGGTCAACCGACTGTCGGTATGCGCTGTTCTGGTCTAGAAAGACCAGGTCGTCGTTGGTGTAGGTGGGAGAGGGTTCGTCGTATTGGGGCTCGGCGTGCACCGACTTGCCGTACTGCTGGTCGCTGCCTCGTCGATAGGCGAGGACAAAAGGGTCCGCCGTAAAGACGAGCTGCGTATACCGAGCTGGGTGCAGTTGGCCCTGAGCGTCGCGTATCTGGAAAGGGATGAAGTGGACTCCCCTGTTGTGTTTGAACCCGACCGGTGGTGGTGTTTCCACCCGCTGTCGGGAAATTGGACTGTGTTCCTCCGTACGGTAGAGGCGCCGCATCTCGGATCATTGACCCGGCGGCAAGACCATCGGCTCTCCGTCTGTGGAGCATAGCGGCGGGGTTTCGTTGTGAGTAGTGGTGAGGTGAGTCCCATACGTGAGGTGGTCGTTGAGAGGACAATGCTCCTCCGACAAGTACCGGTCATATGCTCGATCTTCTTGTACCTGAGTCTGGTCTTGACAGGACAGAGGTCGGGTCGGAACATAGCCTTGCAGAGATGAGCTGCGTGAGCTGATTGCTGTAGGTGTTGGCGAAGGAAGGAGGGATGGAATGGGGGTAATTGGACGACTGGGGCTTGGTTGAAGGGGCTCGGGAATCGACAGGGGTGACGGTGGCGTGTCCTGGATGATAACGGTAGGCTGGTGCTACGATTTTACCTCTACATTACGACTCCCCTTCCTCTTACGTATTCATTGTACTTTTACGATACGATCCGGTTCGATACGCTTTCCGGCTTCTAGCTTGCACCCACCGTATGACCGTTCCGACGCCCCGTAGCGCGACTTCTAGAACCCGCTGACAACTTCTGTTGCACGCGTCGTCCCGCGGGATTCCCTTGTTCCGTATTCTTGCTTTCCCTTTGATAGCTCTCTAGGACCAGCATCCTAGGATCGCGCCATATGTTTGCGACTCGCAAACATCCTGTACTAGTATATAAGTCACGCTTTACCTAGCTTGTACGGTAGACTTGACTTCTTGTGTAATACCACGTCGTCTTTGCCTCACGAACTCCGCTCGACTCGCCCTTGCGCTTGAGTCCCTGCCTTCGCTCGCCTCTACGCTTGAGCCCCATTCCCTGCTATTACTCTAGTGCCCCAGGGAGGCCTAGTAGTACTTGTTCATCATCGAACTGAGTCCTGACCGACTCATGCCTTTCCGATCCCGATTGACTTACGAAGTACACGTCGTACTTAACGCCCCCGTGGTGGCGTTACATTAAGTCAAGTCTCTCACAGTGGCGACATCTAGTCGCAGTCAGTCTCGGTTTCAGGCCGAGTACATTGATCGTTACAGCATCGACGAACTCTCTGACAAGGTCAAAGGATCTGCAGTTTGGGCAGAACACGACGGAGTCGAAGGATACTTTCTCTTTCACCCAAATACACAAAAGTACCGACAAATCCACTACCTCGACGACACCCGCCAGTGGACATACATCGACTACTCACCAAAGCAAGGGAAGTGGTACACCACTAGTATTGTACCCCCCGCATTAGGAGTAGGACCCTTTGGAGCTCACACTACTAGTGGCATCGACATCGACAACCCAGACCCCGATTCCCCGAGCGTACCCGTCCCCACAACAAATTTGCCGATCACCGCATTTCCAGCATACGCAATGTCACAGACCCAACAACAAGCTTCGGCTAGTACGACGCTCACCAGCGGAGGAGGAGGAGGAGGAGGACCCTCGGGAGCCTCGAGCTCAGGAGGAGGGGGAGCTCCGGTACCACCCAGTGGAGCCCCGGCCGGAGGAGCTGGTGGTGGCGGTGGCGGTGGTGGTGGCGGTGGCAGTGGCGGTGGCGCTGGTGGCGCTGCGCCAGGAGGAGCCGCGCCGATAGTCGCGCCTGGAGGCCACGGAAGACTAGGAGGAAATCCACCGCTGGAGTTCACAGGAGTGAGGGACAAGAGCAAAGCTTTCCTGCTTGCATTCGACCTCTATATCGGAATGAACCCGGAGGTCGACCAGCTCAGGATCCCCTCTTCGCGTGCCATGACTCTCCTCTCCTACATCAGAGGACCCCTCGTCGATGATTGGGTGGCAGAACAAGTGCGATGGCTCAACGAACAAGTAGCCAATGGAGTGGACCGAGGAAACATGGTCCTGTGGAACACCGTCCGAGACAGATTTGTAGCCGCCTACTTCGATACAGCGGAATGAACCAACGCCCGTAAATCACTCCAGACGCTTACCATGAAAGGAGAAGACATCGACACGTACATCGCCACATTTGAAAACCTCGTTATCAAGGCCAGGTATAACCCCGATGAAGCCACGACCCTCGACATTTTCCAAGATGGGCTACCCAACCAGTTAGTCATTAACGCTATCCGCTTCCAGCATCCCGTCAATTGGGAGCAGTGGAAGGCAGCCGCACGACTTCAGCAGGCTGAATACCTCATTTTAAAGGATCGCCTGGGCAAGAACAAACCATCGCGCGGTCGAAAGGGCGGGCACAGCCGAGAGCAGTGGGTCCAGGCCCTCAACAGAACGCGCGACCCAAACGCCATGGATGTTGGACGCGCCAGAGCCTCCGTGGCCCTTACCGACACTGACAAAGCCCAGCTTCAGAAGGAGGGACG
The DNA here is from genome assembly GCA_021525775.1 of Lactarius deliciosus. NCBI lineage: Eukaryota > Fungi > Basidiomycota > Agaricomycetes > Russulales > Russulaceae > Lactarius > Lactarius deliciosus. The sequence goes on from JAKELK010000289.1 coordinate 58,267, forward strand.
ATGTTTTAGATGTCGTGCTCAGGGGCACATCTCGCGTAACTGCCCACAAAAAGGCGTGCGCGTGGCTACAGCCAGCGCTACCATGGCGTTACCCGCCACTTCCTCAAGAGTTGCGCTCCCCCCTCCCCCGACTACAAACATACCAACTCCCACCATCAGTACTGTCGCCGTATCAGCTAATCGCATCCTTTTGAATGAGGAGCAGGCAGACGTACAGATCGCAGCGATGAAGGCGCAGTCGCAGGAGGTGCGCGACCTCATGGTCGAAAAGTTGTTCGGAAGAGAGGATTTTCTCGACGCTTGAACCCGGCGGCCTGGGCTAGAGCTTTAAACCTAAACGTGTACACTAGCAGATATCGATCTATGCGAATCCCAGTTCTGTTTAAATCTGCACACGCAACGGCCAAACGACAAGTCCTCATCGACTCGGGAGCTACAGATAACTTTATATGCTCCGCGCTTCTCAAACGACTCCAAATTGGGACAAGGGACGTCACTCACCCTATCCGCATCTGGAATGTAGACGGCACCCATAACCAGGACGGCGCCATCACTCAATACACGGACCTCACCGTGAAGACAGGAAAAGAGGAGAGGACGCTTCGCTTCCTGGTCACGAACCTAGGAAGGGACGAAGTTATCCTCGGGTACCCTTGGTTTACGGCCTTTGAGCCGAATATCAAGTGGGGAGATGCAACGTTGAACGAGGAGTTTCAACCGGTCGTAATCTCGAGCCTTCACTTGTCAGACGAAGCCACGCCCATGGAGGCATCCATTCGGGCATTGGAGACGTATGAACTTGACGAGGAAGCGTGGGAGCAACTCGTGAACGACGAGTGTGAACCTCAAATCGCATTTTTGCGAAAAACGACGACTGCGTCGGAGCTAGCACAACGAGAAGCGGCGAAGAAGGAGCAACGGACATTCGAAGAGATGGTCCCAGCAGAGTATCATCGTCACCGAAAAATATTTGACGAAGAAGCATCCCACCGATTCCCCCCGTCACGTATTTGGGACCACGCCATTGACCTACTCCCTAACGCTCCCACCGCGCTCGACTGTAAGGTCTACCCCCTCGCACAGAATGAGCAAGAAGCGCTCACAACGTTCCTTACGGAACAGCTAGAAAAAGGATATATACGTCCATCCAAATCGCCCTACGCGTCTCCGTTCTTCTTTATTAAAAAGAAAGATGGTAGGCTGCGACCCGTACAAGACTATCGACGGCTGAATGAAATAACCGTTCGAAATCACTACCCCCTTCCCCTTATTCCTGAATTGGTGGACCGAATACGAGGAGCACGCCTATACTCCAAGCTTGACATCAAATGGGGTTACAACAACGTACGAGTCAAAGGAGGAGACGAGTGGAAAGCTGCGTTCAAGACTAACCAAGGACTCTACGAACCCTTGGTCATGTACTTTGGCCTCACAAACTCGCCCTCAACGTTCCAGGAAATGATGGACACAATCTTCCGACCCCTTGTCCTCACCAACGAAGTAATCGTCTACATGGACGACATCCTAATCGCGACCACCATCGACTACCCTCATCATCGCGCAGTGCTCCATGAAGTCCTCCGCCTATGTGAGGAGCACGACTTATACATTAAGCCGGAGAAGTGCGAGTTCGAAGTCCTCGAGGTGGAGTATCTGGGGCTGATCATAGGCCATGGAAACCTGCGTATGGACCCTGTTAAAGTACGGGGCATCCAGGAGTGGCAAGCCCCGAAGACCCTCCGAGAGGTATGCGCATTCCTCGGATTTTGCAACTTCTACCGCCGGTTCATCCGAGGGTTCTCCTCGCTGGCACGACCGCTCCACAACCTCACGCGAAAAGACACACCATGGCAATGGGGACAGGACGAACAGGACGCGTTCACAAACATCAAACGGTGTATTGGGCGTGAACCAACGCTATTATTCCCCGACTTCTTAAAACCATTCGAACTAGAAGTAGACGCCTCGAACGTAGCTATCGGAGCCATGCTGAATCAGCTCGGCCCGGATCAGAAATTACACCCCGTCGCATTCCACTCCGAATCACTCAGCGCAGCGGAACGCAATTATGATATCTACGACCGAGAACTCTTGGCCGTCGTAAAAGCACTGAGAGCCTGGCGAACGTACCTAGTCGGGTCCCCACACAAAATCATCATCCACACCGACCACGCCAACCTCCAGTACTGGAAGGAACCACGGAAAATTAGTCGCCGAGTAGCACGTGAGTTCTTGGAACTATCGGAGTACGACTTCGTATTGAAGCACGTCTCTGGAGTAAAGAACGGTCGCGCAGACGCCCTATCAAGGCGAGCGGATTACACAGTCGACGAAGAGGACAACAACAACGTAATCGTCCTCCCCGCTGAACGATTCATCCGCGCTACCGAGATGTCAATGCACGACATGGACATCTGGACCCAAATCTCACAGAATCTCGACGAGAAAGACGTACTGCATTGGATTGAACCCCACAACCTGAAAAAGGTGGGGGGGCTATGGTGGAAAGGCGACGCCTTGGTTGTCGTGGGCGACAACGATCTTAAACGGGGGGTAATCACCTTTTTCCACGATACTCCCGCGATGGGACACCCCGGAATCGCAAACACTTTCGAGCTTCTCAGTCACGACTACTGGTGGCCCAACATGCGCAAGGACGTGGAAGACTACGTCAAAGGTTGCGCAACATGCCAAGCCAACAAAATCAACACACACCGACAAAAACCACACCTTTTCCCCATTACCACCGACCCAGACGCCGAACCCTTTGAAGTCGTAGCTATGGACTTCATCACGAAGCTCCCAGTGTCCGATGGATATGACTCCATCTTGACGATTACAGACCACGACTGCTCGAAGGCAGCTATCTTCATCCCCTGTCACGAGTCAATAACCGCAGAAGGAGTGGCACGACTCTATCTACGTCATGTGTACCCACACTACGGCATCCCCCGAAAGATCATTACAGACCGAGATCCCCGGTTTACCTCCGCATTTATGAAAAACCTCTGCAAAGTCCTCGGTATTCGCCAAAATATCTCTTCTGCCTACCACCCACAGACAGATGGACAGTCAGAACGCACGAATCAGTGGCTGGAACAGTATTTGCGACATTGGAGCAACATACAGCAGGATAACTGGGCCGAAGCATTGCCAATCGCACAATTCGCGCACAACGCATGGCCAAACGCGACCACAAAGGAGTCCCCCTTTTCCCTCATCATGGGCTGGGAACCACGCACCATGTGGACGCCAAAGCCTACAACATCCCCATCCGTCGAACAGCGCCTAGAAGAGATGGTCGTCAGACGACAACACGCGCAAGACTGCATTAAGCATGCGCAAGACTTGATGATGAAGCGAGGAAAGACGCGCTTCGTTCCGTATCAGGAAGGAGCCCAGGTCTGGCTAGAAGGAACGAACCTGCGAACCTTCTACCCAACCGCCAAACTTGGCCCGAAGCGCCACGGACCTTTCCGTATTAAGAAGGTTCTATCAGACGTCTCTTACGAATTGGAACTCCCCGCTACATGGAAGATTCATCCCGTGTTCCATGCCAACCTCCTCACCCCGTATAAGGAGACGGAACTACACGGCGCAAACTTCACACGACCTCCACCTGACCTCGTCGATGGAGAAGAAGAGTTCGAAGTAGAGCGCATTCTCCAGTCGAGGCTGCACGGACGAGGGCGCAAACTTCAATTCCTAGTTCAGTGGAAGGGATTCCCCATAAGCGACAGCTCATGGGAACCACTCGAGAACGTACGACACGCCTCGGAACTTATCGCCGACTTTTATCACCTAAATCCTACCGCCGATGGGGCTGGACGAAAGATATAAATGACGTCTCCCCAACACTCCTCACTCCCCACTTCCACCATGACTTCCACTCCCATCATCTCCACTATTCCCGCTCGCCGCCCGGTTGAGATTATTCTCGAAAACCTAACTATGCCCTCACAGGAACTCGGTGTCCCATCTGAAGTAGACGGTCGTACGCCATACTCGGTGATTCTCAGTCGCTCCACGTCTCCTACCCTCGCCCTAGTCACGACGGCCCTTTCTAAACTTGAGGAACCTCCCACTCCCATACTCCCACCTCGCCTCCCTACCGTCCCGATCATCCAACCCTCGCCGGTCTCACCCCCACCTGTCGACACGCCCGTTGCTGTGCACGATGCGCCAGTTCCGTACTCCCTTACGCCACCACCTCCCCTTGAATCCTCCATAGTCGACGCAGCCCACTTCCCCGCCTTCCCCGCCGGGATTGACCATATCCCGACACCTGTTCCCCAACTACGCATCGCCGAGCCAGACCCCGCCCTGGCCCTCCTCGATGATGAGGATGAAGAGGGAGACGCGGTCGACCCCGGTCTCCCCTTCTTCCTCAACGACCCCACCTCCCCCACTTTCTTCCCGCTCCTGATTGGAGGAGTCGACTGCCCACTACAAACCGCCCGTTTCATCTACTACCGAAAGAGTTATCAGGAGGTCGTCGGGACCATGGGGAAAGGCCACCCCTGCTACATTTCGCAGGTCTTCCTCAATTCGGTCTATGGCGACCAACTCCCTCAGCACATCACCAACAACCAGCTAGACATGTTCCACCCCCACGATCCCCGTGCTATTGTGCTCGACGAGGTGCTTGCAGAGCTGCGAAGTCCCCGTCTTCACGCTGAGGTGTCCCGCCTTCGTGAGTGTCTGATGCGCAGGGACGCGATACAGACGCGGGCGTCGGACCTTCGGCGTCTTCAATCTGAGCTGACCAAGGACGAGTTCGGACTCGACATGGACCTCACTGGTGTACGCAAATGGCTGCAGTACGCCCGGGCCGTACCCCTCATATCCAACAAGTACGCAGAGCTTCACGCGAAGCCGGTGCGCCCTAGGGGGACACCCGAGCGGGCTCCCCTTCCCCCACGCGTCGGAGGACCTTGCGAGATGCCGCGCCTTCAAGGGGAAGGCCGCCAGCGGCAACGCAAGTGTTTTCAGTGTAGGTCCACTGAGCATCTGGTGGCTTGATGCCCGGACCGACAGGAGCGCGAACCGTGCGGGTGGTGCGGTAGTCGAGTGCACCGGTCTGACACCTGCCTCATTCACAGGCTCTCTCCCATGTCCCCCGCATACGTCGACCCAGACAGTCGCCCCAGGTGGTGCGGCAAGTGTCTGCGGTACGACGCGAGGCACGAGGAGATCAAGTGCCCGATGTACGAGCAGTGTCGGGATTGTGGTGAGCACGGACGTTTCATGTTTCTTCGCCGCCACGTCTGCCCCCGCACCCCATCTCCCATTCCATCGAATATCCCTGCCGAAGAAGATCACTATTACACCAGTGACTAGTTGGAGTCGTGGCGACTCCGAGTCTAATGGGGGGGTAATGCTACGATTTTACCTCTACATTACGACTCCCCTTCCTCTTACGTATTCATTGTACTTTTACGATACGATCCGGTTCGATACGCTTTCCGGCTTCTAGCTTGCACCCACCGTATGACCGTTCCGACGCCCCGTAGCGCGACTTCTAGAACCCGCTGACAACTTCTGTTGCACGCGTCGTCCCGCGGGATTCCCTTGTTCCGTATTCTTGCTTTCCCTTTGATAGCTCTCTAGGACCAGCATCCTAGGATCGCGCCATATGTTTGCGACTCGCAAACATCCTGTACTAGTATATAAGTCACGCTTTACCTAGCTTGTACGGTAGACTTGACTTCTTGTGTAATACCACGTCGTCTTTGCCTCACGAACTCCGCTCGACTCGCCCTTGCGCTTGAGTCCCTGCCTTCGCTCGCCTCTACGCTTGAGCCCCATTCCCTGCTATTACTCTAGTGCCCCAGGGAGGCCTAGTAGTACTTGTTCATCATCGAACTGAGTCCTGACCGACTCACGCCTTTCCGATCCCGATTGACTTACGAAGTACACGTCGTACTTAACGCCCCCGTGGTGGCGTTACAGCTGGACTGAGATGGGGAGTAGGTCGTCGAGGACATAGTGCACTTGGACTGGAGAGTGGGTCATGAGTGGATGGGAGTATGTGAGTGGGAGATGGGGACGTCTCTTGGGAATGTCCTGTGCTTATATGCACTTCTCTGGCGGGGTTTGAACGTTTGAACTCCCGAATTGCTTCATCAGCGAATACGTCATCCTTCAAGACCCATTGGTTATCGGAGTCTGGGTATCCACGCCATTTGACCAAATACTGCAGTTTCTTTGTTCTGCCGAAGCGCTGTGAGTCTAGAATCTTCTCGACTTCGTATTCTTCTTCGCCATCAATCAAATCTGGCGGTGGGCGCTGATAGTTGGGTCCGTGTGTGGGAATTTCGCGATAAGGAGTCAGGAGGTCTGTATGGAACACTGGGTGAATGCTCCACTGCGTGGGAAGTTCTAGGCGATAGTTGACTGCGGACATCACCTGAGTGACCTTAAATGGGCCGTGTCTCCTGGGCGCAAGCTTTGTGGTTGGTTGGTTGGTACGTAGGTGGCGCCCTTCGAGCCATACAAGGTCCTCTATTTGGTATTTGGGCGTATCTTTGTGTTTGATCCACCCCTGCTGCGCTTTGATCATCAGTTCCTGGGCGTGTGTTCTAGCCTCTTGGAATTGTTTGATGCGGAGTGCTACCTGTGGTATGGGGGAAGGGCGATCGGTCCAATCAGCGCGGGGGTTATAGCCCATGAGGATGTTAAAGGGGGACTCCCTAGTGGATTCGTTGGGCCAGTTGTTGTGCGTAAACTCTGCCATGGGTAGGTAGCGTGTCCAATCGTCCTGTCTTTCATTGACCCAAAACCGTAGGTATTGTTCTAGCCATTGGTTGGTACGTTCTGATTGTCTGTCTGTCCGTGGGTGGTAGGCCGTGGATATGTTCTGTTCGATGCCTAGGATTTTGCACAGTTCGCGGGTGAACTTTGATGCGAATCTGGGGTCTCGATTGCTGATGATGTGTGCTGGTAATCCGAATCGGGTAAAGACGTGTTTCACGTACAGGGCTGCAGTTCCTTCTGCGCTTATCTCTTCCAGGCATGGGATGAATATTGCCGCTTTGGAGCAGTCGTGGTCCGTTACTGTCAGTATGGAGTCGTAGCCGTCTGCTTGTGGTAATTTAGTGATGAAATCCAGGGCTATGGTCTCGAATGGCATCGCTTCCTTTCTGGGGAAGATGGGTTGTAGTGGCGCATGTGTGGGTTTGTTGTTGACTTTGATCCGTTGACAGTCGGCGCATCCTTTGACATAGTCTTGTGTTTCCATCCGAAGGCCTGGCCACCAGTAATATCGTTCCACCATTTTGATCGTCCGATTGATTCCGGGATGGCCGTGGACTGGTGGGTCGTGGTGTGCTTGTATGATACGTTGCCGCTCGTGTGCGTCTCCTGTGACTACGCGTCATCCGTCTTTGTACCATGTGCCTTCGATTTTCTTTAGCTTGTGGGGATCTACCCATCGCCTTACCATAGCTTCGTTTTGGGTGTATACTGGGTTAGTGGGCTCCATTTCCATGACGTTGATAGTGTTCTGCGTTTGTGTTGGGTCGTCCGTTGTGTCGATTTCGGTGGCTCTGACGAACACGTGATCTGGGAGTACCGTGACTTGTTCGTTGTCACGTTCTCCCTGGTCGTAGTCTGGCCGTCTTGATAGTGCATCTGCGCGTCCATTGGCTGTTCCTTTGATGTGGTGAATTTCTATGTCATATTCTGCCAATTCCAGTACTTCCCTTGCTACCCGGCGACTGATCTTCTGGGGGTGTCTCCAGTATTGTAGGTTCATGTGGTCAGAGAAGACTTTGATTTTGTGTGGTGATCCAGCGAGGTACTGCCTCCAGTTTCGCAATGCTTTTACGATGGCTAAGAGTTCCAAGTCATAGATGTCGTAGTTTCTTTCTGCTGCATTAAGGGTGTTTGAGTAGAATGCGATTGGGTGTCGTTTGTTGTCCGTTCCCTTTTGGAGGAGTACTGCTCCTACCGCATATCCAGATGCGTCGACTTCCAGCTCGAACTGCTTGTCTAATTCCGGGTGTTTGAGTACGGGTTCTTCGGTTACCAGTGCTTTGAGTTTGTCGAATGCTTGCTGTTGTTCCGTTCCCCATTGCCAGTCAGTGTCTTTGCATGTGAGTTTGTTGAGCGGTCGTGCATGTGTGGCGAAGTTTCGGATGAAAGCACGGTAAAAGTTGCAAAAACCTAGGAAGGATCGCACCTGTTTAACGGTTTTTGGTACGGGCCAGTCTGTTATGCCGGAAATTTTGATGGGGTCCATGCGAATCACCCCCTTTTCAATGATTACCCCCAGGTAATCGAGGGAGGAAGAGTGAAAGGTGCATTTCTCGGGTTTGAGGTAGAGGTCGTGCTGTTCCAGTAGGTCCAATATGTCGTGTACTGCTTCAGCGTGGGCTTGTTCCGTGGTTGATGTTGCGATACCGATGTTGTCCATGTAGACTCGGATGATGGTTCCCTTTTTCTCGTGATAGTCGATAAGGGGTTGACATATGGCGTTCATCATTTCCTGGAAGGTGGATGGGGAGTTGGTCATGCCGAAGTACATTACTACCGGTTCGAAGAAACCATATTTGGTTTTGAACGCTGCTTTGCACTGGTCGCCGTCTTTGACTAGGATGTTGTTGTATCCCTGCCGAACGTCGAATTTGGAGAATATCCATCCCGAACTAAGGCTTGCGATGAGTTCCAGTATGAGGGGGAGTGGGTACTGGTTGCGTATGGTCCATTTGTTGAGTGTCCTATAATCCTGTACCGGGCGTAGTTTTCCGTCCTTCTTTTTTATGAAGAAGAATGGGGATGCGTACGGGGATTTAGAGGGGCGTATATACCCTTTTGCCAGTTGTTCATCCAGGAATTCCCGCAGTGCTTTGTCTTCTGCTTGGTTTACGGGGTATACCTTGCAGTCGAATGAGTCGGGTGCCTCTGGTTTGAGTTCGATAGCGTGGTCCCATGGTCTGGAAGGTGGAAGGCGTTGGGATTCTTCCTCGCTGAATACCTTGGCGTGTCTTTTGTATTCTTCGGGTATTTCCTTCTTTTCCGTATATTGTTGTGCCGCTATTGCCATGTCTGTTGCCGTTGTTCGTAGGTGTACCGGTAGGGATTGTTCTTCTAGTTTGTGGAGGGCTCGCATTTTGTTTTCTTCCTCGATTTCCACTATGAGTCATCGGAGTTCTGTGAGTCCAAACAGCTTGAGTGGGTTGGTGGTGCGGATGACGATAGGGTATTGTTTGGTGTCGAGGGTGGCTGTTGCCCATTGGATTTTAGGCTGAAATGTTGCGAGCCATGGGTAACCTAATATGAGATCTTCTCCTCCTACGTTGGTGACTAAGAAGCGGATGTCCTTGAGCTTTCCGTCAGTTTGTACGTTAAGGTCAACACAGTGGGTGATTTTCCCTCCTTTGTTATGTGTTCCATCTATATTCCAGATGTTGCGAGGGCGTTCCAGTGTCTTGGTTCCCAGATGCATTCGTTTGACGAAGTCCGGATGTATGAAGTTGTCGGTGGCTCCGGAGTCCACCAGTGCTTTTCTTTCGGCCATGAAGTTACTCGTGCGGATCAAAACTGGGACATGCATAGATCGATAGCGCGTTATGAACGACGAGTTACAATTGACTGCCCTCACCCAGGCCGTTGGGTTCAGGCGCTTGGAAAATCCTGGCTCCCTGCCATATTTCTGGCGAATATCTCTCTCCCTTCCTCCGGAAGTTCCGCAATCCTCCCCATAATGTCTTCCACCTGTTGTGCAGATGTGGCACCGCGGTTGGCTTGTACCGGTTCGTCGAGGTCGATGAGGGGTTCCCCTATGACGCTTTGTGGAGTGGTGGGTACTTCCTCGATGTATGCGCCTCTTCCTTGAGGGGGTCCTTGGTGTGCTTGACGTGGTTGCTGGCATTCCCGTGAGAAGTGACCCTTCTCTCTGCAATTATAACAGGTTACGTCCCTTGTGTTAAAGACGCCTTGTCCTCCTCTTCCTCTGGCAAGGAATCCTCCACGAGGGGGAAAGGGGGGTCTTCCCTGCGTGTAGTTCCTCCATTCTTGAGGGTTGTTTGGGTTTGCTTCCTCAGATCCTGCAACTCTAGCGCAGATTCTTCCAGGTGTGGTGTCCATAGCGTCGGGATGGTTGCGGTATTGCTGCCACCCTTGGTTCTGTCTTTGGGGTGGTTGGAACCTTGCCGGTTGTTGTTGTTGTTGTTGTTTGGGGCGCTGTGTTAGCTGCCTTCCGAATCCATCCACTCGTGCCTTCATGTGGAGGTATCGTTTCTGTTGCTCGATTAGAGCATTCTTCCATTGGTGATATGTTACCGGGCTATGAAATTGGTATGCGTTGCGGTATAGGTCGAGGGGTATGCCTCTGGTGAATTTGTCGAGTACCAGGGGGTCGTCCAGGCGGTAGTCAGCCTGTCAAACGAGCTTTTCGAATGTGGTTACGTAGCTGTCAATGTCCCCTCCCGTCATTTTGAATCCCTTGTCTAGCTCCAGTCTGGCGCGTTCTTGTTCCATGTTGTCCCGGAACTGTCGCTTGAAAGCGAGTTCTACTGCACTCCATACCCAAGGGTCGCTTCTGTCTGGCCTAGTTTCGATCCATTTCTGGGTCTCCGAGGTCCATTCGTCGACCAGGGGTCCTTGGATGTAGGTGAGGAACATCATTGCTTTGATATATGGGCTTTGCAGGCTTCGGTTGGCTATGTTTACTTGTGCAAACCAATTCCATTGGGATAGGAATGCTTGTGCTTTGTCTCGGTCCCCTGTGAAGATAGGTGGTTCCTTGCCGATGAATCTGTCAGTGAGGTGGGGAATGTCTGCAAATCCGGGGTGTGGGAGGCCTGCTGCGTCGTCTCCTCCTCCGTTGCCCCCGTTGCCTTCTCCTCCGGGGTTACCATCTCCTGGGTCTCCTCCCGGTGGGTTTCCTTCTGGTTGTCGGGGTTGGTCTTGAGGGGTGAACAGGGCCGTTCTGATCTGCGTAGGTGCTTGGGTGGTGGTTGTGGAGGTCATAACTGGGATAGACTTAGCGATGTTTTCTAGTGCTAGTTCTTCTGCTTCGTCTTGGTGAATGTAGATGTCCTCGGGATTGCTCGCGAGTGATGGGGATGGTGCTGGGGTTTTTGGTGTAGGGGATCGTGCTGGTTCTTCGTATTGTCCGTCGATAAGGCCCCACTGGTCCCTGGTGACTACGTTGCTAGCTAGGATGTCCAAGCGGAGTCCTCCTCCTGCGGGTCGGAGTACTTTGTATTTGTTGTGGAGGTCGTCCCAACGGATTTCCGTCCAACAGGTGTTCTCGAAGTTGAATTCTACGGGGATGATGTGTCAGTTACCGGATCGATCGAAGTAATCAGTGACGTAGCCTGGTATTTCTGCGTCGTCTTTCCAAAATGCAGCTTCTAGATATCTCTTTGGTACGTTGCGTTCTCCTCGTCTGTCGATGTGATATGGTCTGAATGGGACCCAGTAGTCCTTGGTTGTCTTGTTAGAATTGGCCACGGTTGGGACCTTGGTCTTAATGTAGCGTTTACCACGAACGCTTGCCTGACTTAGGCTTCGGAATGGGTGGCGATTCTCTTGATGACGTAGTTGCGGTTGACTCTAGCTTGTGGGAAGTCAACTGGGTGTACTTGTAGTGCTCCGTTGCGGTCTTCGTAACCGTGTAGGTCGTCTCCCACCGGTAGTGAGGGGGGCGGTGTAGAGACTATGCGGAGATCGTCCCAAGTATCGTGATTGACGACGTATAGGAAGGTGTAAGGAGAGGCGACGCGTGGGTTGAGGTACAAATAGACGCGATGACAAACGCTGCCGAGTGGATAGCTGTCCACTTATATGCAAAGGGACTAAGTCATGAGGGATCCCTTGGTCTAAGGGGATATGTCGGACGACTCACTTCAAGGGGGAGATCCCTATAGAGCGAAGAACTGGTAGTGGTATTGGAAGAAGACCAAGATGCTGTTCTTGGTCTTCGCAGTACTCTACTTATACAGATACGCGCGGGCTTTCAAGCGCCGCTCCAAGAAGTACTAGCCAATAGCGTAAGTAGAGTGAACCCTAGTACAGCTATCCTAGTATGAGTCACCTCAAGTCATGATCCGATCCGTTATCATACACAATCACATGTGCCGGAGCTTACCTGGCTGACTGATCCTAACAAGTCCATGACGATATACTGCTGACGCGGTGTCATACCCTTGACGTCAGTGTCCACTTCCGGGCCGAACGTAACATTCGGACTACTGGCAAAAATCATCAGCGACCGAGACCCACGCTTCGCGTCAAAGTTCACCCACAAATTATGCCGAATCCTGGGAATCTATCAGAACATCTCCACAGCTTATCACCCCAGAACGGACAGGCAATCCGAATGCACCAATCAATGGCTGGAACAATATCTAAGGTTCTGGGCCAACGAACGACAAGACAATTGGGCGCGATTCCTATCAATGGCAGAATTCGCTCACAATAACTGGCCACACGAAACAACAAGGAAGTCCCCATTTTCACTCATGATGGGATACAACCCACGCACTGATTGGATCAATAAGCCGTCCCCTATTCCCCAGGTACTCACGCAACTCCAACAATTCCGAGAAGCGCGGAAAGAAGCACAGGACCTTATCCGAAGAGCTCAATCCCTATGGATCAAACACCGAGATACGCCCAAGTACCAGGTAGGAGACCAAGTATGGTTAGAAGGTCGCCACCTTCGAACTAACCAACCAACGGCAAAACTCGCGGCGCGCCGGCATGGACCCTTCAAAATCACACGGGTGCTGTCACCTGTCAACTATCAACTCAAGCTTCCCATGCAATGGAGCATCCACCCCGTGTTTCACATCGATTTACTCACACCTTATCGTGAAATGCCCCTACATGGAGAAAACTTCCAGCGCCCACCACCAGATCTAGTAGACGGCGAAGAAGAATACAAAATTGAACGAGTTCTGGACTCTCGGCAATTCGGCAGAAGCAGGAAACTCCAGTATCTGGTGAAATGGAAGGGTTACCCAGACTCGGAGAACCAGTGGGTCAACAAAGATGACGTCTTTGCTGATGAAGCCATAGCGGAGTATGAACGGAGTTCAACAGCTCACAAAGCCTATATAAGAGGAACCAAAGACGCTAAGTTGACCCCATCTCCTCACACTGGACTCCTCTCTCAAACAAACATGTCTCTTCCCTCTTCCACCGCGTCCACCATTGTCGCTCCCTTCCTCGGGGAACCCCTCACCTACGAAGAACTCAACGCCGCCCTCGCCAACATTGCCCCCGTCGAAGATGTCGACAACCCCAACACCCCCGAGACCTACTGGCTGCTCACCGTCGACGGCCAGCGGCTCAACTCAGTCCCCTACACCGAGGCCCAAGTGCGTCGGCTTTGTGCAGCTCTCAGAGACAGTGAGTCTGCCTCTCCTGGACCTCTCCCAGTACGAGTCGAGTACCGGGTCGAAGCGGAGGAAGAACGCAGCGACGCGGCGATGGGAGGAGTGGAGGTCCGAAGCGGAACGGTGGAGACTGGAGCAGCTGACGATGGCAGCAACAAGGAGAACGAGGATCCTCGAGAGGAGGAGACTCTTCACCGAGATGATGCGCGAGCAGTGCAGGAGCAACCGGAGCGGGAGTTGAAGGAGTGGTACCCAGCTGAGCACCCCTCCATAATCACGACCACCGACTCTGACCACCCGAGGGAGACACCCTACACGCTAGACACGGTGGGACGCCCCCTGTATCGGGGCGATATCATTCACGACGACACCCCCGTCTCACATCATCTCGCTGTGCTTAACCGCTGGCTCACCGACTCGCGCTTCGCCCCACACGGTTATGAACACAATCGCGGGGAGAAGTTTGTCCACTTCCCCATCACCGACTCTCAGGGAGTCACGACCCAAGCCCCGTACATCCAGGTCATCATGAACCCCGACCCCATCGTCCTCGCCCTCGCTTCGGATAGCGATAAGACATTCTCCAAACCCCTCTACGCCGAACCCCAAGTCAGGGAAGTAGGCAAACCTCACTACTCCGTCGAGGAGACGTTTGCCCTCGTCAGGGGTCACACCAACCAACACCAACTCGACACGGCGGTCAACACCCTACACGACGTGAGGCTTAAAGCTGAGTTGCATCATTACCGCGCCTACAGACACGAAGCTGAGCGACTCGAGCAACGTCTTCACGCCCTAGCCCAGGCATTGGGTGGCGTTCAAGGGGAGCTCGCTCGCAGCAAGTTTCGACTGGAGATGGCGGACATCCATAATCGAGTGGAGTCGGTTCAGGCTGTTGGAACGTGATAAGTACGTAAGGACCTTATCTATAGCAGTTACGACATTACGGTAGTATGTTTGCCTATTACGGTAGTTGGGATACGTACTACAATGGGCGCAATACGCCCTCTATGCGAGAGAAGTCCTATGACTATCTCGAAGTGGTAGTTTACATCAGGCGTGTGTGAAAACGCGATATTGTGGACGCCTGTACTCATCACTTTTACGCAAATGGTCAGGGTAGGACCATAGAGTATAAAATCCCTCCTATGGGGAGGGAGGCGAATAGACATTCACTCTCTTTCTCACTTGTGCACCCTCTCCACGCTACAGTCTCTCAACCTACTCTAAGGTGAGAACGTGCATTCCTGTTTGCTGCGTGCATTGCTGCGCAACAGGTTATGGGCCCTGCTACAGGGTTTGCCGTCGCACTCTTTGACAGAGTTGCGCCCGTGGTCACTGCCCACCACGTTGTTACCTTTGAAAAGAGGTACTCGTGCGGTTGTAGGCTCTAGACTCAGGGAGGCTCCCTGGTTACTAGCAACCCGGTATTGTGCTCTTGAGGAGCACACAGACTTGGCCAATCGCCTATCTAAACAAGGCTCTATTGCGCATCCAATTAACTTTGGAAAGGCGAATAGCTTAACCTTGGGGTGACGTCGAGCAGGATCGTCCGGCTTATTGGCATTGATGTTCTCAATGTCAAAATGGGTTTTTCGACCCATTCTGTTGGAAATAGCCTAATACTGGGCTATTGTCGTGCTTAGTATTGCCAAAGGCGATGCTGGCATTGACAATCTTTTGTTTCACACAGTATTGTTATTATAGTAACGCAATACTGACGTTCGCAATAGCCAACAGATCTACAAAACCATGTCCTCTCAACTCACTCAGCTTGTCCCCGTCTTTGATGGCTCTAACTGGGCCACTTGGTCTCAACAGATGACCGCCTTCTTCATGTCCCAAGGGCTTTGGGGCTACGTTGCTGGCACCATTGCCCAACCTCCTGTCGCCGAAGTCGCTGAAAGAGCAGCTTGGAACAAGAGCGATGAGATGGCTAGGGGTAATCTCACCCTACGCCTCACCCCTGCTATTCAGCAGGCAGTCACTGGGGCTACTTCCCAGGCGCTCTGGACTTCCGTAAAAGACCGGTACGGTGCGGTGTCCATGCCCCGCATCTACAAAGACTTCAAAGAAGCGATTTCTATTCGCTTCAATACGAATCAGCACCCCGCTCCCCAGTTCGAGAAGATGGCCGCCGCCTTCTCTCGTCTAGGGAATGTTACAGTTGGTACTGGCCCTGCCGCCACTAACCTCGCCATTAAGCCTCAGTTGCAGGCTCTTATTGCCATGTCCGCTTTGCCCCCGAAATGGGAGCACCTTATCCCTATTATGTGCAACAATCTCCCTGTTGCCGATCTCAAACTCGAGACTGTATCGGCTTGTGTCGAAAGCCAGTACGAGACCGAGACTAACCGCGGACAGCATAAGACCGCCCATACAGCGCAGAAGCTTTCTGCCGTTAAGCGGAAGCGCGCTGACCCTCGCTTTACCAAGCAGGGTTCCCAGCAGCAGTCTAGTGCTCCCGGCCCGTCCAATCAGCAGCAGCCTTTTAGGCAGCGCGGAGGACGTGGATCCGGAAGAGGCAAAGGCAAAGGGAAAGGCAAGGCACCTGCCCGTGCTCCACAGCACTCGCATATTGCCTCCGTTGCCGCACTAGCCCCTCCTACTTCCCACAAGGTGACTCATATTGGGTCATCTGGTGTCTCTACTAGGACAGAAGTCGAATCATCCTCGCCTCAGAGGACTCCTGGCTTCTTCCCTTCCGTAAACAAGGCGCTTTCGCTCGCTGAACGGCTGGATGTACCCGCCACAGTCCAGACCGTAAAGACGCTCGAGCAGCGCTTCGCAGACGTTGACGCTATCATGCGTCCTCGTATTGAACGGTTCATGGACGAGGAGTATGACTCCGAAGTCGACATCGACATGTCGCAGCAGCCTTCGGGCAGCGCACAGTCGATAATGAACATAGACGGATTAGATGACACGGAGATATTTGGTGAGCAGTCAAATGCTCTCCAACTTGACTTGTCGGATCTGACATTAAGCGATATGACTTCTGATACAGAAAGTCGCGCTCCCACACCTCCTTATGTCAATCCTGCTTCAATTATTGAAGCAACAGTCAGGTGGGCTACTACCGGCGAAAGCCGTTTCCCTCCTCGATCTCGTTCTAATGAGCGAATCGAATCTATTTGGCGCAGTAATCAACAGTGGCTGCGAGATCATGAGATGCCAACGGATCCCCGTTTTGGCACTCTCATTTCTCCGGCCGCCACAGGCCGTTCGCTGACACCGGAGTCTTTTTTAACCGGACCAGATGAGAACACCCTTGATTGGGGTTCTTGTGATGAAGAACAGTACGTCTTTTCTTCACTTCGCACATCACATGCTGATGACGTTACAGAATTAGCCCTGCCCCCAAAAAGTCTAGGGGATGGCAAACGTAACGGATACGTATATCTACGGAAATCGCATGTACTAGTACCGAAGTCGCTTGATATGTACAATATTAGCAGCGCTCTCCTCGATTTACTTGAGTGTGAGCACAATGAGTACTTCAGTCAATGTGCAGAGTGTATAAAGCGTACACAAAATATGTGGCTCCTTGACTCAGGAGCTTCAGCACACTTCACTAATAATCTTAGTGATTTTATCGAGTACAAGCCAATTGCTAAGTCTGAAAGGATGCCTGTTAAGACTGCAGCACAAATGCTATACGTTGAAGGAACCGGTTCTGTCTTGCTCGAGCATTACGTCGCAGACAAACCCGTTGATACGCCCAGCTCGCAGCTGGAGGCATAATTAAGTATTTTTTGCATTTTTACGCAGGCCCGCAAGCGTCTAGGCTGCAGCTACACGGCGGCGGGACCGGCCCGCACTGCCGTTCGAGCCATCGTACTATGGACGCGGGAGAACGGCCCGCTCGGCAAACCCGATGGACCCGAAGAACCCGATGCGGCCGAATCAACCCGGAGCTGGTTGTCGGGCTGCAGGCCGACCGCGCGAGCGCACGTGAATAATCAACCGAACAACCGAAATCCACGTGATACCCGAGGAGCCAATCCGCAGTCAGGAGACGGCGAAGCGCGAATAACGGCGACGTCCACAGACCGAAATCACGGGTGCGGCGGCAGCGCAAATAGGCACAACGGTGCCTCGGCTTGGCACGCTCGGTGACACCCCCGAAAGGCGTGGAAGGCTTGTTGTTGAGGCACGAGTAGCGATGTGCCGGCTACGCACTCGGGCCGAAGCCTAGCGAACCAGCAGAATCACAAGCGCAATTAGGCACAGCGGCGCCCCGCGAAGGCATCGACCGAAATTGGAAGCGAAAGGCGGATCACACCAAGAAAGGATTGATGGCTCGGCCGGTGAGGTGCAGATTCGGGTGGCGAGCGACAATACTTAAAGGCGCAGATATCATGGTATCCGGCAGTTCACCTGATCCACTCCAGAGTCTACTCACATAGTCATATCATCGTACGCACACCCTACCATTCATATATCTTTCTTTTTGGCACCTGTGTGTGTCTCTCGGCATTTAGTTGTTATTCGCAAGTCCTCGTATTCGTGTTACGTTCTCTACCCAGACTCGGTCCGCTCGGCCCCGTGGCAAAGCGACACCCAACGAAAGTGGACTTCGGCCCTTTTTCGGCTCTATACTCCTCGACTTCCCGAACCCAAACGTCCCGATAACCGGTCGTCTATACGCTTAGCGACGGTTTAGGGTATCATTTCTGGTGGCCAACGTGGGGAAGTTGGAATATAGAAGGTTTGCGCTAACAGTTTAGGAAACCCTGCCGAGACAGTGTCGGCAAAGGAACCTATTAGAAGAATTAATTGCGGCCGGATACGACCCGACCTGACCAATCCCCAGAAGCTTCCCAAGTGTAGAAGACTTAACTCCCCCTAGTAGCCTTGATAGCGAACAAGGCGAACCCTCTCCTAGTCATTCGGGACAAGGAGAAACAGATAGTGAGGAAGAAGTCGATCTCATCCTGTCAAGTATTTCGGCTCCGCAACCAACGCGCCAAGGCGCAACAACAAGGTCAAGAGCGCGACTTTTGGCACGAGAAGCCGAAGCGCTACCGATCGAA